>QRFJ01003590.1:0-189736 GCA_006176705.1 Cocos nucifera
TTTGTAACCTTTGCATTACAAATTTGGGCTAAAATCTGAAGCCCCTGAAACCCGCATTTTCTTGGGAATGCCTTGATCCCCTTTTCGGGCCAAGCATCTTAAGGGACAATCCCAATCGATATTCCATAAACCCGCTTGTACTCCATGACCGATCGATTCTCGTGGATCCGTACAAGACAACTCGCCCACGATGCTCACGAGACTTGCCTGTTTGGATAGGCCACACCCTTGTCCGATTGGTTTCCTATCGTCTCTTCACTCCACCATAGAGATCAAGAACGTATAGAGTAGCCTGGACAACTTTTCGAGGATAGGACCTTTCAAAAATCTCCATTTCGCACAATATGGCCAGCTCGTCCGACCAGCATTGCTCTGAATGCCTGCACACAAGACCATCCAGGCATGGCACCATCATTTCCCCGCAATCGTGCCATGGCGGACCTATCTCCTACGAGCAATGGGGGAGTCGAAAATGCAACCAGATCCATGGAGGCTAGATACTTGTGTGGCTGCATTGTGATCAGCGAAACTCCTTGACGACGATCAGATCGTGGTGATCAACTATCCGCAAAAAGGTATTGTATTCTGAGCACGTAGATATAGTAAATAGTTCACTACATAGTTTTATTTTTCAGATCTATTGATGTATGCATGCATATTATGTTTAGATTCTATTATATAGGATTAAATAATCTGATATAATCAGTAGATAATTAATTAGATTAATTATTTTTCATTGCATTATTATTATTTTTTAAAAAATTTTGAAAGTAGCATAGCAAATCCTGCATTATTTCCTTCATTTGCTCCATCACAGAGATCAAGAACGTATAGAGTAGCCTAGACAACTCCTCGAGAATAAAATCTCTCGAAAATCTCCATCTCGTACAATGTAGCCAGCTCGTCCGACCAGCATTGCCCTGAATGCCTACACACAAGACCATCCAGGCATGGCACCACTATTGCCCTACAGTCGTGCCAGGGCGGACTCATCTCCTACGGGTCATGAGGGAGTTGAGAACGCGACCAAAGCTCCGCATCCCTTCTGAAACCAAGAGGAATCCTCGAGTATCTACAAGTATCATTGCGGTCCACCGCCATGCCAATATCACGCATTTCGAGCCTCCGGATATCATGCCACGGTCATGCCGTACCTTAGCTAACCATTGCCTCTCTTAATACCCTAGAAAGACATCCATCCAAACTCTACCTCGGAGGTTCCAAAGTATTGAACGGCATTGCATTTTCATGGCAATCGAGTGAAGCCAAAATCCTTCACAGCACCGTGCCACGTCCACGCCGGCATCCCTACGATAAGCCTGCAGACAAGCCCGTGATACCCGGTCCAATCTTTATCAAGATTGAAAAATTAAGACCTAGCCTGATTCAACGGGCAGAAAATCTTTGTCGAAGCCCGACAAGAATGGACTCTGCTCAGCTCCAGCGGGGATGTAGTCAACCAAACCCTTAACCATATATGGGGAAGGTATTTTCGTCTTCAGGTGTAACGGATGGAATTTATTTTCACTCCTTAGAGTTAATAATTCTTTTATCGCTAATATTAAGTAATAAACAGGTAAATGAAACATGCGCGGTTGGTAATTGGGACACGCAGCTACATGTTAAGGAAAAAACTTTGGCTTACCACGAGGAACAGACGGCGGACGGAGCACCGACGAGGGGAAGAAGGAGTAGGTCTGAAACCTGAGGGCACAACTCACCTTCAGGATCCGTCCCCCAGCCCTCCCGTAACAGCATGTGGGCAAAAGTGCAACGGAGTGACGGAGGCACTGAGAACAGTCACCTTCCGACAGGTCGCGTGTACACTGTCCCATCCCATATATGGTTCCAGAATCTGAGAAATTCCTGGTCCCCACCGCAAATCTCCACTCACTAGCCGCCGCCTGCGACGAGATCTCGTCCATCAGATCCCCCAACCGCCCATTGAACACCGCCGGATCCGACGCGCTCTGCGGATCAGCGAGCATCAAGGTTTGGTCCTCGTCGAGCTGGGAGAAGAAGTGCTGGTCGGAGAAGCGGAGGACGCAGAGGTCGAAGCGGACGGCGGCGGAGCTGCGGCGGGGGCAGCGGGTGGGTGCGGCGGCAGCGGAGCGGTTGAGGCAGGCGGCGCAGTCGGAGGTGGTGGCGTCGGGGCGGCACTGGGCGAGGCCGAAGGCGGGTGCGGAGGAGCCCGCGCCGACGGTGGCGGTGGAGAATAGAGCGGCCGTGAGGGGAACGGAGGCCGTGAGATTGGAGAGGAGGAGGCCGAGGTTGGTGGCGAAGGTGCTGGGGACGGTGTAGTCGGCGTCGCTGGCGCAGTTAATGTAGATGGGTACATTTTGGGAATTGGATTTGGTGGGAATAAGGATCAGAGTCGGAAGGATTAGAAGAGGGAACAGCAAAGAGGAGGAAGCCATTAAGGGGTATTTCGGGAAGAGAGTTCAAGAAGATAGAGAGGGGGGCATGGAACGGAAATGTTGCTGAAAAGAACTTTTGGTTCGCGAAGCGAATAACGCGGCTAATAAAGAATGCGGGAATGAATAAGCAGCCCTCTGTTTCGAATGATTTCCTAAGCTGTAGATTTTCGTCAACGGAAATTAATGGTAAAATGGAAGTGAAATAGTTGGACCAGATCTATCGTGGATCAGTTCAATCAGAAAGTAATTGTAATTACATTTTTCTTCTTTTTCTTACGTTCATGGGCTAAGACGGATTTAATCGCTTTTCTCTCCTCTTTCTTCTTTTTATATTTAATAGCAACACGTGTTAGGATCGATTTATTAGTGGTCCACGATGGATCTAATCCAATTAGTAATTTTATATTTTATTTTTATTTTATAATTAATTTTTGTTGACTAAATCTACCGTTTGGGAAATTAGTTTCTGTTGATTAAAATCTACAGTTTAGAATTTAGCACATTGGTGCTCGAAAGTCAAGCAACCATTCGATGGCAACATTCTTTATTTTTTTCAATTGAGCATATATCGACTTGGATTAGTCCATTCAAAAGAAAAGGGGAGCTTGGAATAAAAAATTAAAAGAAAAAAATTAACGTTTGCACTTTTGAGGGCCAAGTTTCTCCCCGTGCCGTCATGGCCGCTGCGAGCGACCAAAAAGCCTTCTCTTTTAACCATTAGGAAATAGTTGCTCAAATATGACACTCCTGACATACGAGGATATTAGGGTTTCTCATGAAGGAATTCTATGACATGCTTCTACTATGTTCTCTTGTTACTATTTTTTTCCCCTCCCTCTTCAACCCTCTATACGCCTTCGATGTTCTTTGGCTACATTAAATAAGATAAAACAAAGGTGGAAGAAGAGCGGAGGATTTCCCACTTTATTGATTCGATGAAATCTGCTTACATAATCAAATGGACCACTCCCTTTTCTAAATATGATGATGTTAGAGGCAAAAAGGCAGTCCAAGATGACTTATACAGTCTTCCAAACCATGCTCACATAATAGACTTTATGCAACTGCTAAATTAATTAAGATCTTATAGAAGACTCTGATTATAGCTAATCCCATGACTGTTCTTCATGACAAGTCATGCAAAACACCAAATAAAAAACTAATTTTATTTATAACATTCTTAAAGTGCATAAACTTTTAAGTTAATAAAATTATTGAAGGTCTATAAATCAAAAAATTTAGCCAGCCATGCTGCATCATCCGTTCTAATCCAAAGTTAATTTTGAGACTTCCAAGCTGTGGTTATATCCGAGAGAGAGCAATACAAGGGACGAACTGCTAATGCCTTTTCTCTTCTCTCTTTTTTTCTTTTGGATATGAAGGGAGGCGAGACAGCCACCGGGATTTTGATTAGTAAAGAACGTCAAAGAATGTAAAATCAGAGTTTTTCTCCTCTGAGGAAGCTTGTATTTGCCACTATTACAAAATCCCAGCAGGTGGAAACCAACCAAGATAACCAAAATACAAAGCTGTGCTTAGAGAATAAGCAGAGGTAGGAAACTCTGAATGATAAATGCAATGCTTTTGAAACCTGACCATTGAAGGATGCTTCTGACCATCCACAGGCTGCAGCATCGTAACAGTAGAGTATCAGTGACCGAGAATAGCAGGATGCATGGGAACAGAAGTGACAGGGACGGGCGAGCATCACTTTCATTTGCAGAAAATTCTGACTGTCCCGATGTTGTTTAACTGCTTACATCAGTAGATGAAAACGTATTCACAGATTGCCTTCAAACATATTCAAACAATATTTATCAAAAACATAATTTTTAGATAGAATGGATTAAAATGTTTTCGATCCTTTATTAAAAGATATAACTTTTTCAAGAAAGTGGATGCCCAATCAAATATAAGCCATTCTTGAATCTATCAATTTTTTTATAGCCAACTAAATATGTAAAAAATATTTTCTCAGACATCATGTACCCTGAACCAATGAAGAAAAACTTTTTCTGAACTACAATGCTTCGTGGTCCGCAAAGAATTGGTAAACATTTGAAACTTGACCACTATGGTCTTCATGGTACCAAAAGTTACCATCCCAGGGTGCGAGTATCCACAAGAATAGCGGGCGGGATGCATGGGAACACAGAAGAGAGAGAGACCGGCGAGCATCACTTTCATTTGCAGAAAATTCTGACTGTTTGGATGTCGTTTAACTGCTAACATCGGCAGATGAAAACGTATTCACAGGTAATATTTACCAAAACTATATATATTCAACGGCTACCACCACCACAGAACTTCTGACCACCCTCATGTTGAAATATGTAAGGATTCGCGGAATTGCTAGTCGCCCATGTGCTCCATGGGCCAGGGGAGAATATGTGTCCTCTAATTGGAGTCGGACCAAGGGCATTCCTTGTTAGCACTAGCAGCTCTTCAAGAAGGAACCAAGAGAGATTTCCAGCTTCCCCCATTCCTTTCCTCCCCCGAATCACCATAGCTCCACAAACACACAAATCTTCCAATGCCTCTCAACCGCCCCCATGAACTCCTCCAAATCCTCTTCATCTCCTCCCTCCTCGCCGCCACTTTCTACACTGCCACTTCCGGCGTAGGATACTCTGAGTGCTCGACCACCTCCAACTTCACCACCGACAGCACCTACAAGTCCAACCTCAACCTCCTCTTGCCCTCCCTCATCTCCGCCGCCCTCCCCACCAATTTTGCCACCCTATCCAAAGGCCAACCTCCTGGCCAAGTCTTCGGCCTCGCCCTATGCTTCGCTGACCTAAAACGAGATGAATGCCAGACCTGTCTCTCCGCCGCAAGCCAAGGACTCCAGCAGCTCTGCCCACGGAGCAAGTCTGCTGCCATTTGGCCAAACACCTGCTACCTCCGCTACTCCAACCACAGCTTGGCCTCCTCCAGTGATGATGACTCGTATAGAATGTGCTTCTACAACCCAGGGAACGTCACGGAGAGGTTTGAAGACATGGTGTGGGAGCTACTGGGCAATTTAACGAAGCGGGCGGCGTATGAGTCGACGCGGATGTTCGCGACCGAGGAGGCCAAATTCACTAACTCGACGACGGTGTATGGGCTGGCGCAGTGCACGAGGGATCAGTCGGAGAATGAGTGCTACCGATGCCTCCAGGTGTCCGCGAGACATATACATATGTCGGAATGCGTGTGGGGGAGGCCAGGAGGGGTGGTGGTAGCGTACCGTTGCTATCTGAGGTTTGACATCTACCCTTACTACGATTTATCCGTTGAAGTGGCATCGCCCGAGCCGGCGGTGCACAGCAGCGGTCCGCCTCCTGTGGCAGATTCCATTATTCCGGCGATAAAGGCGTCGGGTAAGTGGACTTTCTATAGTAGGCCAGGGTTAACAACTCGAACCTCATCTTTAAATAATAATAATAATAATAATAATAATTAAAAAATATCATTTGAATGTTTGATGCTCATCAGTATTATACTTGATATAAAATTATATATATATATATATATTTAATATAATTTTATGATGTTTATCAAATAAAAAATTTAAATTTAATCATAAATATCATAATCAATTCATAATGGATCCAAAACAAGTCTGTGTTATAGCATCCTCTATTCCATATATAGACCACAGAGTGGGTCTACTGTGATACCAATAAAAGTAAGCAAGCTATTACCTAAAAAATATTAATTAAAAAATATTATTTAGATTCCTAAATCCTATATAAACATTCAAGATCTCTCTATACCTATCCATGAATTGCAGTGCACCATCTTTATTGCTATATCCATGCATAATGCATAATATTATTTAGTTAGATTTTAATTGCATATATGGTTCATGGGTTGCTTAATTTAGGGCACTAGCATAAGCATTACTAGATCATATTAAATTTTGTATGCTAGTTTCAAATTCACTAGTTACAAGAAACCATCATTGCCAAGAGAAATTCGAAACCATGATATCAATTATTCATATAAGTTATTATTTTTTCAGCTTGTGATCATGGGTACATCACGTAGAGTTGTTGATCATTAACCGTGGTTCAGCTAATGATAAATATCAGGCAGTAATTTGTTGAGTATAAATTTTCTTTTATATAATTAGGCATTTATTTATCATTGCCAGCTAAGCTCAAAGGTTATTATTTTGGTTCAGGAAGAAAGCACATGACAATGATAATTTTTCTTGTTATCCCCACGGTTAGCATTCTGATTGTCTTCTCTGGCGCCATTTTCATTTGTTTCTGGAGGAGGAGAACATTTAAAAAGCTATCTGGTGAGTATCTCTCAAGACGAACTTGTATTTAGGAAGCAAGAAGAAGACTGTATAGTCTCTCTTCTTCTTCTTCTTCTTCTTTTGTCAAAAGCTTACATACTATTCATGGTTTTATTGAAAGTATATTTCATGACTATCAGATGCTGGGGACGAGAAGGGAAACATTGGATCTCTATTATTTGACTTGGGCACAATCAGAATTGCCACAAATAACTTCTGCGACGCAAATAAGATTGGAAGAGGCGGCTTTGGACCAGTGTACAAGGTAAAATGTAGTCTATATCCTGTTATAGACTTGGATAGTCTCCATTCAATATGATTTAAACACAAATATTTTTCTGTACCAAAAAAAAAAAAAAAAAACACAAATAGTTTCTTCTA
Source organism: Cocos nucifera (assembly GCA_006176705.1). Taxonomy (NCBI): domain Eukaryota; kingdom Viridiplantae; phylum Streptophyta; class Magnoliopsida; order Arecales; family Arecaceae; genus Cocos; species Cocos nucifera. The sequence goes on from QRFJ01003590.1 coordinate 7,090, forward strand.
ATACTTTAAATTTGAAACAGGGATTGCTATTAAATGGCCAGGAAGTAGCGGTAAAAAGACTTTCAGCAACTTCTCGGCAAGGACTTCAGCAGCTGAAGAACGAGGTTATTTTAGTCACCAAACTCGAACATAGAAATCTTGTAAAGCTGCTGGGTTGTTGCTTAGAAGAGGATGAGAAGCTACTTGTCTATGAATTTCTTCCTAACTCAAGCCTTGACAAATTTTTATTTGGTACGTCAGAAATGCCGATTCTTTATGCTAATATAATCTGAGTTAGGCTTTCCCTAACTCATTTTCATCAAAAAAAAAAAAAGAACTGCTGATTCTTTAAGAAAAACCCGTCCTCTTAATAAACTGAAAGTGCAACTAGGTTAATTTACTAAAAAGCCTTACGTTGATGGGCCATATGTATCAATAAACCATATGTAAGTCTACTATATTTTGCTTACACTCGATATTATTCAATTTGAAATATTATTTTTGCTCCTGATGATGACAATATTGCCTCTAGCCTATGTGTAATAACTTGCATTATTTGCTTAATCTTCTCAAAATGGATTTGTTGATATTATTCTGAAAATATGTTTGACTTGGAGATGCCTCAAAAAATGAGATGAAATTTTGGCTTGTCTCAGCATAGTTAAACAATACATATCATGCTTAAGTTAATACTGATTTAAATCATCCATATGTTTATTTCATTATGTTGGATATGGTAGATGACTACATGCTTACTTGACCATACATGTTCTGATTGCTATCTACTCGTCTAACATTTTAAAAGTTTTATACTACCTCACGTTATGTTATACTCCACTCTACCTTAGTTTCTTGTTGCTAGTTCTAATACTTACCCAATTTCTTAACTCTTCTCAATATAAAGCGAATGTTATATATTTTAAGGATAATAATGTAAAAGAATAATAGTATTGAGTGATACTTAAAATGGTTTTGTTAGCGCTATCAGTTTAAAAAAAAAAAAAAAAAATCTAATGGGAGGGGCAAATATACAAAAACATAATGATTTAAAACATACGTATATATGTGTATGTGTGTCAATAGTGTGATTTTCAGAAGATAAAAAATAATAATTTTTTTTATTTGGTTATAATCAATTAACCATAGTGGTAAAGATGCACGCAAAAGCCTTAGGTTATGTCTGGTGCATTGTTAGGTAATCTTAAAGATAATATAGATTATCTTTAAAATAAATTACAATCATTAAATTATCAGTAATATTGATTACTATATTTGGTACATATAAATAATATTATAATAAAATAATTTAAAATTTTGATTAATATATTTGGTATGATAATTAGATTATCGATAATGTGCAATCATATTTTTAAAATGCTCCTAGTAATATTGCTCTTCTTTTTGATGAGAAACATAAATTTTATATATATATATAGAGAGAGAGAGGTGCCATGATTTTTATATATAATAATATATAAAAATATAAATATATATATTTATATATATTTATATAAATAATATTTTATGAAGAAGTATTGTAGCGTTGTCAACTCAATTTCTCAGGTACATTTTATTGTGCCACCTGGAAAAACCACGTCAGTTGCAGCACCAAGAAGATCCCCACTGCGTGAACTGCCACTGCACCATCCTCTCCTCTCGCTCCTCCCTCTTTGCCCGCATCTTGACAAATCGCGTCGAGTACAGCACAGTGCCTCCATCGCCTGTGAACGAGAAGGCGTGAAGGTAGCCATGGCTGTCGAGCGGGTGGATGGTGGAGCCATAGTCATCGATGAAGAGGCCTAGGCTAGTCAAGTAGTACATCCCCACGGTAGGCCGGATCAGGGCAGGATCCGACGAGGAGGGAGATAAGATCGATGAGACCAGAGGCGGTGGCGACATGGAAGGGAAGATCGGGGGCGGCAGGTTCAACCCGGGCATTGGCATCAACGAGGGTGGTGACGGCATTGGCGCTACCGAAGAAGATGGCGAGGGCAAGGGCAAAGTAGTGGTCATCCTGCGGGTGGAGGGGTAGGTGCCGGTGGCGAGGAAGGTGGAGATGAGGTGGAATTTGCTGGAGGCGACGATGGGGAGGAGGAGGGCGGCGAGGTGGCCAACGAGGGCGATGGGGAGGCCTGCGTTGTGGAAGATGGTGGTGGCAGTGGGGGTGCAGGAGAAGAGGCAGAGGAGGGCGGGAGGGCCGTTAGGCCTATCGGTGGGGAGGAGGGCGGAGCAGATGGGAGGAAGTCTGGCGAGGATGCGAGTGAGGGCGAGAGAAGAGGCGGAGGAGGGCGGCGGGGCCGTCGGGCTTACCGATGGGGAGGAGGGAGTCTGGTAGGGATGCAAGCGGAGGCCTGGGGAAGGAAGGATGATGAGATTTTATATATATATATATGTATATATGTGTGTGTGTATATATATATATATATATATATATATATATAGATGTATATATGTGTGTGTATATATATATAGATGTATATATGTGTGTGTATATATATATATATATATACATATATATACATATATGTATATATATACATATATGTATATATATACATATATATATATGCAAGAGCACATGAAAGTGTCGGGCAAAGAGGGGATGGACGAGATAAAAGATGTTGATGGTAGTAAAAATGGGGCCGAGTAGGAGGCAAGGGAGGAGAAAGAAGGGGCAGTGGTGGCGCTAAGAGCAGTAGTACTAGTAGGGGCGTTGGAGGATGCGGTTAGGATTAGTATTTGTCAAGAGAGAAGGAGATCGATGATGAGGCAACATCAACGGGCATAGAGAAGGTACGAAAATTAGAAGAGAGAGGATGTGGGTGCGATTAGGATTGGTATTTGTCGAGAAGAATTGGCATTTGTCGAGAGAAAAAGAGAGCAATGATGGGGTGGCAGAGAGATGAGGTGGCATTGGCGGCGTGGAGAAGATATGAAAATAGAAAGAAGGAAGAAAAAAATAAAATATTATTTTATAAAATAATAAAAATATAATATATATAATAAAATAAAATAAAAAATATTTATTATAAATATTTATTATTAAAAAAATTTAATAATTATATATCATAATTATCCATCCCATGCAATGCATGGATCTTCGACTAATTTATATAATATAAATAAATATATATAATAATAATATATATAAATACATATAAAGAAGCTGTAGGCGAGGCTCACGTGCGAAGGAGTCGTGGATGGTGCTGGGGGAGGGGGGACTGTAGGACAACAGATTTTTTATAATTTTTTAAGAAATAATTTTATCTAAAATTTTTATTATAAAATTATTAAAAAAGTAGCAATTTGAAAAACCATTCTCTTCTGAAGGCAATGTAGATTATCTTTTAGAAGGCAATGTAGATTACCAAGGTAATATGGATTGTCATTCAAAAAGTATATTAAATAAAATAATCTGATGAGTCCATTTTAAATTATCTATAATCTGGATAACTACCGGCTACCAAACACAATCATAGTATTTTATTGATAAATGAAATAAGATGCATAATCCTAGCAAAGAAATTAAAAAAAAGGAAAGGACATCACGCGCGCGTAGAGAGAGAGAGAGAGAGAGAGAGAGAGAGAGAGAGAGAGAGATAGATGAGGGGAGAGGAGAGAGACCTAAGCCCAAGCAACAATACAGTTTAGTACCAGCCCAACAAGTAACATGTTTCAAAATAAAGCTCAACCAGCAACGCTTGACCCAAAAAGGACATATCAGAGGGGTTCTATTAGGTTGGCTCCGAGATTTACTAAACCAAGACTCATATCCCTCGACGTTTTTGGTCTAACTTTTGTTTCATACCTAATCTTTAATAGGATCCGATCTCTTCTGGGTTGAGGCAATAAATATGTACATCAGGTTCAAAGTTGGATATTGTTCGGGTCTGGGTTTAGGTTTTAAATGTTATGTCTTAGAGAGTAAAGCAAGCTAAACATACTTTAAGATATTTATAAATATTAATATATACTACAAAAATTAAATTATGAACAACAAGCACTGGATGGTTAACTATATAATAATAATGGGCTAAAAATCCAAAAAGATATACTTTACTTAAAATCAATTATAGATATGTAAAAGTGTTCAAACATGTTATTATTTTTTATTTTTCAGTTGAAAGATATATAAATAAAACTAATGTCGTATAGATGTATGTATGCATGTATATACTTATATAAGTATATTTATGTACATATACATGCTTGTATATATTTAAATACATGTATGTGTTTGCGCCATATCCTCACATCTGGGGATTACCGTATATATGGTAGCTCTAAACTATGATCTAAGAAGGGGGTTCCAAATCTTAAGCTAAACAGATAACTTTTATGCATTCTTATCAAGGAGTTAAAAAGAAAGTATCATTTGATAGGCCGAAGCAACAAACACTGTATGGGGGAGCTGATCAAGTTGGCTTGAAGGTACTTTAGTGTAGGGAAGAATTCTATAAACTGATTAGAGACTACTAAGGTAAATTACTATAAGCAAGCCAAAAGAGGATATTGCAACGGGCCAATTGAGTCTCATAACCATTTTGATAAAGAATGTCGGATATGATTGTTATGATAAACACGGATGGTAGAGAATAGTTATTATCAATTGCCAAAATTTTCAGAAGAGGAGGCTAAATATTGGCTGCTATCATTAGAGTAGAGAGTGATCATATTATTTATCTTGTAACATGAATAATGGATTGCAGTTTGAATGGAGGATCCTTTGATCGGACAAGAAAACTAATTTATCTTTAATTTATCCTCATTTTTATCTTTAAATTCCTTACTTTTAGGATTCTAGTAAGACTCTAATTTATTATTAGCAGTAATAGAATACTTTCTAGTAGTGCTAGTTATGGCCTCTCTTTTATCTTTAAAATGACCGATGCAATAATAGAAAAATTACTTGAAAGTTAAGCCATCTGAATTTATACTACTCTCATCATTATTCTTTCATTATTCTTCTTCTAAAAAATTCATGCTGGTGGCACACCCATGCATATATCCTAACGTAACCATAAAACTTGCCATCCTTCTATACCAGCCAATGAGCTTCTGGCACGCCCATCTCTCTTCTGATGGGAAGGAGAAAAGGAAACAAGTTTTCTAGCACTGCCAATGAGACTTTGTTAGCAAACTTGTTGGCAAATAAGTTTTCTGGCATACTTGATGAAATTTATGAGTAAATACCTTGTAAATATATATGTACATATATGTATATATAGTAAATAAAATAATTTATGTGGGCTTGGATGGTATGTCAGCTATAAAAACTTCAAACTCGAACCCAACCTGAATGTCTCAACGGGTTTGACTTTAATTACGTTCCCAACCCTGTCGTAGGGTCAAAACAAATAAATAACCCCCAGTCAAGTCCAAGACAACAGCAACAAGAATAAAGTTAGATGACCCACTGCGTTCAAAGTTCGAACTCTGAAACGCTTACCCGTCCCCTGGTACCCACCATATTGACCGGTTCGGTCCACTTGAACTGAACTAGAAGGTGAATCGGGCTGGGCACCGCATCACCGCTGGCTCCTGGCCTCCGATATGTTGCTCTACGCGGCTGCCGATTAGGAATCGGCTTGCCCAATTTTAGCTAGTTGAGAATCTCATCCTTCAGCAGCCGTCTAAATTTTCTGAGCATGGATCTCGTGGATGGCCACCATCATAGGATGGACAGTCATCAAATAACATGCATAATGTTACATCGCATGGCTCGTGTTTGTGCACGACCATCCATCCTGTGATGGACACCATCCATTGCTGCACCGCATCCTATGGCACTGCTTGGCGAGTGATTAAAAATATGATGGTCTGTGATATGGCTGCGCCATATAATCTTTGCAAGCACCTGAGCTTAAGCAGTTGCTGTTAGAAAACATCTAGCTTGTCTTTTTCTCAATTCCCCACCAAGAACGATAAAAAGGATGGTTCCTATTGGCTCCAAAATTGGGCAGCTAATGTTAAACTTTGAGACCATGACATCACTATATTATACAAGCAAGACTACACGCACATATATATGTTTATATAATTGTATAATGTATATATGTATATATCTATGTAACATATATTTCTCAACATAGAATCAAAGTTGGACGGTACATAAGACATTATTTTCGGATCAGGCGTAACTATCGGACGCTTTGCTTCAAATACTGAATTTTCTTTCATTGCCGTGAACTGGGGCTTTCCCTAGTTGTCGTACCTATCTCTTACCAACTAAAGGTTTGAGTTCAAATTTTGATTGGTGCATCTCCTAGACCTTGGTAATTATAATGCCAATGGTCTTCTCCTCCTTCCATTAGAGAGTGATCTTGTATTTTTATCCATTACACAAATTTTGTTTCTTTATTGTCTTTCTCTTTTGATCAGAAGAGAGTTGACCTTGCTATTGATCTATTTCATCTACGAGCCAATGTTCTTTAAGTTATTAAATTTCAAAATATCATTCAGTCAAAAAAAAAATTCAAAATATCATGCAAATCCATGACAACCGTTACATCAATCCTACTAACATGAGTCAAATCCTACAAGTAGTCCATTGTAGCTGTAAGAGAAGGCTGGACTTTGGTAGGGGAGCAGACGGATACGTTAAGTCGTTCTATAAAGTTGAAGGATAAGAAACGTTAAGATGGTACCAGTAAGGATGGATTTTAGCTGTCTATCATTATGTGTAGGGGCACAAGAATTGGATCCAGATGGTCTCTATATACTATTACCTGCTTAACTCTGGTAAAAGTTGGTGTCAAAATCTCGCTCCGCAGTTCTTATTTTATTGTGTCTGATCTCTCTTATTTTCCCTTTCCGGAAAGAATAATCGTAGTTTTAGCCAAGAACTCATGCTTCTTTGAAATTTGATCATTGTGACCTTATTACATACACTGACTTGCTTTTACCGGCTAACTTAGATCCCAGCAGAAGTGGAGAACTGGACTGGGGAAAGCGCTACAAGATTATTGAAGGAATTGCAAGGGGACTTCTTTATCTTCACCAAGATTCTCGAGTCAATATTATTCATCGGGATCTAAAATCAAGTAATATCTTGTTGGATCAGTACATGGATCCTAAGATTTCGGACTTTGGCCTTGCAAAACTCTTTGATGAAGACAAAACACCGGCGACTGCTAGTCAAATTGCTGGCACAAAGTATGCTAAAAACCTCATTGACTTCTGCATCTCGATCAAGATTTTAATTACAACTACTGAACACCATAAATTCTTCTCTATTATAAACTTTCACTTGATTATTAATTTTTTTGGTCCTCCGTAGTCTAGAGCACTTAATCTTGTTGCTTCTGCAATTACTGTTGTGGATGGTACGCAGTGGATACATTGCACCAGAGTATGCGATGCATGGGCGTTTCTCAACTAAATCAGATGTATTTAGTTTTGGAGTTCTAGTTCTAGAAATTGTGACCGGTCGAAGAATCAGAGACTTCCAAGGATCGGGGAATGCTGCGAACCTTCTAAGCTATGTAAGCGCTTACCTTGTAACTCCTCAATGGATGGTAAAGGTGAAAGGAGATGGTAGCAAAAAATTGCACCATGTCCCTCGTCTAAGACTAACATGTCTTTTTAAATTTATGTTGTTGATTGCTTATAGGCGTGGAAGCACTGGAACAAAGCGAAGGGGTTGCATTTGATGGATCAAAGCCTGGGAGAAGAGTATCAAAGAGAAGAAGCCTTGAGAAGCATTCACGTGGGTTTACTCTGTGTTCAGGAAGACCCAACAAAGAGACCAAGCATGGCATTGGTTGTTCAAATGCTAAGCGGTCACTCTGTAACCACTCTTTCAACTCCCTCTATGCCTGCATTTTTGAATCAAGGTAGCACAGCCACAGATCTATGCGTGGCTTCAAGTATAAGAGATTCCAATCCACCAAAAAAGGATGACTCCTACCAAAACAAGGGAACTTCTAGCTTTTCTTCTGTAAATGATGCAAAGATTAGCGAAATTGAAGTCCAATAACAAGCAGACTAAGGACTTTGATCATTGATGAAAACAATCATAAGCTTTTAGCCATGCTTATTGTTACTGATTAAGCAAAGACAATGCAGTAGACTGTAACTAAGGGTGCAAAATCTATGAAACAGAAAATAAATTGAGGGTATGAGCTTTGATGGATTTTTTCCTTTTTTTTGGTTGATATAAAGGGAGGTGTTGACCACTCGTCTATTATTGATAAAATTAACTATGAGAATTAGGTAGCAACCTTGTGGATGTTCAGATAAGAGACAGACAGGAAGTGAGGCGAGAGTAACAAAAAAATAAACTGATTTGGAACACAGAGCGAAAGACTCAGAGCAACAGGGTGGGACCGAGCAGCAAAGAGAGTCCAGAGAAATCTGAAGATGATCTCAAGATGTTCGATGGATTGTTATAACTACAGTCAGTCAAGAAGTTGATCCAGGGTGCGATCGCTCGCCCACCAACTAAACACCATTGGATCTGTTAATAGAGTTGGCAAGGTAATATGGCTTCAAGAAGTAGATATTTCAACCCACCAAAGAGCAAGAGCTCCAATCTGTACCAGGGAAAATCCAAGTCGGTCTGTGTAAATTGTTGTGATGCTTGGTGAAATGGAACCTCGATAAGAAGCACGTGAAACAAAATGGCCGTTATTAGGAAAAATCTAACTCAGCGCACAGAGGAATTTGTGCCGTTGATGAAAACAATTTAATCAAGCAAAGATACACATTGTGACTTGGAAAGGGTGTAGGGTTTGTCATCACATTGGCAGCGTGGAAAACATCCGCATGGATGCTCTACTATGTACTGCACCATACGGTGCATAGCGTGTCGCACGATGGATGGCCACGCATGGATTTATGTCCATTGCACATGGCTGCATGCAGTCATCCATCGCGATCGATGGTGCACTGTGTGGTGCATAACAGAGAACCCGCACTCGAAAAACATTGTAACTCAGGACTCAGGGGTACAAGCCAAGCCTAAAAATTTACTAATTTAGTATTGCAGGGCTTCCTAAGGGAAAGGCTTTGTTAAAAAATTGGTGCATGCCATATACTTGGCGTGCACATGATATTCTTTAGTAAAAAATAAAAATTATAGTTATCATGCTTCGAATCTAGCATTCTGATCAGGCACACGATGGCTACATAAATTTTAAATTAATGCTTTAGAGAATATGCAAGATCTATAAAATTACTTACAATTCCAACATCCCAAGAACAATATCGATCTTAATTTATAATAGATAATTCCACATGAACAAATTTCATCTTTGTATAATTTATAAAATTCAATCATCCATCTATCACAATGATGCTTTATCTAATCGATCATTTTAATTATGATTCCAACCATTGTTAAATCTATATATCCTGTAACTCTGAAAAAAAAAAAAAGGAAGAGGGATTTGTGAGCTTTACAGCCTAATAAGAATTATTGTACACTTACATCAATAATAATAATTTAATTTAAAAGTACAATAAAGCATGAATGTACATATCAAATAAATGTGTATTAAATATATCATATGTCAATACATGAAACCTTTTCATTTAATATTTGATCCATAACTTGTCATATTTTTTTCTTATCATACTTTGATGTTTCTTAATCTTTTCTTTCCGATTTTGGACTAATCAAGATCATACCTCAATCTCAATTCATGGTCTCACCCATAATCCCATATGTAAGCTCGTGGGGGCTGTCCCTCCTAACGGGCTATCTAAATCATGGTCTCATCCATAATTCCACGCATAAGCCCGTGGGAGCTGTCTCAAGCATAAACTTCTCGCTGACTATCCACATGATCAGACTAGTCCAAACAATATTCTTTCCATCTAAATATTACATGTTGATTTCATCTTATCAATTCTAATTTATATTATGATCAAAACAATTATATCATACCTGTATGTTCATAGCATCAAACATTGATACATATGTATATGGTAAATACATAACATACTCATGCTGAAAAGTTATACCAGAATTAATTATATTTCATATGATAATCCATCAATATAAATTTAACAATGTAAAATCAACAATACAAATCCAACGATAAAAATATCATATTTAATGGTGATTATGTACAGGAACTCTTACCTCTATTTATAATAAATAGAACTCTCAAGACTACAATCTAACCATCAAAATTCTATTCAATGTCCTCCTGTCTAAAAATTTATTTTTTTATAAATTTAATTTAATTTCTTAAAATAAATCAATTAGATCAATTTAAAATTCTAAAATTTCCATCGAGGTTCACCAGGATCCACGGTCTACACTCTATCCTCATGGCATTGTTATATAAACTTGAACCGTGGGACTTGAATTAAACAGACGGACTTTGAGTCAATTCTAATTATAAACTCCGATGCATAAACAATTTCATATCCACATCTAGTAGAATAAGGTAATGGGACTACTTTGTAGAAAATCTTTCCCTAAATTGGAATTGTGAATTTTCTACCCATGATGTTGTCATGTAGGGTTAAATTGTGAGACTTGACTCAATCACGCGGACTTTAAGTCAAGTCTAACAATAAATCCCCATAAACAATTTCAGATTCGTAGAAAAATGCATTGGAAGTGATCCGTAGAAAACTTTCCTCATGACATTGTCATGTAGACTTGAACCACGGGACTTGACTTAAACATACGGACTTCGAGTCAACTCTAGTTATGAACACGTTTACATAAACAATTTTATATCCGTATATGGGAGAAAAAGCTAATGGAACTACTTTGCAGGAAAAAAAAATACATTTTTTTAAAGAAATAACGAAGGAAGTGAGTCACTTCCCTTGAGGGTTCATCGATGGCAATTAAGCAGTCCGAGACGGTACTATCTCTTTATGTGCAAATTCTTTTTCAAAAGCAACATTAGCTCAAATGCAAAAGACAAGAACTGAAACATTGTTAAACAAAACAAAACCATTTATATGCCTCCAAGGATATAATGGGTTTTGACATGTAGAAAATCTTTCCTATGGCATCATCACATATAGTAGGTTTTAATTTTATTTTTATAATAAATATAATAAATAAAATTTTATTTTATATATATTCATGATATAATATTTTTTATCCTCATTAAATAATTTTTGATCTAGATCTGATAGAAAAAAATATTGGGGCTGCTTTGCAGAAAATCTTTCCCAACATCATTGTCATATAAACCTGGACCGTGGGACTTGTCTCAAACACGTGGACTTTAAATCAAGTCTAATTATAAACCTCCATAAACAAATTCAGGTCCGTATGTGATAGACTGGAACTACTTTATAAAAAAATCTTCCATATGGTGTTGTCATGTAGACTTGAATTATGAGACTTAACTCCAGCATGTGGACTTTGAGTTAAGTCTAACCATAAATCTCTTAAATAATTTTAGATTTATTATTATAAAAAAAATTATGACAGAGCAGTTTTAAAAATTACTGTAATAGACTCTATGACAATGATTAACTCTAATCGCTATCATAAATCTGATCTATGGCAGCGATTATGCATAACCACTATCATAGGTCGAATCTATGGCAAAGATTATTGTTAACTACTATCGTAGATTAAACTATAGTAGCAGTTCTTTGTAACCGTTACCATAGGCTCAACCCATTACAATGGTTAGTCATAACCGCTGCGACATCTTTTTTTATATTTTTGCTCTAAATATTATATAATTTTAAATTTAATATACATATTTACTGTTTATTATCTAAATAATTATCATTAGACTATCGTTATAAAAGGCCATCTCGATCCGATGGTCCTAGCTTTATCGATTAGAAAAATTTGATTTCGACAATCACGAATGACGATACGATGATCTGATAGATGGAGATCTTCGATATGTCCAAAAATCTGTAACGATGATCTCGATGATATTTATAACATACTATTAAAGTTTTATTTCAATCGGATATCGTTATCACGATAAATTAGTATGAGATGATTTGGATCGTTAAATGAAAAATGAGTGATCAAAGGATCAGATGGTATCCGATTATGAGATAATTTTTTAGATAAATGATCTTAGCTATTATTTTAATAATTTTTATGATAGTGATCATAAAATTTAAATTATTTTTATAATAACCATTCACGTTAAGCAGATCTTGCAAAAGCATGAGCATAATTACCAATGAAATTTAAGAATGGATATCAAGCGACGCATAGTTTTGGATCGTTCTTAAATCCATGATTTAAATTTTATGATCACCACCATAAAAATAATTAAAATAGTAGCCAAGATCATTTATCTAAAAAATTATCTCATGGATGGATGCCATCTGATCCTTTGATCATTCGTTTCTGATTTAACGGTTGAAATAACTTTACGCTAAATTGACCATAATAACAATTTTCGATTGAAGTGAAACTTTGATAGTATACTACAAACATCACCAAGATCATCATTGAAGATTTTTGGATCCATCGAATATCTTTATCTATCAGATTATCACGTCATCGTTCGTGGTCGTCGAAATCAAATTTTTCTGATCGATGAAACTATGGCCATCGGATTGAGACGGTCTTTTGTGACCATACTCTAATGATAATTATTTAGATAATGAACGATGAAGATGAGCATTAAATTTTAAAATTATATAATATTTAGAGTAAAAATATGAAAAAAAATTTTAATCTACGGCAGCGATCATTAAAGCCGCTGCCATAGACTTATGGCAGCGATTTTTAGTAACGACTGCTATAGCCTATGGTAGCGATTCGAAAACCATTATCATAGGTTAGATTATTTCCACCACCCGCTCTTAAATTTTTTTCCTCTCCATCGATTGCTCTCCCTCTCTTCCTCCATCGCCGGTGAGACCTCACCCCTTCCTTTCCTTTCCCGATCGGTGTCGCCTCCACTTGCGCCTTCCCTTTCTTCCTCGGCTGGCACTACTACCTCCCTTTCCTTCCCCTTCTTCCCCGGCCTAGGCCCATGGCTCCTCTATCAGGCTGGCGCCTGCAACCCACCCCCCCACCCTCCCTTAAGTTGGCTCCACCCGCATCCCACCCCCAAACCTTCCGTCACCGCCCCTTCCCTTCTTCCCCGGCCTAGGCCCATAGCTCGTCCGTCGGGCTGCCACCCACAACCCACACACCCCTCCGGTCTCCCCATCACCATGCCACCCCCTTCCCCTTCTTCCCCGACCTAAGCCTACGGCTCCTCCATCGGGTTGCGGCCCGCAACCCCGCCTCCCTTCGGCTCCACCCGTAGCCCACCCCCCAGCCTCTCCATCACCACGCCACCCCCTCCTCCTCGGCCGTCGACTCCGCCATCTCTCTTTCTCTCTTCTCTTCCTTCGGCCCAACCATTGGCCCCGACCCCTCCTTGCTCTCTCTCTCCTCTCTTCCCTCGGCCCAAGCCCCTTCCTCTCCCTTCTTCCCCAGCCGGCCTGGTCACCAGCTCTACCACCTTCTCTCTTTCCTCGATCTGACTCCCCCTTCCTATATATCTCTCTCTCTTCCCTCTTTCTCTCTCTTCTCTTTCTCTTTCTCTCTCTTCTCTCTTTCTAATTCACTATCTCTCTTGATTTTTTTGTAGGTGATCTCTAGCGCCATCGTCTTCCTATAGTGTACTGCTGGCGATCCTCGGAGCTCTCTGTGTGACCTCTTTCTATAATCGCAGGTATGATTTTTTTAAAATTTTATAGTATTATTTATTTATGATTTATAATATTTATAATAATATTTAATTATAATTTTTATAATTAATATTATAAATATTTATTATAAAAATTATAATTATTCGTCGATCTTGGGTTGTGTCGGTGGATAAGAGAACTCCTGCTGGCTGGTTCTAGACCATGCTGGTGAGTTCTAAGCTAGGCCATGCCATGTCGACGATCGTGGATGATCCTGGGTTGTGCCGTGTCGGCAGCCATGGACGGTCCTTAGGTCATGCCAGTAGCCTTGGGTCGTGACGTGCCGACAATCTTGGGCCCTAGGATGATAAATTGTCTACTTACTCCATGATTCTCAGCCTTAAATCATGAAAATATAAACAAATCAACTTATTGCTTTACTAAATGCTGCCTTAAGATGATATCGAGAACCTGCAAAGCTTCTTGACAGTTTTCTGTGTCTTAATATATATATATAAATATATTTACTTCTTGATTTAAATACAAGCTAAGAAAAAAATTTTAGAAAGAATTTTCTAGATGTTTATATCTTGTTGCTTTTATTTATTACATTGTATAATGATAGATCCGTCAATTGATTAATGTACATAATCTTCGACATCCGTACATTTATATATAATTATACGGATGGGATAATTATGTATAATGATCAATTAATTATTTAATTTAGATAGTTTAAAAATTATAAATAATTCTATAGATAATTTCAATAATCAAACGATATGCTAAGAATTTTGAATAAAATTTTGGATAGTATTTTTTTTTATTCTCCCTATATGGGAGAACTAAAAAAAAATACTATCGAAATTTTATTCGATCTCTTTTGTATATCGTTTGATTACTGTAATAAATTTATAGAATAAATATAATTTTTGAATGAAATAGGATCTATCTTTACCTATTAGTTGGTGATAGGATGTATTTATTGCATATTTAAAAATGATATTTAATATGAGTTCCACATATGATATTTATTTCGATCTCTATTTATGATATATTTTTTATTTATAATGCATATTTATTTATAATATATTAGTATATATTATAAGTTGCACGCATGATTTAATTGCAATATCATTAATTTCTATAATGGATAAGGAGTGGATGAAGTTTAATAGACTCTCGTCAGAATATAAGGCTGAACTTCAAAAATTTTTTAATTTTGTTATAGAAAAATTTGGCGATCATGAACTTATCTAATATTTTTGTAAAATGTGTATGGATGGGCTGTAGCTATCTCGTCAAGATATAAATAATTACCTCACTATTTATAGCTTTAAACTTGGTTATGCAATTTATTGGGATCAACATGGTGAGGGCAGACCGTAAGGAGGCGATTAACATAATGAGAGAGTGAAATAAATGGTTCGTGATATTTTTTATTTGTTGGTCATAATGATGGTGCATCTACGTCGATGCCTGATCCTATGGTTGATGGAATGACAAACGGTGAGATTATGGAGAAGATTCGTAAGTTGATGGAGGACGCTAATATTCCATTGTATCCTGAATGTGAAAAGATGGCGAAGCTTGAGTTCTTAATCCAGTTGTATCATACAAAATGCTCCAATGAATTCAGTAATAATAAAGTGAACTCCATACTAGAGCTTTTGGAAGATATTCTTTCAGACAATGCACAAATCCCGAAGAATAATTATATAACATTGAAGATTATTGAATAGTTGGGCTTTACTTATATCAAGATACATGCATATCCTAATGATTGCATGCTCTACTAGGAGGGGGATGCCAATCGGAATGAGTGCATGAGGTGCGGTGTATCAAGATGAAAAAAGAATAACGATGGCACATCGATCCATATACCTCAAAAGTTAATGTGACACTTTTCTTTGATTTCAAGACTATAAAAGTTGTTGATGTCAGCAAGAACATCGAAGAATATGAGATGGCATGAAAAGGACCGAATAAAAGATGATGCATTAAGGCATCCAGCCGATAGAGAGGCATGACAGAAGTTTAATAAAATACATTCTGATTTCACATAAGAGATACGTAATGTAAGGTTGGGCTTATCATGCGATGGTTTCAATCCATTCAAGCATATGAATACCGTCCACAGTGTATGGTTAGTATTTATTCATATTTATAACCTCCCACCATAGATGTGTATAAAAAAATTCTTTGCTTTTATGATAGTGCTCATCCTTGAACCGATGGAGGTAGGTAATGACATTAATGTCTATTTGCAGCCTCTTATTGCTAAGCTGAAATAGTTGTGGAGCATTCAAGGTATTTTAACTTTTGATGCTTTACTGAACATGCGTGCAGCACTTCTATGGACAATAAATGACTTTTCAGCCTATGTCCTAATATCGGGTTGGAGCACGAAAGGTGAGCTAGCATGCCCAATTTATGAAAAAAATATCTGATCTAGAAGGTTGACACATCAGATGAGCTTTAGCTATATGGAGTATCGATATTTTCTCTATCGAAATCATCCATACATAAGGAATGCACGCTCCTTTGATGATAGTACTATTGAAGAAGATGAGGTGCCTAGCCGGATGTCTGGGAGTGAAGTACTAAGAGTTGGATGGTCATAGTATTGAATTTAAAAAAGATGATCCGATTGGTAGTAAGAAAAAAAGCATCGATCAAAGAAAGATGACACATACTTTAATTGAAAGAAAAAGAGTATCTTTTTTGACTTACCATATTAGGAGATAAATTTATTGCGCCACTGCTTAGATGTAATGCATATTGAAAAGAATGTATGCGAGCTCCTATTGGCAACAATCTTGAATATCAAAGATAAGACCAAGGATGACTTGAATTCTCGATTTGACTTGAAAAAATGGAGTATTAGGAGATCATTCTATCTGAAGCCAGTAAAAAGAGAATAGTGGAGGCTTCCTCATGCATGCTATGTTATGAATGCCTTCGAACGGTCCATATTTCTTCGTGTATTAGAGAGTATAAAGATCCCAGATCGATACTCAAGCAACATATCAAAGTATGTAAATAATAAGGATGTCAAACTTGGAGAATTGAAGACTCATGATTATCATGTGCTGATGCAGGAATTGATCCCAATATTTAGTCCCCGTGTGTTGCCAAAAAAATATCAGAATGACTGTTGTTGGTGCAGAAATCCATCGCCGCCGGAGGTCGTCGCAATCGAGGCCGCTGGGCGCCGCCGGGGACCTGCAAAACGAAGTCCCGTCCGGAATCGGTGGGGTGGTGGCTCCGGCAGGACCCTCCGACGGTCAAGTTAGTTTCCGACCAACAGTAATGGAGTGCCCGGAATGAGTTTCGGAGCTTAGAGATGTGGAGGAGAGCTTAGAGAGTCGAGAGTTCAGAGAGCTTAGCCTTAGCGTGTCGGGAGGATCCTTTATATAGTGGAGCTTGATGGTGACAACTGCAGCCGCGTGCTGGCGGGCCGCTCGAGGTTCGGTGGAGTCAGTCTCACTGGCGCCGCATACGGCGGATGGAGGGTGACAGCCATCGCCGCCTGACAGTGGGTCGCTATCGCCCGCGGCGGACTGACTGATGGTGCGGCGGACTGACTGATGGTGATGGTTGCAGAGCTTGCCGAATGAAGGGATGAAGGCCTTCGTCGTGTGCCCATTTCGGAGGAGTTCGGGCTCCTGAAGAGGAAGATAGGAGGGAGTTTGGCTCCCATAGGCGTCTGGCGAGAGGTATGCAGCCAAGACCCGTCCGCAGAAGAGTTCGGCTGCTGAGAAGCCGCGGCCCGGCCGTCTGGGGTTCGGCCGGCCGTTGGACTTGGGCTGAGGCTTGGACACTTGAGAGTTCGGTAGGAGCTCGGTCGGCCGAAGTTCTGATGAGGGCGACCGCTGAGGAGTTCGGCCGAGGGGCGACCGCTGAGGAGTTCGGCCCAGTGACGACTGCTGAGGAGTTCGGGCTCCTGAGTGACGATTGCTGAGGAGTTCGGGCTCCTGAGTGACGATTGCTGAGGAGTTCGGGCTCCTGAGTGACGACCGCTTGGGGATTCTACCTAAAGCCCGTCCGCTGAGGGGTTCGGCCGCTGAGAGGACTTCATTGAAGCTCGGCCGCTTGGAGTCGGTCCGAAGGAGTTCGGCCGCGGGAAGTCCGAAGGAGTTCGGCTGCATGGGCTCGCCTGGGGTCGGTCCGAAGGAGTTCGGCTGCATGGGCTCGCCTGGGGTCGGTCCGAAGGAGTTCGGCCGCTGAGAGGACTTCATTGAAGCTCGGCCGCTTGGAGTCGGTCCGAAGGAGTTCGGCCGCCCAGCTGAGTTCGGCTCGCCTGGGGTCGGTCTCTAGGCAGTTCGGCCGTGACCTTGGTGCAGGGGAGTTCGGCCTCTAGGCGGTTTGGCCGTGCCAGTTAAGGGTGGAAGAAGCTCGGCCTGGCGCCTGAAGTGCTGAAGCTCTCTTCAGCGGCTACTGGTTACATTCGGGCTGAGCGTTCGGGCCGGGCTTCGGCAGGAGCGGGATTTATCCCCAACAGTAGCCCCCCCACTCCCGAGTTCAAAAATTGAAGGAAGGGAGTACCAAAAACAGGCGACTGCCGAAGTCTTCTTCCAGGCTCCGCATTTGTTGCGGCTGAAGCTCGGGGAGGTCTCATCTCCAGCCAATATTGACGCTGAAGTTGAAGCTGAGGCTTGGGGGAGGCCTCATCCCAGTCGATGTTTGGAGTTGAAGTGGGAACTCGTTTCCAGCCAAAATTAGTGAAGCCGACGTTGAGGCCGGAGTCAATGTCGCCCCCCGTACGGTCAGGGTCGGAGTTGACGTTGCCTTCATCAACCGAAGTCGATTCGGGGGAGACCTTCTCTTTTGCAGTCAAGGTTATGATCGCTTGGGGGAGACCCCGCCTCCCGCTGACGCTGATACCGAAGTCGAAGCCGAGGTCTGAAGGAGACCTCGTCTTCTGCAGTGAAGCTTACCGTAGACTCTGGGGCTCGGCCCTGGACCTTGCTCGCGTCAGGACGAGGTTCTCCTCTTGTTTCCGACGGGCTGTGGGGGCACATGGGGACCGTCGTCCTCGTCTCTCCCCCCATCCCGTCCTTGGTGGACGGGGCCTTTGACTTTGCTCACGCTAGGACGAGGTTCTCCTCCTGTTCCTAGCCGGCTGTGGGGGCACATGAGGACCGTCGTCCTCGCTTCTCCCCCCATCCCGTCCTTTGTGGACGGGGCCTTCGACTTTGCTCACGCTAGGATGAGGTTCTCCTCCTGTTCCTAGCCGGCTGTGGGGGCACATGAGGACCGTCGTCCTCGCTTCTCCCCCCATCCCGTCCTTTGTGGACGGGGCCTTCGACTTTGCTCATGCTAGGACGAGGTTCTCCTCCTGTTCCTAGCCGGCTGTGGGGGCACATGAGGACCGTCGTCCTCGCTTCTCCCCCCATCCCGTCCTTTGCGAATGGGGCCTTTGACTTTGCTCACGCTAGGACGAGGTTCTCCTCCTGTTCCTAGCCGGCTGTGGGGGCACATGAGGACCGTCGTCCTCGCTTCTCCCCCCATCCCGTCCTTTGCGAACGGGGCCTTTGACTTTGCTCGTGCCAGGACGAGGTTTCCTCCTGTTCCTAGCCGGCTGTGGGGGCATTTCCGCTCGCTTTTTTCTCAGTGACCCTGAAACGATAGTGTCGAGCAACAAGGTTTTATTGAGGGAAACTACTGGTAGTACATTCTCAGGTTTTCTGAGTTCCAAGGTCGGGGAAGCGCTAGTCCTCCGAGCTCCTTTAGGCGATAGGTACCAGGTCGGATGACCTCTACCACTTCGTACGGACCTTCCCAATTTGGGACGAGCTTCCCTTGATTCTGGGGCTGGGAGACGGCTGCTCGTCGGAGCACTAAGTCCCCAACTCTGAACGCCTTGCTTTTGACTCTGGAATTGTAATACCGAGCCACCTTCCGCTGGTAGGCGGCCATTCGGATGCGGGCTGCCTCCCTCCTTTCTTCCAGCAGGTCGAGGTTGGTTCTGAGGTCCTGGGAGTTGAGTTGCTCGTTGAAGCCCACGATTCGAGCAGACGGGAGTTTGAGCTCGATCGGGATGACTGCCTCGGTGCCGAAGGCCAAGGCGAAGGGTGTCTCGCCGGTCGGTACCCTCTGCGTTGTTCGGTATGCCCAGAGAACGTGGTAGAGTTCGTCTACCCAGGCCCCTTTCGCCCTGTCGAGCCTCGTCTTGAGGCCTTGCAGCAGGGTCCGATTGGTCACTTCGGCTTCCCCATTGGCTTGCGGATGAGCCACCGATGTGAAGTGGTGGGAGACGTTTAGTCCTTCGCAGAACTCGGCAAATCGGGCTCCAGCGAACTGTCGCCCATTATCGGTTATGAGAGCTCGGGGCAGACCGAACCGGACAGATCAGCGTCTTCCAGACGAAGTCCTGCACCTTGGCCTCGGTGATCTTCGCTAGTGGTTCCGCCTCGACCCACTTGGTAAAGTAGTCGATCGCGACCAGGAGGAACTTCCGTTGTCCGGACGCTGTTGGGAAAGGGGCCGAGGATGTCCATCCCCCACTGCGCGAAGGGCCAGGGTGCAGTGAGCGGAGTGAGTTCGGATGCCGGCTGCCTTTGCACGCTGGCGTTCTTCTGGCAGCGGTCACACCTCTTCACGTATTCCGTGGAATCACGAAGTAGGGTCGGCCAGTAGTACCCTTGCCGAAGTAGTCTTTGCGATAGGGATCTGGCTCCCGCGTGACTTCCGCAGAGTCCTTCGTGGACATCCTGTAGCGCGATGCAGGCCTCAGAGGGTCGGAGGCACCTCAGCAACGGGAGGGAGTACGACCTTTTATATAACCTGCCCTCGTACAAGACGTAGCGGGAGGCTTGACTCCTGAGCTTCCGAGCTTCTCTCCGATCGTGGGGGAGGACCCCTTCTTCGAGGTAGGCGATCAGCGGATCGATCCAGCTGGGCTCGAAGTCCGTCCGCAGGACGGCCTGAGGTTCCTCGGTGGTCGGGCACTTCAGAGTTTCCAGAAACACCTCTTTAGGTAGTTCGGCCGGGGCAGAGGTGGCCAACTTGGAGAGGAGGTCGGCCCTTGTATTCCCGGTCCTTGGGATGTGCCGAATGTCGAAGCTGTCGAAGGCTGGTATTAAGTTCTTCACCTTCCCGAGGTACATCACCATGCTTTCCTCCCGCGCCTCGTAGCTGCCGCTGACCTGACCGACCACCAACTGGGAATCGCTATAGACTTGAAGCCGACCCACCTTCAATTCCCTGGCTATCTGCAGCCCGGCTATCAGCGCTTCATACTCGGCCCCATTGTTGGTTGTGGGAAACTCGAAGCGCAATGCGTACTCGGTGACGATCCCCTCGGGGCTAACCAGGACCAGCCCTGCGCCGGCCCCGCTAGAGTTGGATGAGCCATCCACATGCAGAACCCAGGCGCCTTCAAGAAGGTCGGCCCTTTCTTCAGGGAAGCTCGACCGCCACAGCTCGGCTTCGTCGGGGCCTGGTCTCCCGCTGATGATAGTCTCGCTTGATTCAAGCTCGGCTTCGACTGGTGCGGTGCATTCCAGCACGAAGTCCGCCAGTATCTGAGCCTTGATCGATGGCCTGGGCCGGTAATTGATGTCGAACTCCGTGAGCTCGATCGCCCATTTGGCGATTCTTCCTGAAGCGTCTGCGCGGTGGAGGACGGCTCTTAATGGTTGGTCCGTGAGGACCGTGATGGTATGCTCCTGAAAGTAAGGTCGGAGCTTCCTGGCTGCGATCAGAAGACAGTAAATTAGTTTTTCTAACTTGGAGTACCTGGTTTCCGCGTCCCTCAAGGCTCGGCTCACGTAGTAGACTGGTTGTTGCGCCTTCGCATCTTCCCTGACCAGGACAGCCGCCAGGGCCATTGGAGAGACAGCTAGGTATAGGAGCAGCCCTTCTCCAGGTTCGGGCTTTGCCAGCAATGGAGGCGCGCCGAGGTAGTTTTTAAGCTCTTCGAATGCCTGTTTGCACTCCGCTGTCCAGCAAAAATCTTTCGGTCGCCTGAGGACCTGGAAGAAAGGCAGGCACCGCTCGGCCGACCTTGAGACAAAGCGGTTCAAGGACGCCACCTTCCCAGCCAGGCGCTGAACTTCCTTAATTGTTTTCGGGGCAGTCATCTCCTGGATGGCTCGGATTTTCTCGGGATTTGCCTCGATTCCGCGTCTCGACACCATGAATCCTAAAAATTTTCCGGAGGTCACGCCGAAGGCGCATTTGGTCGGGTTCAACTTCATCTTGTGCCTCCTAAGCGCACCGAAAGTTTCTTCAAGGTCGGCGAGGTGGTCTGTCGAGGCTCGGCTTTTGACCAGCATGTCGTCCACGTACACCTCCATGTTGCGGCCGATCTGCCCCTTGAAGACCTTGTTGACCAAGCGCTGGTAGGTGGCTCCTGCATTCTTGAGTCCGAAAGGCATGACCCTGTAACAATAGAGACCTCGGTCAGTAATAAAGGTGGTCTTCTCTTCATCCTCGGGCGCCATGCGTATCTGGTTATAACCAGAAAATGCGTCCATAAAAGTGAGGAGCTCGTGGCCCGAGGTTGCGTCCACCAGCTGATCGATCCTCGGCAGGGGGTAGCTGTCCTTTGGGCAGGCTTTGTTCAGCTTCTTGAAGTCGACGCACATCCTCCATTTGTTGTTTGCTTTTTTGACGAGGACCACGTTCGAGACCCAGGTCGGATAGTTGACCTCCCGGATGAGTCCAGCTTCAAGGAGCTTATCCACTTCTTCGGCTACCGCCTTCTGTCTTTCTGGGGCTTGGCGGCGTAATTTTTCTCTGACGGGTCGGTGCCTTGGGTCGATGGCCAGCCGATGTTCTATGACATCGGCGTCGATCCCTGGTACATCCGCTGGGGCCCAGGCGAAAACGTCTGCATTCCTTCTGAGGAAAGCGACGAGCTGTCCCTTGACCTCGGCCGCTAGGTTGGAGCCGATCCGCACCTCATGCCCCGGGTCTCCATCGCGTAAGGACACAGGGACGAGGTCTTCCGCAGGTTCGCCCCGTTCTTCAATGAGGTCGTCGCGGACGTCCAGTCCGTCAACAAGGCAAGGGTCGGGCCGGTCTCCCTCGCGCAGGGCGATTGAGTAGCAGTACTTTGCCAGGGCTTGGTCTCCTCTGACTTCGCCGACTCCATGGCTCGTCGGGAATTTCATCTTTAAGTAGTAGGTTGACACTACCGCCCGTAGCGCGTTAAGGCCTGGTCGCCCAAGGATTGCATTATAGGCGGACGGGGTCCTCACGACAAAAAAGTCGATCCGCGCCTTGGCCGATTTTGGGGATTGGCCCGCCGTCACCGCCAAAGTCACCATGCCTTCGACCGGAACGGCGTGTCCGGCAAATCCCACCAGGGGGGAATTTACAGGTCCTAAGCGGGTGTCAGGTAGGGACATTTTTAAGAAGGCATCGTAAAACAATATGTCCGCCGAACTTCCATTATCCACCAAAATGCGGCGTACATCATAATCAGCGACGTTTAAAGAGATTACAACCGCGTCGTTATGCGGAAATCTGATCCCCTGGGCGTCTGCTTCGGTGAAGGTCACGGGCTCCGAGGTCCTCTGCCTCTTTGCCGATCCCTCGGATTCGTCGGTCTTTCCCTGCTGCGGTCCTCCCGAGATGGTGTTAATGACGCCAAGAGACGGCCGGTCCTCCTGCCGATCTTCCCCAATCGGCGGCAACATTCTCGGCCGATCTTCCTGCTCTTTAGATCGTCTTCGCAGGAATCGGCCAAGCCTGCCCCGCCGGACCAGCTCCTCGATTTCGTCCTGGAGCTGGATGCACTCCTCGGTATCGTGACCGTGGTCACGGTGGTAAAGGCAGAACTTGTTGGGGTTGCATTTTCTGGGATGGGAACGCATCCTCTCCGGCTCCGGAAGTCGTCCCTTGATCTCCAGCAGCACTTGAGCCTTCGGGGCGTTGAGGGGGGCGTAGCTGTGAAAACGCCGTCGGAGGGGAGAACCTCGGCGCGGGGAGGGACCTCGTCGCGAGGGAGAACCTCGACGCCGGGGGGAACTTCGGCGCCGAGGAGAACTTCGGCGCGCCCTTCCGTCGGTGGCCTCCCGCCCCCGAGCCTGAGGTGGAGTCCGGGCACGCCCGCGACCAGGGGGAGTTCGGGAACGCGGCCAGGCTTCGGTGCGCTTTCTTTCCTCGGCAGGCCTTCCCGCTCTGCCTACTCGTCGCTTGTCGCGAGCTTCACCATCCTTGGCCTCGAAAGCCTCTTCTGCCCGGGCATAGCTTTCGGCCCGAGCTAGCATGTCAGCGAAGTCCCTGGGATATTTCTTCTCCAGGGAAAACAGCAGGTCGTTCTTCTGAAGGCCGCCCTTGAGGGCGGCCATAGCAACTGATTGGTCCAGGTTCCGGACTTCCAGCGCGGCAGTGTTGAACCGGGTGACGTAAGCCCGGATGGGTTCCCCCTCTTTTTGCCTGATGGCCAACAGGGAATCCGAGCCTCTGCGCGGCCGTTTGCTGCTGACGAAGTGGGCCGCGAATTGTTGACTCATTTGGTCAAACGACAGGATGGTGCCCGGCTTAAGCGCCGAGTACCAATTCCTAGCCGCTCCCTTGAGGGTAGAAGGGAAAGCCCGACACAAAATGGCATCAGGCGCGCCATGGAGTAACATCGTCGTCCTGAAGGCCTCCAAATGGTCGACCGGGTCAGTGGTCCCATCGTAGCTTTCGAAATGCGGGAGCTTGAAGTTCGGTGGTACCTGTTCCTGCATAATTTTCTGTGAGAAGGGAGGATCAGTGCAAATATCGTTACCGCGGGAGGAAGGAGTATGACGAAGTTCTTCTATGCGCCGTCCCATCTCCATGAGCCTTTGGTCCAGGAAATCTTCGCGATCCTTAATCCCCAAGGTCTTCTCGCGGAAGGGGTGCGAAGCTTCTCCCTGGGTTGAGCCGCGGTCCGAGCAGGGGCTCTTTGCCGGCTGCCCCTCTCTCCCGAGGGCCGGAGGTTGGGTAGCCCACATCGGTCGCTCCTGGACTGGATTCCCGGGCTCCGGGGAACCCCGCGCCGGTCGAGTGGGCGCTGGACCTCGCGAATGCGTGGCTTGCACTGCCTGCACCGCCTCCGTAAGATCGCGGACCTGCTGGGCAAGCAGGTCGAACCGCTCCGCATCTACCGCGAGTACGGAGCGGGCCCGCGTCGCCGGGGCCGGAGTGGGAGCGGACGGACCCGAACGGGATCGGGCCGCGGAGGCTGCCGACCTCCGGGTCGAGGTTCTTCTGGGAGGCATTTTTCTTTTCAGAAAAGGAATACTGAAGAGGGAGGAGAGAGATCCGGAGCAGGGGAGGGAAATCGTCGCCGAGCACTCCTTTAAGAACAAGGGAACCTCGAAGGTTCAGTCCCTCGTTCCCACAGACGGCGCCAATCTGTTGGTGCAGAAATCCATCGCCGCCGGAGGTCGTCGCAATCGAGGCCGCTGGGCGCCGCCGGGGACCTGCAAAATGAAGTCCCGTCCGGAACCGGTGGGGTGGTGGCTCCGGCAGGACCCTCCGACGGTCAAGTTAGTTTCCGACCAACAGTAATGGAGTGCCCGGAATGAGTTCCGGAGCTTAGAGATGTGGAGGAGAGCTTAGAGAGTCGAGAGTTCAGAGAGCTCAGCCTTAGCGTGTCGGGAGGATCCTTTATATAGTGGAGCTTGATGGTGACAAATGCAGCCGCGTGCTGGCGGGCCGCTCGAGGTTCGGTGGAGTCAGTCTCACTGGCGCCGCATACGGCGGATGGAGGGTGACAGCCATCGCCGCCTGACAGTGGGTCGCTATCGCCCGCGGCGGACTGACTGATGGTGCGGCGGACTGACTGATGGTGCGGCGGACTGACTGATGGTGATGGTTGCAGAGCTTGCCGAATGAAGGGATGAAGGCCTTCGTCGTGTGCCCATTTCGGAGGAGTTCGGGCTCCTGAAGAGGAAGATAGGAGGGAGTTCGGCTCCCATAGGCGTCTGGCGAGAGGTATGCAGCTAAGACCCGTCCGCAGAAGAGTTCGGCTGCTGAGAAGCCGCGGCCCGGCCGTCTGGGGTTCGGCCGGCCGTTGGACTTGGGCTGAAGCTTGGACACTTGAGAGTTCGGTAGGAGCTCGGTCGGCCGAAGTCTGATGAGGGCGACCGCTGAGGAGTTCGGCCCAGTGACGACTGCTGAGGAGTTCGGGCTCCTGAGTGACGATTGCTGAGGAGTTCGGGCTCCTGAGTGACGATTGCTGAGGAGTTCGGGCTCCTGAGTGACGACCGCTTGGGGATTCTACCAAAGCCCATCCGCTGAGGGGTTCGGCCGCTGAGAGGACTTCATTGAAGCTCGGCCGCTTGGAGTCGGTCCGAAGGAGTTCGGCCGCGGGAAGTCCGAAGGAGTTCGGCTGCATGGGCTCGCCTGGGGTCGGTCCGAAGGAGTTCGGCCGCGGGAAGTCCGAAGGAGTTCGGCTGCATGGGCTCGCCTGGGGTCGGTCCGAAGGAGTTCGGCCGCTGAGAGGACTTCATTGAAGCTCGGCCGCTTGGAGTCGGTCCGAAGGAGTTCGGCCGCTGAGCTCGCCTGGGGTCGGTCTCTAGGCAGTTCGGCCGTGACCTTGGTGCAGGGGAGTTCGGCCTCTAGGCGGTTTGGCCGTGTTAAGGGTTCGGCCTGGCGCCTGGTGCTGAAGCTCTTCAGCGGCTACTGGTTACATCGGGCTGAGCGTTGGGCCGGGCTTCGGCAGGAGCGGGATTTATCCCCAACAACTGTTATTCATTTTTATAATATTTACAGAGATA
This sequence comes from Cocos nucifera, assembly GCA_006176705.1. Taxonomy (NCBI): domain Eukaryota; kingdom Viridiplantae; phylum Streptophyta; class Magnoliopsida; order Arecales; family Arecaceae; genus Cocos; species Cocos nucifera. The sequence continues at coordinate 33,354 of QRFJ01003590.1, forward strand.
TTTGTGCAAAGAGATTTCTTAAGAAAGACATGAAGGAAATGAAGGTAAGGATGGTAACTATATTATATGATCCGAAGAAGATATTTCCACCATCAATTTTTATGATTATGATGCATCTCATCATGCACCTTATGGAAGAAGTTACACTTGGAGGCCCAGTATTTTGCTGATGGATGTATTCTATTAAGAAGAATATTCAAACTTTAAAATCTTATGTAAAAAATTTGAATCATCCGAAGAGATCCATAGCAGAAGGTTATTTGGATCAAGAGTATATAGATTTTTATATCATGTACTTAAACAAGTTCGAGACATATCGTAATCGATCAATAAAAAATCATGATGATCAGTATGAGCCAATTGAGCTTGCATTTGAGTCCATTCCATAGTCAGATGGACGTATCACTTCATACCGCCTCACTGATTTGAGCATTGAGGAAAGGAATAAGACGCACTGCTACATGCTCTTCAACTATGATGTCATTGAGTCATACATAAGATGAGTCACTCAGTCCTATTTTGTTTCATAATAATTATAAGAAAATATCCAATTATACCTAAATTTGTTCTTTATACATACAACAAACACAAGAAGATCATAAGAGTAAAATACGATGCTTTAAGTATGCGGGAGAAAGAGAAAATGCATAGTACAGAATTTTCTGAATGGTTCAAAGATCATGTAAGCGATTATATATTCTTATCTTATGCAACTTATTTGAACATGTTTACTAATTAGATATCATCTTCTTAATTAGGTGTAGAGATTACCACTCGGTGATGTGAGTCCTGAAGTGCGTACTCTTTCAATGGGCTCTAATCGTACCGTGCATGAGTATAAATAGCTTATCATTAACAGCTATAGGTTTAATATTCACAGCAAATTCGTAAACATGGCAACATAAAATAGTGGTGTGATGTTGAGTATCATTACTGAATGTTATGCTAGTTCGAGGGATTCACCGTCTCGTACGAAAGATTTGAACTATTATAGCGTGGTGGAGAAGATAGTCATCTTGGACTATTATTCAAAAGAGAGGATTGCGTTGATGAAGTGCGATTAATTTGACACCTTGTCATAGTCGGGGATGAAGATTGATAAGTATGGTTTTACTCTCGTTAACATGCAACGCCATCTCCGCACTGAAGAACCATATATACTTGCCTCTCAAGCTAGTTAAGTCTTCTACGTTGGTGATTCTTTGGAGCCTCAATGGGGTGTTATTGTAAAGATGGTGCCTAGGCATATTTTTGATGATACCGAAGTTGATGACGATATTAGACCATGCATGCAAAGTGCTCCTCTAGGACAAAACTTACCTGATACTATCGAGGCCCCAGATACATTTATCAGGAGCAATGGTGATGTCCATATTGTAGATGCCACTAGGTGATGATTTCAACATTCTGATATAAATATTAGAATCTATTTATTGATGCTATACTAATATTATTATTTAATATATTATATTGATTAATGTTCATTAATGTTGCAAGTCACAATGGTACCGAAATGCCATCTAGCTTTCACCTCTGTCCCTCAACAGGTTACATAGAGCTCGACATCTGAAAAGCAATCGAAGCATACTCCATCTACCTCCACATTGGTTGCTCAATGACCATTAGCATCTACTCCACCACCGACATCTACTCCACCGATATCTAAGCCTCCATCGTCAGCCACATCTCTGACACATGCTCTAACACCGACATCTAAGTGTACGTTTTTATTATATTATTTATTTATTTATTTTTATATAGTATTTATATATTTATATATTTGCATAACGTATTTTCATTATAGGTGAATCATTTAGTAGGATATTTCGCTATCCCACACGCATGCCACATGTGTGAAACCGCAGCATCAGGTGATGGTGCAGTATAATACGGAGGGAAGGCCAGTAGGAAAGACCGCATGGAAGATGCATTCATTTTTCAGAGTGCTTGTAAGATAGTCTGACATCATTTTGATATTGCTCATAGACTGGCGATTGATGGATGCTGATGTTAGGGACCGGATGTAGAAGGAGATATGGATAAATATATCTTAATTATATATGTATTTAATATGTTTACAATTTATTTGATTAGAATAAATTGGTAACTGACTTTTGATAACTTTATACAGAGGAGGTACGACTTTCTAAATTATAAGAGGGCTCGAGATGTCCGACTGAAGAAGATTAGAGAGTTATACCAGGGCTACAAGATCAAGCTCCATAGAGGATGACTTGAGTATCGATGAGATACTTCGGAGGAGCTTGTTCCTTGGATATAGAACTATCCGTCGAGTCAGTGGAGGGGATGGTTAGAAATTAGAGGAGCCAGGAGTTCAAGATAAAATTTTTAATTTTTAAATTTTTTAATATACTTAAATTATATTTAAATATTTTTTAAATACTTGTTAGGCTACCTTCCATCAGAATTGAAAGAATCGGGTAGCCTAGGAGTACACATATTCTAGACCGTGAGTCTATGGCCAGTCATGTGCATAGAGATATAATGAATTCTATATCTTACTAGATAAATTAAATTAATATTTTTTTTATATTTCTAATAAATTGATCCATTGTTATAGCTGATGAGAGATTGAGTGATATCCAGTCGTAGCGAGATCTTCCGATCCAGTCATACGGATAAGAAGGGCAGGCCGATGAACACCACGATTGAAAGAATTTTTGTAAGTAATAAATATATTATTATATATTATCAGTATTATAGTATTTCTTATAAAATTTTATTTGAATTTATAATTATAGAAGTAGTTAGATGTGCTCACGAGCGAGGATCCAGACACCTCTGGCCTCCATGACCATCTATCTTAGGTTTGGGGCTTGAGCACTCTAGGAGGATCCAATGCAGGCCCGGACATACGCCGATGAGCTACTGATCTGAGGCGAGCATCTTTTTATATGCTTTCGATATCATCAGTTGGGAGCAGCTTGAGGAAGCATTGGCGCAGGCAGCTCAGACTACGGTGCAGGTAGATCAGGCTATGACACGGGCTGCTCATGCTGAGGAGCACACATCTCATCTAGAGGACATCCTGAGTGCTATGGTGACGAAGCTCAGCATGCATTTTGGAGCAGACTTCGCGGGTCTTGGGGATATGTTGGCCGATGTTTCAGCTCTAGCTCCTCCAACTCGTGCTTCATCTTCTGGTGACGACGATGATGTAGATTTAGAAAACTTCTGATATATATTTTTTAAAAAAATATTATAATAAATTTTATTCGATAATAAAATTTGAGCATTTTAGAAATATTCTTATAGTTATAATATTTTCTTGTATTTTTTGTTGTGTTATATATATTCCTGCATTTATCAAGTAAAATATATAAAAAATTAAAAAATTTATATTTTTTTATTATTCAAAAGTTATGATAGTGGTTGCAAAACTACTGTCGTAGATGTGCCAAGCGAGACAGTAATTTACGTATCAATCGCTGTAATAATCGCTGTTATAAATCTACGACGATGATCGTAATGGCAGTGATTAGCTAACCATTACTATAGCCTATGACATCGATTTTTTAGGCTATGGCAATTGCTATAAACCACTATCATAGTCTTGTTTTATAGTAATAGTTCACATCTGACAGAAAAATGTATTAGAATTGATCTATAGAAAAAATCTTTCCTCACGGTATTGTCATATAGACTTGAACTATGGGACTTGACTCAAAAACTTGGACTTTGAGTCATGTCTAATTATAAACACCCATGCATAAACAATTTCAGATCCACATTTTGTAGAAAAAAAGATTGGGACTGTTTTATAGATAAATATGTCCCTGCGGAATTGTGACGTAGATTGGAATAATGGGACTTGACTCAAATATTCGGACTCCGTGATTTCAGCTCCACATCCGATAGAAAAAAAATATTGGGACTGCTTTATAGAAAAATTTTTTCCACGGCATTAATGTTATATAGACTTGAAAGGTTGGGACCTAACTCAAACATGAGAACTTTGAGTCAAGTCTAACTATAAACCTCTATAGACAAATTCAGGTCCGTATTTGATAGAAAAAATATATTCGAACTTCTTTACAAAAATCTTTTCTATGGTACCATCACGTAGACTTGAATCATGCAGACTTTGAGTCAAGTCTAATTATAAACCCCCATAAATAACCTTCAAGTCCACATCTGGTAGAAAAAATAGGTTGGAACTGATTTCCATCCAATATTTGACTTGATATGTAATTTGAATCATATTACTTACATAATTTTGTTTACATTTAACTTTTCTTAAGGAAATGGGTAGATTGATAAAAATCTATCCCACCTCCTCCGGCTATTGCCCTTGATCGCTTGTGCCATGTTCCATTTGAAAGCTTGTCTGATATATAGAAAAGCTTGTCTACTATCTAGCCGTTATACATTACCGTCGTTTCAATTCATATCGCTTTTAGGATCTAGTTCATAACTAGAACTAGATCCACGATCCATTAATACCCAACATCTTGGTTCTTACAAACTCTTATTTACCCAAACTCCATACACAGTCCTTTTGATGGACAGGCAAAATTAAGACCTAAACTTGAAGTGGATCCAGATTCCGGTTTATAAGGGAAACCCAGACCGCGTCTGGCCTCCCGTCCTAGAGATCCATTTGCGACAATAAAGACGTTACAATCACTGCTGGAGAAAATCTGTATTATTCATCCTGGAATCATTGAGGGGAAGCTCCACTGTTTTTCTGAAAGAAAAAAAAAAAGAAAAAGTCTATCTCCGTAGTCTTCGCGTGACCAATGACCGGGACAATTGGAAGTTCCTTTACGATCCTCTGCCATACTTGGCCTTTTAAGTCGAGTCTTCCATTTTTTTATTTCCACAGAATCACCGACTTCCAACTCAAAGACTCCGATCCAAGAGCTTATAAATTCCCAATAAATTAATTACCACCATGCACAAGTAGACTATAGTATCCTAAACGCCAAACCCCATGGCATCCTATCTCCTCCCCAGTCTTCCCCAACTCCTCTTTCTTTCATCCCTCTTCACCACCCTTCGCACCGCCACTTCAGCCGCCAGCAACGCCATGTACTGGTACAATTGCTCCATCACATCCAACTTCACCACCCACAGCACCTACAAGACCGACCTCCAACTCCTCCTCTCTTCCCTCTCCTCCGACGCCATCCCACAGGCTTCTCCGCCCAGTCCAACGGCCGACCCCCGAACCGAGTCTTCGGCTCTGCCCTCTGCCGTGGCGATGTCTCCCAAGACGAATGCCGGTCCTGCCTCTCCACCGCCGTCCAAGACACCCTCCAGCTCTGCCCGTTGAGTCGAAGAGGAGCCATTTGGTACCCATCGTGCTTTCTTCGCTACTCCGGCAACAACTTCACCTCTTCTAAAGACAACGAGACGATTGCCTTGAAAAGGCTTAGACGACTCTCCTACGATCTGCAGAATGCCTCGGAACCGAGCTTCGCTTCGCTGTTGGGAAACCTGATGACCAACTTGGCCGAGCGGGCGGCATACAGGTCGGCGCTGCTGTTTGCCACCGGAGAGGTCAATGTGACGAGCTCCGAGAGGCTGTATGGACTGGTTCAGTGCATGAGGGATCAGTCGGAGGATGACTGCTACAGGTGCCTGAACGGGTCGGTGCACATCATGTCGACTGTCTTCCCACAGAGCATTGCAGCGGTGACGATGGCTTACAACTGCTTCATGAGGCACGCGACATACTCTTTCTATGAGGAAGCTATCGGGGCCGCACCGCCACCTCCGCCAGCAACGGTGGTGGATCCCGGCGCTCCGCCGCCTAGAGGAAAGGACTCAGGTAGTGCCGAAGCTCGCTTTCTTTCTCCCCAGTTAGCATGCATTTACAGCCAGCCCTTGAAATCATGAATAGGCCGGACTGGACTCAATACAAATTAAATCTCGATTGGAACAATTAAAATATACAAAGATCGAAGGCAACCAGGACGAGCTCAGAAATATTATGATTAAGCCAAGCTCGAAAAGTAATAACGTAACAATATGGCTTTTCTTCCACGAACCGCGGGCTTTTATATTTCTAACAGGATGAGCTTAAGTAAAACGTTAGACTTTTGGATTAGGCAAAAAGAACGTGCCGATGGTCATCTCGTTGGTTATTGTGTTGGTGGTCGTCTTCGCAGCCATTTTCTTCTGTTTATGGAGGAGGAGAACATCTTTGAAACTATCCAGTAAGTACTGCGCGCATTTGTTAAGTTTAATTTGTACGGCTTCACGCATGCACTTTTCTTTTGTTTGAAAGCTCTTATGCTGTTCCATGGCGACCGGATGTTATTGAAGGTGAGGAAAATAAAGACATCGGAGCTCTATATTTTGATTTGAGCACACTTAGAGTCGCCACTGATAACTTCTCTGAGGCGAACAAACTCGGAGAAGGTGGATTTGGTCCAGTTTATAAGGTAGATATATGTAGACTTTAAGTCTGTAACCTACGTACCCTATTTCTGATCAGTTTAAATACCACACTAACTCTTTCTTATATTCTGTTGTATTTGCAACAGGGAGCACTATCAGATGGCCAGGAAATAGCTGTGAAAAGACTTTCCAGAAGTTCACATCAAGGACTTCCACAGTTAAGAAATGAGATCACTTTTGTTGCTAAGCTTGAACACAGAAATCTTGTGAGGCTGTTGGGTTGTTGTTTGGAAGAAAAAGAGAAGCTACTCGTCTATGAATTTCTCCCGAATACAAGCCTTGACAAATTTCTATTTGGTATTTTCAACATACATTTTCTTTTTCATCCTATATGAATCTTGCGTTTATTTATTTATTTAACATTAAAGATCATCTATTATGTCTATTTATTTATCTATTTAACATTAGAGATCATCTATTTTGTCATTGCTCTATTCATTGAGAACTTCTTGGGTAGAATGAGTCCTTCCATACATTGAATCAATCACCAACTTCCACGTCGGACTGGTGAACCGAGAGGTAAATGAATGCTTAAGTAGCAGTAATCTCTATTTTAATAAACTGCATGGGACAAGTCATACAGATCTTTGTGCTGGGCAAAAACAATTCCAGATATATATTTGTTTTTTCTAATTGATAATTTCGTTATATTATGGTATCATTTTATAGGACAATGTTGAATAAGCCAAAATCCTCATTCTTCACTCTAATTTGATCATTATAACATTATTATATGCTTTGACTAGATTTTACCTGAATGATACAGATCCCATCAAACGTGGACTTCTAGACTGGGGGAAGCGCTATAAAATTATTGAAGGAATTGCAAGAGGGCTTCTTTATCTTCACGAAGATTCTCGTCTCAAGATTGTTCATCGGGATCTAAAAGCAAGCAACATCTTGTTAGATCAGCATATGAATCCTAAGATTTCAGACTTTGGTCTTGCAAAGCTCTCTGAGTCTGAGAAAGAACATGGAAAAACTAGTAAAATCGCTGGGACAAAGTATGCTAAAAGCTTCATTCATTTCCTTATCTTAATCAAGATTTTGAGCATTTTCTAATAAATAACAAAAGTTATTAGCCTTTGCTATTATGATAATTTCTTTTTGTAATAGAATTTTCTTTCATATTTATTTTTCCCTTAATTCGATTTAGAGTACTAAACATTAATTGTTGTTGGTCTAACAAATGACAATTGCTTGATGGTGTGCAGTGGATACATGGCACCAGAGTATGCAATGCATGGGTACTTTTCAAATAAATCAGATGTATTTAGCTTTGGAGTTTTAGTTCTAGAAATTGTGACCGGTCAAAGAATCAGCGACTTCCAGGGATCAGGGGATTCTACAAATCTCCTAAGCTTTGTATGGGCTGCCTCTTAATTTTAGTCATTACCAAGTCATGAAGCAAAAGATTGGGATGATAAATTGCATTCGATAGTCTCTCCAAGCTTATTCTTTTATTACGACTAATGTTGTTGATTGTTTGTTAAATAGGCATGGGAGCACTGGAGCAAAGGAAAGGCGTTGGAAATGATGGATCACAGCCTAGGCGAATTGTACCACAGGCAAGAAGCTTTGACATGCATTCACATTGGGTTACTCTGTGCTCAGGAAGACATGAGGAAGAGACCTTGCATGGCATCGGTGGTTCTCATGCTGAGCAATTGCTCTGTGACTCTTCCAACTCCTTCGATACCTGCATACTTTGTTCAAGGTAGGACAACTGCTGAGTCAGATGTGGCCTTGACAACTGCCGATTCCACTCCGTCTGGCTCGTTTTCTATATGCAACATATCAATGACCGAAATGGAGCCCCGTTAAGAAATTGCGTGAAATTTGGATATTTGATCGTCGATGAGAAAAAGGACAAGCTTTTCTACGGAGGCTGATGATGGATTGAACTAAGAACGCATTTTACACTGCAACTTGTGTTTCTTTTTTCTTTCTTCTCCACATTATGAAGCAATAGTCAGAGGATGATCTCAACAATTAAATAAAAAACTTACAGGACATATATATTGCTCATGTTGAGTACCTATTTATCTCTTATTATCAATATTTGACTGTGATTTTTCTTATTTTTTCTTTTCTACATTGCCGCTTTCCTTTTTTTGTCTTTTTGCCTGGAAGAATAATGATTGGGCGTTGGAAACACCTTCTGTTACATACCTCCAGAACATCTTTCACTTTGTCTAAGACCGCTGACAAGTGGCTCATATTTTTTTTCCCTGGTCTGATACAATGGCTGTTCTAAATTATTATAACGGCAAGACAAAAATATATATCGTACCACATTATAAGAAGAAGGATGTAGCCAAGACGGAAGCCATAGAAGAAGGCCACGGTGGCGGTCAGCCGGCCACGAGGAAGACCATGGAGGCACCCTACACCTCCAGCGAACCCCCTCATCACTCACTTCTGCCTTGGTGTCCCCGGCATCGCAGACCTGAAGCCGGTCATCGTCTCTATGGCGTTATCATCATGGCTGTCCGGCCGCTTCTATATTTAATTTATCGTTTTGACTGGGTAACGGTCAAAGAGATATATGCCATTTTATAAAATATAATTAGAATGACACCATTCGAGCTGCTGACATATTGGTAAAAAAAAACATACTTAAAAGCTTATAAAAAGATTTGAAAATAGAATGAAAATGGGTGATTATTTTATGAAATAATTTTTTCTTTTTCTCTCTCATTTTTTCTTTGTGTCTCTCTAATTTTTTTATTATACATTATATTATTATATAACACGTTATCGGTATGGAAAGCTTTCCAATCTAGTAGTGCAAGACGTCTCTAAGAAAAAGGAGGTCCCAAGTTTAAATTCACTTTGGTTTATTCTTAAAGATATATTTTAAGTTTTAATTATATTCTTTTAAAAATATTCAATTCTCACAATCTATTGGGCTAATTCCCCTCCTCAACCTCTATTAAGAAAATCTAGAGGATTATTTCCAGAAGTCTTCACAGGCTATTCGGTTGTAGAATAGATTTATAAGAGACATAGTTATTGATATTTATTTACTTTATAATTTTTAGTTTAAATATGTCAAATTTGGTAAATCTATAATTTACTGTTCTTGATATTATGGGCAAGAATTATCTATCTTAGATTCTGAATGCTGAAATGTATCTTAATGCTATGAATCTTGAAATCATGATTTAAGAAGAAAATATTGCATCCCTATATGATCGCGCAAAATCTTTAATTTTTTGTCGACATCATATTGATGAAGGTTTAAAGGTTGAATACCTTATTGTGAAAGATCCATTAATATTATGGAATAATCTAAAGAAAAGATACGACCATCAGAAGACAGTCATTCTTCTAAAAACACGGTATGATTGGATGCATCTGAGGTTGTAAGATTTTAAAACCATGCCTGAATATAATTCTGCTTTGTTCCGGATCAGCCCATAGTTAAAACTATATGGAGAAAATATAATAGATGAGGATATGTTGGAAAAGACATTCTCTATTTTTCACGTCTCAAATGTGCTCCTGCAGCAGCAGTATCGAGAACGCAGATTTAAAAGATATTATGAATTGATTTTATGCCTTTTGATAGCTGAGTAGAATAATAAATTATTATTAAAGAATCATGAGTCTCGTCCGATCGGCTCTACACCATTCCCTGAAATGAATGCTGTGTCATCCCAAAATAATGAGCATGGGTATGAACAAGGTCATGGCCGAGGCCGTGGGCGTGGACGTGGTCGTGACCATGGTCGTGGTGGTTTTAAGAATACTGGGGCAAGCCACTTGAAGTGGTAGAATTCAAAAATCGGTGCAAGCTCTGATCAAGAAAAAAAAGATAGAGCCTGGAGAGAATGTTTGTTATAAATATAGAATGAAGGATCACTGGTCACGTACCTATCGTATGCCAAAGCATCTGGCAGATCTATATAAGCTTCCATGAAAGAGAAGAAAAAGAAGCCTGAGACAAACTTTGCAGATTTGTTTAATGATGATGATGGCAATGCAAATGTACCTCCTTTTGATGTCTCCAATTTTTTTGCCCATCCTGAAGAAAAAATTGACCACATGATCATTGTTGGAGAAATAGTTAAAGAATAATTTCTATTGTATTTTCTTTACTTTAATAAAGTATCTTGTCTATGTACTTAGATTTTGAAATTAATAAATAAACTATTTTGTAAAATCAAAATTTTATTTATTTTCTAGATTAAACTTGAATATGAACGTTGAAGAATTTTGCATAGCTGATAGTGCTACAACCCATTCTATACTTCAGGATCAAAAATATTTTTCATAATTAATCTTTACAAATAAAAATATAAGTATAATTTTAGGTACTTTTAATATAATTGAAGGCTTTGGAAGAGCAACCATTATACTATTAGGTGGTACAAAATTAAAAATTAGAAAAGTCCTTTATTCAGCATAGTTTAGAAAAAAATTACTGAGCTTTAAGGATATCCATCAGATTGGGTATTGTTGACGTAGAAACTGATCATCACTGGAATTAGCTGGAGCGGTGGTGGACGAGGTCGCCGTTGGGATCTGCAAAATAAAGTTTCATCCGGAGTCGGTGGGGGATGGCTTCGATAGGATCCTCCGACGATCAAGTCAGCTCTGGCCAACAGGAATGGAGTGCTCGAGAATGAGTTTCATAAAGCTTAGAGAAGAAAAGGAGAGCTTAGAGCTTAAAAATTAGAGTTAGCGTATTTGGAGGGTCCTTTTATAGGCAGAGCTTGATGGCGATAGCCACAGCTGCGTGGTGGTAGGCCGCTCGAGGTTCGACAAAGTCAGTCTCAGGGGGAGGGCGCGGTCTACAGTGCCACCTGCAACGAGTTGACGATGACAGCCATCACCGTCTGATAGTGGATCGCTGTCATCTGTAGCAGACTGATGGTGATCGTTCGTTCAGCTTTAATAGCCATGGCTCTCAGAAAGCAGGCATTGATTGGACTTTGGCATATATTGATCCCGAAGGAGTTCGGACTTTCGAAGAGGAAGCTCGAAATGAGTTCGGCTCTCGTAGGCATCTGGCTGGAGGTGTGCGACTAAGACTCGATCGCTGAGAAGTTCGGAAGGAGCTCGTCCGATCGAAGAGGATGTCTGGGAGGAGTCTGACTCTTAAAAAAATCAGGCCAAAGGAGATGTCTGGAGGAAGTTCGACTGTTGCAGACGTCTGACTGAAAGGGCGCGGAGAGAGTTCGGCACTCACGGGAGTCCGACTGAAGCTCGCTGCTGAGGAATTCGGCAGTCAAGCAGTTTGGCAGACTGAACAGATTCGAAGGAGCTCGACCGCTAGGAGTCCAAGGAGCTCAGTTGCTAAGCAGTTCGGCTGACTGAATGAATTCGAAGGAGCTCGATCGCTGAAAGTTTGAGAAACTCGGCCGCTAAGCAGTTCGGACGGCTGAATAGGTTCGAAGGAGCTCGATCGCTGAAGAGTTCGATCGGCTGAAGGGGTAAGCTCTTCCGCGGCTACTGATCGCATTAGGTTGAGCATCGAATTGAACTTTGACAGGAGCGAGATTTATCCCCAATAATAGCCCTCCACTTCTAAGTTCGAAACTCGAAGGAAGAAAGTGTAGAAAAGGCGACTGCTGAAGTCTTCTTTCGAGCTCCGTGCTGGTTCAGATCGAAGCTCGGGGGAGATCTCATCTTCAGCTAAAGTTGAAGCTTGGGAAAGATCCCATCTTCAATCGAGATTGAGGTAGGCCTCATCTCCTGCGACCAAGGTTGGAGGTTGAGCTCCTCAGGGGGTAATATTGTCTTCAGCAGCCAAAACTGACTCGAGGAAGGTCTCCTCTCCTACAGCCGTGGTTTAATACAGGCGCTCTGGAGAGATCTAATCTCTGTCCGAGGTTGATGCGGTCATTTGGAAGAGATCTTATCTTTGGGTGAGGTTGTCTCCGATCTTATCTCTAGCCGAGGTTGTCGTGGATCGAGATAGTCACGGTCGATCGGAAGAGATCTTATCTCTGATCGAGGTTGACTCGATCGCTTATCTCTGGCTGAGGTTATCGTGGTCGCTCGGAGGAGATCTCCTGTAGCCGAAGTTGGCCCGGACCCTCGGAGGAGATCTTATCTCCTGTGGCCAAAGTTGCCTCGGAGGAGATCTTATCTCTACCGAGGTCGATGGAGAATCTATCTTCTGTAGATTTTGGAGCTTGAATTTAGACTTTGCCCGCGTTAGGATGAGGTTCTCCTCCTATTTCTAACAGGCTGTGGGGGCACATAAGGGCGGACTTGGACTTTGCTCGCGTTAGGACGAGGTTCTCTTCCTATTCCTAATGGGCTGTGGGGGCTTCTCCCCCCATCTCGTCTAAGTTGAACGAGGCCTTCGACTTCGCTCTCATTAGGACGAGGTTCTACTCCTATTCCTAAGGGGCAGCGGACGAGGATCTTCGAAGCTCGGGAGAGATCTTATCTCTGACCAAGATTGCTTCTCAAAAGAGATCTTATCTCTAGCCGAGGTTGCCGCTTGGGAGAAATCTTATCTTTGGCCGAGGTTGCCACTCGGAAGAAATCTCATCTCTGATCGAGGTTGACACGGTCGTGGAAGAGATCTTATCTCTAATCGAGGTTGCTTCTCGAAAGAGATCTTATCTCTGACCGAGGTTGCCGCTCAGAAGAGATCTTATCTCTGGCCGAGGTTGACACGATCGCTCAGAAGAGATCTTATCTCTAGCTGAGGTCATCCACGGTCGCTCGGGAGAGATCTTATCTTTAGCCGAGGTTGACACGGTCGCTCGAGGGAGATCTTATCTCCTACGCCCGAGGTTGATGGAGATCCTATCTTCTGTTAGACTTCGGAGGTTGGATTTCAATTTTGCTCGCATTAGGATGAGGTTCTCCTCCTGTTCCTAACGGACTATGGGGGCACATAAGGGCCGCTGTTAGGGCCTCTCCTCCATCTCGTCTAAGGTGAACGAGGCCTTCGATTTTGCTCACATTAGGACGAGATTCTTCTTCTATTCCTAACGGACTATGGGGGCACATTCGGACCGTCGTCCGTGCCTCTCCCCTCATCTCATTTTTTATGAACGAGGTCTTCGACTTTGCTCGCGTTAGGACGAGGTTCTCCTCCTATTCCTAATGGGCTGTGGGGGCACATTCGGACCGTCGTCCGTGTCTCTCCCTCCATCTCGTCCTTTGTGAACGAGACCTTCGACTTTACTCGCATTAGGACGAGGTTCTCCTCCTATTTCTAACGGATTTGTGGGGCACATGCAGATCGTCGTCCGCGCCTCTCCTCCCATCTCATCCTTTGTGAACGAGGTCTTCAACTTTGCTCGCGTTAGGATGAGGTTCTTCTCCTATTCCTAACGGACTGTGGGGGCACATAAGGGCCGCTGTCAGGACTTCTCCCTCCATCTCGTCCTTTGTGAATGAGGCCTTCGCTCGAGAGAGATCTCATCTCTGATCGAGGTTGTCCATGGTCGCTCGAAAGAGATCTTATCTCTAGCCAAGATTGACTCGATCGCTCGGAAGAGATCTTATCTCTGATCGAGGTTGTCCATGGTCGCTCGGAAGAGATCTTATCTCTGATCGAGGTTATCCACGATCGCTCGGGAGAGATCTCATTTTTTATCGAGGTTGTCGCGGTCGCTCAGAAGAGATCTTATCTCTGGCTGAGGTTGTCCATGGTCGCTCGGAAGAGATCTTATCTCTAGCCGAAGTTGACTCGATCGCTTGGGAGAGATCTTATCTCTGACCGAGGTTGTCCATGGTCGCTCGAAAGAGATCTTATCTCTAGTCAAGATTGAAGGTCTTTGACCTGCTCGTGTTAGGATGAGGTTCTCCTCCTGTTCTTAATACGGTAACTATTGATTGCTTCTTTCCTATCATCATATAGTTTTTGCATCCAGAAATAATGTTATTGAATGAAAAGAATTTTATCAAGAAAAAGTTACTGGCAGCACATCCCTATTTTAGGATCGTGGGGGTGTTGTTCCTCTGAGTTTCCTTGGGCAGTAAGGCCTGGGCTGGACGACCTCCTCTATCTCATGCTGGCCTTCTCACTTTGGAGCAGACTTCTCTTGACTTTGACGCTGGGAGATGACGAATCATCGATGTACCAAGCTCCTCCTCAGGGTAACATTGATGACGTCGTGAGGTGACCGACCTTATCATTTTCGGTTACAGCAGCGCCCTTGGTCGATCTTCTTCTGCTTCAGACTGGCGTCGAAAAAATTTACTCAGCCACCCCTTTTGACGAGTTTCTCAATCTTATCTCGGAGTTGGATGCATTCCTCAGTGTCGTGGCCATGGTCACAATGGTAGAGGCAATATCTGCTTCGATCATGCTTATTTGGAGGAGACCGTAATCCTTCTAGTCTTGACAGCTGGTTCTTAACTTTCGTGAGAATTTAAGTTCGAGGAGCGTTGAGGGAGGCGTAGTCGTGGAACCTTTCGGGAGGAGGACTTCTTCGTACCCTTCTGTCTATACTTTTTTGGTGGTGAGCTCGAGGAGTTCGGGCCTTGCTTGCGCTGGGGAGGTCATGAGCGCGGTCGAACTTCCTGTGGAACCTTCTGTGGAAGAACTTTATACCCCTTTGTCGGGGCTTTCTTGATGACGAGCTCGAGGTGAAGTTCGGCCTCGCTTGTGCTGGGGAGGTCATGAACGCGATCGAACTTCATTCCGCCTCCTTGTGAAACCTTCTGTAGAAGAAGTTCATGCCCCTCTATCGGGACTTCCTCGATGACGAGCTCAAGGGAGAGTTCGGTTCCGCTTGCGTTGAACTTTATTCCACTTTCCTGCGAAATCCTCCATGGGAGAACTTCATGCTTCTTTGTCCAGACTTTCTTGACGATGAGCTCGAGGGGGAGCTCGGCTTTGCTTGTCCGAAATTCATTCCACCTCCTGTGAATTCTTTGTAGGGGGTTTTGTTGATGACACACTCGAGGGGGAGTTTGGCCTCGGCTGCGCCGAACTTCACTCCACCCTTCTGTGAAGCTTTCGTCGGGAGGACTTCATACTTTTTTGTCGGGGATTCTTGATGGCAAGTTCGAGGAGGAGTTCAGCCTCGCTTGTGCTGGAAGGTCGAGAATACGGCCGAACTTCGTTCCGCCCTCCTTGGAGAACTTCATGCACCCTTGGTCGGGGCCTCCTTGATGGAGAGTTCGGCGGCGAGCTCGGTGGCCTCGCATATGCCGAACTTCTTTTCACCCTCCTAGGCAAACTTCATGCCTTCTTAGTCGAGGCCTCCTTGATGGGGAGTTCGGAGTTCGCTGCTTCATGCCCTCTTGGTCGGGGCCACCTTGATGGGGAGTTCGGCGGCTTCGCACACGTCGAACTTCTTTCCATCCTCCTGGGTGAACTTTATGCCCTCTATTTTTCCTCCCCAAGGGCGATTGGCATGCTAGGCCAAATGCTTTTTCTCAAGATCGGTTCCTGGCATCTTCGAAGTGGGTTTGCTGGCAAAGTCTTTGTCAGAAGCTGTCGCATGGCCAACGTCATCTCGACGAGGGCACGAACTTGCTGGACCAGCAGTTTGAGTAGCTCCACATCTATGGTGGCTTCAGATGAAACCTAGGCTGCCGGGGTTGAAATGGAAGCAGATGGACCTGGCATGGAGGCTGCCAACCACCAAGTTGAAGCTATTTTGGAATGTATTTTTTCTTCAAAAAAAAACTCTAGAGAGGAAGAAGAGAGATTTTCATGGAGGGAAGAGAGAAATCATCGCCGAGCACTCCTTTAAGAACAAGAGAACCTCGAAGGTTCAAGCCCTTCCTCTAGTGTCATTCTGTTGACGCAGAAACTGATCCTCATCGAAATCAGCTGGAGCGATGGTGGACGAGGTCACCACCGGGATCTGCAAAATAAAGTTCTGTCCAGAGTCGGTGGAGGGTGGCTCCGGAAGGACCCTCCGACGATCAAGTCAGCTCTGACCAATAGGAATGAAATGCTCGGGAATGAGTTCCACAGAGCTTAGAGAAGAAAAGAAGAGCTTAGAGCTTAAAAATTAGAGTTAGCATATCTGGAGGGTCCTTTTATAGGTGAAGCTTGATGGCGACAGCTGCAGCTGCATGGTGGCAGGCCACTTGAGATTTGGTGAAGTCAGTCCCAGAGGGAGGGTGCGGTCTGCAGCGCCGCCTGTAATGGATTGACGGTGACAGCCATCGCCATTTGGTAGTGGATCGCTGTCGCCTGTGGCAGACTGATGGTGACCGTTCGTCCAGCTTTAATAGCCATGGCTCTCAGAAAGCAGGCATTGATTGGACTTCAACAAATATCGATCCCAAAGGAGTTCGAACTCTCGAAGAGAAAGCTCGAAAGGAGTTTGGCTCTCATAGACATCTAGCTGGAGGTGTGCGGCTAAGGCTCGATCGTTGGAAAGTTTGAAAGGAGCTCGTCCGATCGAAGAGGATGTCTGGAAGGAGTCCAGCTCCTGAAGAAGTCAGGCCGAAGGGGATGTCTGGAGGGAGTTCGACTGTTGCAGGCATTTGGCTGGAAGGGCGTGGAGAGAGTTCGACACTCACGGGAGTTCGATTGAAGCTCGCTGCTGAGAGGTTCGGCCGCTAAGCAGTTCGGTAGGCTGAACGGATTCAAAGGAGCTCAACCGCTGGGAGTCCAAGGAGCTCGGCCGCTAAGTAGTTCGGACGGCTGAACGGGTTCGAAGGAGATCGACCACTGAAGAGTTCGGTCGGCTGAAGGGGTAAGCTCTTTTGCGGCTACTGGTCGCATTAGGCTGAGCATCGAACTGAACTTCGGCAGGAGCGGAGTTTATCCCCAACAAGTATCATATTGAGATAAAAAGTGAACATGGTAAAGAATTTTTGTGCATCATTTCTTATGATTCAAATAGAAAACTTGAGTTAGAAAAATTTTCTGTTCTTTCGTTTGGATTGTACTATACAATGATTCATACAATTGAGACAAATATAGTATTGAACCATAAGTTCACTAACAAAAAAATGTTTATTCTCTGGCATGAACGATTTGGTCATCCTGGATCAACAATGATACATAAAATTATTAAAAACTCAAATGGATATCCATTAAAGAACCAGAAGATTCTTTTAACTAGTGATTATTATTGTTCTACATGTTCACTTGGAAAATTAATACATAAACCTTTATTCACAAAGTTAGCAATTGAATCTCCTACATTCTTGTAAAGAATTCAAGGAGACATATGTGGTCCAATTCATCCTTCTTATGGACCATTTAGATACTTTATGATCCTAATTGATGCTTCCACAATATGGTCCCATGTTTTTTTGTTGTCTACTCGAAATAGTGCATTTGCTAAATTACTTGCTTGATAATATGATTACGAATATAATTTTTTGATTTTTTTATAAAATCTATCCGATTAGATAATGCAGTCGAGTTTAGTTCAAAAACCTTTGATGACTTTTATATGTCAATTGAAATCAATGTTGAGCATCCTGTTGCTCATATGCATACTCAAAATGGCCTAGCAGGGTCATTTATTAAAAGATTGCAGCTCATTGCTCGACCATTATTGATGAAAACTAAGTTGCCTGTATCTATTTAGGGGCATGTTATTTTACGTGCTGCATTATTGATTCGAATAAGACCAACTGCTTACCATATATATTCTCCACTATAACTTATAGTTGACCAACAATCGAACATCTCACATTTAAGAATTTTTGGTTGTGTTGTGTACATTTCAATTGCTCCATCCCAAAAATCTAAGATGAGATCTCAATGTAAACTTAGAGTTTATATTGGTTTTGATGGTCCATCTATCATTAGATATCTTGAACTTTTGATAGGTGATGTATTCACTGCTCGATTTGTAGATTATCAATTTGATGAAACAGTATTTTCAACATTAGGAGGAGATAAAAAGATATCAAAAGCATGTAAGTTATCCTGGAATGTACCAAACTTATCATTTCTTAATTCAAGAATGAATTAGTATGAACTAGAAGTTCAAAGAATTCTTCATTTATAGAGTATAGCAAATAATTTATCTGAAGCATTTACAGACACAAGAAGGATATGCAAATCTTATATTCCAACTGAAAATACTTCAGCTCAGATAGAAGTCCCAGTAGGACAATCGGTTCATATGGCTGTAGAATAATCTGCACCATGCTTAAAGCGTGGAAGACCATTTGGTGCAAAAGAGAAAGTTTCAAGAAAAAAAATTCAAGTAAAATGGTACATGAGGAAAATAAAATTTTTAAAGCAAAACAAACTATTAATGATATAGCTTCTATGGATAACTGAATTGTTAGAAATAAAAAAAATTTAGTTGAGGCTCCTGAAACAGTCCAAGTATAAGAAAATAATGAAATTTCAATTAGCTATACATCAAAAGATAAAATATGGATAAAAAAAATTTATTATTGATAATATATTTGCTTATGCAATAGCATCTAGTATTGCTTGTGATGATCACGAGCCCAAAAGCATTAACGAATGCCAACGGGATGATTGAAAAAAATGAAAAGAAGCAATTCAAGCAGAATTAAATTCTCTCCATAAACGTAAAGTATTTGGACCTGTAGTTTAAACTCCAAAAGTCATTAAACCAATTGGCTATAAATGGGTGTTCATAAGAAAGTGAAATGAATTAAATAAAATCGTAAGATATAAAGCACGATTAGTTGCACAAGATTTTTTGTAAAGATCTGAAATTGAATTTGATGAGACATATGCTCCTATGATGGATGCTATAATTTTTAGATTTTTGATAAATTTAGTAGTTAAAGAAAGGCTTGATATGTATCTTATGGATGTAGTCACAGAATATTTGTATGAATCATTAGATTGCAATGTATATATAAAAATTCATGAAGGATTTAAAATATCTGGAGTAAAAGATTTAAATTCTCACAATATGTACTCAGTCAAATTACAACGATCCTTATATGGATTGAAACAATCTGGTAGAATATCGTATAATAGACTTAATGAATATTTATTAAAAATGAGATACTCTAATAATTTAATATGTCGATGTATTTTTATTAAAAAATTTAATACTGAGTTTGCTATCATTGCTATATATATAGATAATTTGAATATCATCGGAACTCCTAAAGAAGTTCAAAAAGTTGCAACTTATTTGAAAGAAGAATTTGAAATGAAAGACTTGGGTAAAATAAAATATTGTCTTGGTCTTCAAATAGAATATGTATCAAGTAAAATTTTCATCCATCAATCAGCATATACTAAAAAGATTTTAAAGCATTTTTATATGAATAAAGCTCATCCACTTAGTCTTCCTATAGTTGTGAGATCGCTTGATTTGAAAAATGATTATTTTCGATTCAAAGAAGAGAAAGAAGAACTTCTTGGTCCTGAAGTACCATATCTAAGTGCAATCGGGGCACTTATATATCTTGCTAATTATACTCGATCTGATATTGTCTTTGTAATAAATTTATTAGCAAGATTTAGTTCTGCTCCTACTCGAAGATATTGAAATAGCATTAAGCATATCATGCGCTATCTACAGGATATTGTTGACATGGGTTTACTTTACCTATATAATTCTGAGTATCAATTATTAGGATATGTTGATGCTGGTTATTTATCAGATTCTCAAAATGGTAAGTCACAGATTGAATATATTTTTACTCATGGTGACTATGTCATCTCATGAAAATCTGTAAAACAAATAAAGATTGCAACTTCATCCAACCATTCAGAGATTCTTGCACTCCATGAGACGAGTTGTAAATGTATTTGGTTGAGAACCATGATTCAACATATTTGAGAATCATGTGAATTATCTTGTATAAAAAATACTCCATCGATAATATATGAAGATAATGCTGCATGTATTGCACAAGTCAAAGAAAGATTTATTAAAGGAGATAGAACTAAACATATTTTACCAAAGTTCTTCTATACTTGGAGCTTTAGAAAAATGGTGAGATTAATGTGCAACAAATTCATTCTTGTAAAAATTTAGCTGACTTATTCACCAAGATGCTTCCAACTGCGATATTTAAGGAATTAATTTATAAAATTAGGATGCGACGGTTCAAAGATCTAAGTTGATTATGAAACTGATCTTCAAGGAGAGTACTGTACTCTTTTTCCTTCATCTTGATTTTATTTCATTAGATTTTTTAAGTAAGATTTTAATGAGGCAGTATGTCTTAATTAATTTAAGAGAATGTTGTACTCCTTTTTCTTGGCTAAATTTTTTTTTTTACAGAATTTTTCTCAGCAAGATTTAATGAGGCACGTTCTTTGTGAATGGGTCATCCAAGGAAGAGTATTATAAATGGCAATTAAAGCCCATATGGATGACTCTCTAAGAATTATGGAATGAGAAATATTATTTTTTTTATAAATAATTAAGATATATTATTTTCTTTTGTAAATGAATGAGAGGTATTGTTTTCTTTGTAATTTGGATTGAAAAGCTTATAAAAGGGCTTGAAAATAGAATGAGAACGGATGATTATCTTGTGAAAGAATTTCTTCTTTCTCTTTCCGTCTCTTCGATCTTTTTATTATGTATTATATTATTATATAATAAAATCATATTATAACCAAATTTAAATTTAAATGAGCATCTACCTACTATCGAGAGCTTTGAGAGAAATGTATGTTGAAAACGTCCTTCTTCCCCTGCGCGTGCATGCTCTCTTTCTCAAATGTGAATTTGTTTAGCACCGATAATATATTAATAATTTAATTTATACCCAAGGTATACATTTTTCAGGTCTCACAAATTTTCACTTATGTAGATCCTAAACTCAAACCAATTGATGAACAAACAGAGCTTAACTCAAAAGTAAAAGCTACACCCTAAAGGTTCCATATTTGGGTTGAGCTTAAAGAGATTTTTTTTTTAATATATTTTTTCAGCATTAGACATGTTATGAAAAATATAGAGTTCATGTTGATTATCTTCTTTGCTTGTAGAACTGCAAACAATCCAAGATGCTCAAAGGCATCTTAGGATTGGCTTGATCTAGACTTAGCTTAGAAAATGAGCTGAGCTCAAACAAGTTTCGGAGCTTGGCTCATAAATGAGTCAACAATGACAACAATAGGAAAACTTGGCTCATTTCAATAAAAACTCCACTCAGATTTTACACAAGCTGGGCTCAAAACAACTGAAGTCAATCTTATCTCAGCCAAGTTCAAATAACTTATCTTTCTTATAACCCAATATTTTGAAGTTTTGTTAATTCATTATTGATGTGCATTATATGTCTGTTGCTAGAACCTTTGTGTGCGAGTATATTAGATATAGAATCTAAATAGGAGGATATGAGGATCAGGGCAAGCCCCTGATTGTTTGTGATAACTTTTTTTATTTGCATAATTTTCTTAGATAGGATATTATGTGTATTTGACTCAAGCATTCTTGAGTAGATTTGCTCTATGAATAGATTGGATCAGCTTCAAGCTAAGCTCATCTCAACATACCATGTCATTTAGTCAAGTTTTAGTATAATCCAGCCCGACCTATGGCATGAATCTAGGCTTCGGATTATCTTATTATTATTATTATTATTATTATTATATCAGGTCTCAGCCGACAAGGAGAGAGTCTTAAATTTGAGAGTCTAATAGGCAGCAATAAACAGAGGTTGATGAATAAAGGGTTTTATCAAAAGAATAATAATAAAAATGGCTTAGACGATGTGCCATCTTCCCGCGCTAGGGCACATAGCATTTTTTTATTTTGTTTTGTCTAAGCCCATAAACTAAAGTGGTTCATGCTACTTTCCCATCACATGGTTTCCATCAGTGACCATTAAAATACTATAATGTCAGAATATATTATCTAGCATGTCTCCAACTAAGACAAAACTAGTCTTTTAAATTATATCATGATGTGGATGCACGTACATGAGATACTCGTGCCCCCTACTGATGTATCAGAGTGCTGGTTCATATGAACGGCAAATAAAAATAAATAAATATATTAATAAATAAATACTTAATTAATGAGGTACGGCTCGCTCTACTTATCAAACAGCCATCATTTGGCGTTATGGTGAAAACTAATTGGCATCAGCTTACGGCAACTCATCATTCATCAACAAACGTTCGATCCAGGACCGCTTTGAGGGCCGCTTGGGCAGGGAGATTCCCGATCAGACCCTGGTCGCGGTCTCACTCGCTCCCACATCCTACGGCCGGAGGAGGAAGGAAGAAACATACCGTGACTTCGAACGATTAAGCACAAGATTTCCCCATCTTTTCGTATCCTTTAGAATCTACGATTTTCCGGCATCCTACGCCCGATGGCGACGGTACGTGAAACATCTGACCTCGTCTCTCCAGCCTCTTCTTGATCCAACCTTTGCTTCTTCTCTTCTGTTGTTCATCTGTTTTTTCTTCTTCCCCTTCCCCTTTTTCTGGGATTCTTCTTTTCTTGAAATCTGGATTTGTTTTTCTCCTCCGTTATTTCGCTTCGCTATCCAGAGTTTTATTCGAGAAAGCAGATGTACATGGTTCGCCCCAATTTCTTTATTTTATTTTATTTTTCTGTTGTTAATCCAACCTCTTATCTTTCTTAGATTTGGATTAGGGTTGTTAAATGAGTATCTTTTCTAACCCCTTTTAGTATGACATATTGGTCGTTTCAGGAACATTATAGATGTGCTTCATTAGCCCCGATACTTTGCATTGTCTTTGGCCGCCGCGGAATCCAAGACCTCGTCAGACCTTTTCCAATTAAAGAAGTTGCATTTCTTTGATAACTGAAAGCGCTTGTTGAAAGCTTAGCTTTGCCTGCGTTAAGGGAAGAAGGAGCATGTCAACAGACAGGAGGAGATCCTGTTCTCAGAGACGGTGATGCTCAGAAGCAATGCAGTTGCGAAGAAAATCTTTGCCACATAAAAATGCACTGCACCACATTGTTATTCTTTGCCAGGTACAATTATTTCCTCATCATGTTAGTAAAGCTAAAAACTCAGGATTTCATTTTGGTTGACTCTCATTCATTGAAGACATGTTTCGTAAGATAGTTAAGACCGTGAAATTTGAATTTTTGCTTGTTACTTACGTGATTGTTCTTTTCTTGAATGGTTAAGTAGCAAGGAGATATGCCCAAAATGTATCATGGTAAATGCTTAGTGTTGTTTGTTGCTTGGCCTCCTCTATCACCGGTTTCCTATGTTCCAATTGGAACATAGGTGGCTGGGGGTGCGTGTGCGTGTACTGGGATCGTAACTAGACTCAATGGAACCTAAAACAAAGGTGAAGCATAGTCTGGTCAGGAAAGTTGCTGGGTTTGTGATTACTTAAAGGTGCCAACCAACCATCACTATGCTCTCATGCATATATTCAAAGTGACAAAGACCGGGGTTGCACCAGATTGTTGCTTTCGATGAAAGGAATTTGGACAAAGCAGAAATATATAGACAATAACTGCCTATTAAGAAATCACAATTATTATCTTCCCAGTTCCTGATCTAATCATTTTGCTTGACTGCAGGCCGCATGTGAACATTTATGGGATCATCTAATTTTTGTAAGAAAATTGTGATCATGTAGTGCAGGCTCATCATACCTGATAAGTGCACTTTTTCATATCGGCATCATTGCACAGGATCCTGAGATGCAGTTTTGAGGCACCTTGTACATGCTAGGAAGCTGATTTTGCCTCAACATAGAGCAAGGCCATAGACCTGGTCCAGGATTTCACCTTGGTGTCATTGAAGGATGAGGAGGAGGGCACAGGATCGGGGTTAACTTGTAAGTTCTGTTGGTGGTCTAGCAGTTTGTGTCTTAGCATCTGCAACAGAAAAGCTTTGCAATGGTTGCAAGCAAACCCTGGTAATGATGTAAGAAAGCAAAAGTAGTTGAAGGAACTTTCAAAGAAGCAGCATCAGCAACATTGCATCGGAAACCAAGGAGTTGTTAATGTTAGATTTTAAATGTTGCTAGAACTGCAATTCTTTGCTTTTACTGGTTTTATCGGTATCTTACGGGGTAGGACCAATAATATGGCATCCTTTCTAATCCTTAGAAGAAGTCAGATAAGTAGACTCGATGACACTGATATTTTAAGAGTGGGTCAAAAATTTAATGCAGTGATGTTGATTAACAGGGGACACATTCTTCTTTGTTATTTAGAAAATTCAGGCAGTGCGACTACCAATAGATTCACGAGCAGAGCAAAAGCCCTCCTAATTAGTATTGAATAATAACATAAGAGGTTAGCCCTTTTATTTATATTTGCTGAAACTTGATTAGCATGTCTGCTGGATTTCATCTTATTTACTTTAGAAGGTTAGTTTATCTGCTGGATTTCATCTGATAATTTATGTTGTGCACTTCTAGATTAGCCATGGTTATATGACAATGTTGAGATAGAATAAATACCCTCATTACCAGTGGAACTGGAAGGAGTGCATTGGATGACCATTCAAATGAGGAAGAAGCTAGTGAATTCACTTCTACATGCAGCCGCCAGCTTTAGATTGCTGCACATGTGCTCCGTACACTTGTTTGAGGAGGTTGAGTGGAGTAATCATAGACTAAGACTTCGTCACGGGAAATTCCTATTGAGGGTTACTTCCCTGCTTCAGAATTCCCCAGAAACTCGAATGGGCACTCACTACCTAAGTATTTCCTTCAAATTTTTTGAAATTCATTTCCTTGTATCCACTGCTGTACCCGCTCCAAGTTTTGGCAACCATGGTTTAAAGCATGTCATACCTAGAGACATGGTTTCAAAGGATGAGCTTCTCATAATGGAATCATCTGAATACAGAACAAAATCTTAAACTTCTTGGGTAAATAATGTGCTTGGTTTCTGTTACACCTTACAGACTCTGCTCAATTGGTTTCATAACTTGATTGTTGACTAGGCCAATATGATTGAGTTGCATATGATATTTATAATTTTTTCCATTAGATTCCAGTTTCTTAAATTTACTTACTTTCAGGGTGTTTATTGTGTGGTAGTAAAACTTTGTCTTTGGTACCTTTATTTTTTGGTGCCAACAAGGTGGCAAAATACTATAAAATTATTAGAGATTGTTAGTTCTTCTAAAACAGAATGATCAGAGTTTCTTCGAGTCCTCTTATCATGACTGGTTATTATTAGAATGCCCATTCTATGAGGACAAAAGACATTTTTCTCTGGTCTCTTTCCTTGGCTCTTAGGTTGGTGTAGTTCATACTTTTAATTGCCCAACCTAATTAGAGCAAAGATCATATTTGCTTTTGTGCACTTTCGTTCTCTTGTCTATTTGGATTTACAGTTGTGTATCCACTACCATTCTCTGGTAATTTTGCTTGAGGTTAGGTGCATGTCCCCTTTATCTATATATCGTTTTCTTGAACTTTGTTTAAATTCTTAAAGATAAGTGAACATGGTAATAAAGGAAATCAAGTAATAGATTGTCTTATAAGAGAATGGGTAGATATCAGCCACAAACACTGGATTTCCAGTGTTTCTGAGAGTCTGATAAAAAATTCAGGTGCTACATCCACGAAAAAAAGCTTTATAGTTTTGAGCAAAGACCATAATTGTTCAAGATATTTATCAACCTTCTTCTACTTACCTTCATGCTTCTATCTAGGTTCAAGTTCTGTAATCGACACCTCATTTGGTGACACCGGCATTGACTTGCTTGAAGATTGGTCATGTGTACCTCCAGATAAATCAGGTTCATTTGAAAGAGCGTAGGGCTCCATGTCACTCTTTCCAGTGCAAAATGCTGGTCTAGAAGGAGCTTGGAGAGACACCGAGTAGCTGTTGAGCATCACAACAACTTGTGACATGTTGGGTCTATCATATGGATTTTCCTGGATGCACAATAGGCCAATGTGAATGCATCTTAACACTTCACTTCTTGGGCAATGGTCGCCTAAAGATGGGTCGAATATCTCCAAAATTGTTCCTTTGACCCACCGCTCCCAGACCTGCATGAAGTGAATTTATTCAGTCATCTAGGACAGAAGTCCAGTTGTATTTATGCATTTGAAAGCTTACATAGTTCACCATGTCTTCAGCATAATCAGAACTAGAGAAACCACTGTTCTTTCTGCCCGTCACCATCTCTAAAACTAGAACACCGAAACTGTATACATCTGACTTTATAGAAAACTGCCCACGCATGACATACTCTGGCGCCATATATCCACTGTAATAAGATGAATATATTATTAAAAATACTCTTTAATCAACCATGCATCATTGGAATGCATAGATTATTCTTTGAGATATAGAATGCATAAACCGTTCAAGATTTCTACTTACAATGTACCAACAACTCGGCTCGTGGTGCACTGAGTTTGGTCTCCACCAAAAAGCCTAGCCAAACCAAAGTCCGAGATTTTTGGGTTCAAATCTGCATCTAATAAGATATTGCTGGCTTTTAAATCCCGATGTATGATTTTTAACTGAGATTCTTCATGTAGGTACAGTAAGCCTCGAGCAATCCCGCTGATGATCTTGCTCCTTTTTCCCCAGTTTAGCTGTTCGCACTTCTCAGGATCTATGTCATATACAAACTTGATAATCAATTAAGGCAATACATATTAGAGTAAAGTCCAAAGAGGGCTTGAATGTATGATGGTTAGACATCTGTTTCTTCTGCACTAACATATGTAAGGGTTACACTAGAAATACAACTAGATTTAGCTGAAAGAGGAGAGCCTACATTTAACAAACACCAAAGTTCTAGATTCAGTACCAAGATAAGTTATAGTTCGGCTATATTATTTATGTTCACTGCATAAGTTTCTAAAGGCAGTTTTGTGCGGGAGATTATACCAAAAAGAATGGTGTCCAGGCTTCTGTTAGGCACATATTCATAAACAAGCAACTTCTCTTGTTCTTCCATGCAAACACCCAGAAGCCTTACAAGATTCCTGTGCTGGAGCTTTGCAACTAAAACTAGCTCATTTCTCAGCTCTCTGAATCCTTGTGATGAACTAGTTGATAATCTCTTCACTGCTATTTCTTGTCCATCGGGTAGTAGTCCCTATACAGAATCATAAAATTAACAGGAATTATATAGAACCAGAAGAAATTAAAGATACATATAGAATTGATTAGGATCAAGAAGCTTACATATAATAAATTTTTACATTGGAGCACAATTCTATTAAGATTATTATAGAGAAATTAGTGCAATAGACTAGAATGATACCTTGTAAACTGCACCAAAGCCACCTTCTCCAAGTTTGTTCTCTTCAGAGAAGTTAGCTGTTGCAACTCGTAGTGTAGATATATCAAGTAACAGGGACTCGGCACTTGTGATTTCGTCTGGGCTACTCCCATCTACTGAAAGAGCACAGAAATTTGAAACTATTATCAAAAATTTCTTGCTGAATCTTAGGACTTATGATAACAAGACGAGATAATTGGACTAGGAAAAAATATTCTGAAAATGAGGTTGCTCGGATAAACCAAGTCATCTCTAAATCAGGACCGACGGTTGGTCGTTGTCCCTTAAGGTGGTGACTTTGGGCGGCTGGACCTAGCTCTACGGGATTATTGATGGCCATTGAAATCAGTAATCAAGCAATGCGTGGGCTTTTTGCATACGGTAAAGCTTTTTGGTCTAACTCCTAAAGTAACTTCACTTTAGATTTCATCCATCTTCCCTCTTGGTAGAGCTTACTGAAGCTCTCCAACAAAAATGTGAAAAAAAGAGCTGGATGCTTTGTTGAACAATGGAAAGCAATGGGTTACTTACCGGGTAACTTTACAACTGGCGTCCTCCTCCTCCGGTAGCAAATGCAAATTATCGAGATCAGCACGAATGCAGTTGCTAGAGGTATAGCAATCGCAAGGACCATACCCATGACATTTTCCTTCTTTCCTGCGTTGGTAAATGACCAATTTCATCTATATTTCCGTATCAACATGACACATTGATGATGTCAAAACATGAAGCTGCTGGTTGAGACATACATCATATAAGTGCATATTTTTGTGCGTTACAAATGTTTGTGGCACTTGTGGGAATTGAGGCCTGTGGTATTGTGGGAAATCTTTTATTACTATTTACTCTATAAACCATACAATTCTTCTTTGGCAGGCTTGCCGACTAGTGTCTTGGGTATGTGGATAAGATGTGAAGCAGAACTACGATTCCAAAAAGGATTGCCATTTATAAGAGGAATCAATGAGCAAAGTTTGCATGCTCCGAGGTTGGTAATCAGGAAGTGATCCTATGCAAGTGTTAAAATGATGCAATTATGACAGTGTGAACTACCTTTGATCAAACAATAATATACTGGTGCTACCTGGCAGACCCTTGAATATTTTAAAGAAAAGGACTGCTACTTTTGTTGGTTTGTGGAAATGACACGTATATGTTATGGCACTGGTTAGCCTTGAGATTGCTGTTGGTAATAGAGCTTTTTTTTAAGTTTTTAGAAATAGAGCTTTCAAAAAGTAGAATTTTGAAAGTAGCTAAAGTTTGTACAAAAAAATTATTTACTATTTGATAATCATATTTATGAAATGGTTTAAAATTTTAAAATATATTTGATAATTAAAATAAAAAAATATTTTTGATATGATAAAATAATAATAAAAAATATTACATAATATTATATTAAAGAATAATACAATATAATATTATGTATTATTATATATTAAAATATTAATATAATATAATATAATATAATATTATAATTTATATAATATAATATTATTATAATTAAGATATAATTTATAATATAATATAATATATTGATTATAATCTAATTCAATAATAGATTATAATATAATTATATTATAATAGATTATATTACATTTATAACTTAAATATTATTATATTTTAAAATATTATTTTATTGTATAATATCATTATCCTATAATGTAATACAATATTGTAATATAATATAATATAATGGATTATAAATTATGATTATAATATAATATTATTATAATTATGATGTATTATATAATGTTATATAATATAATGGATTATAATCTAATCTATAATAAATTATAATATAATATAATATATTATATTATTATAATATAATAATTAAATTATATTTTTATAATATATTATATAATAATAATAATAATAATAATAATAATAATAATAATAATAATAATAATAGCCACAGCATCGTCAATTTTGATAAAAATATAAAAATAATAAAAATAATAAAATAATAATAATTATTAAATAATAATAATAAATATACATCTATGTAATAAAAATAATAATAAGTATTAAATAATAATAATAATAACTAATAATAATAGCCATCGAATCATTAATTTTGATAATAAATAATTTTTATAATTAAAAAAAATTAAATAAATAGTTTAAAAAAATTAAAAAAATTTAAAAATTTAAAAGTGGATAACTAAATCAAACGATTATGTAATCAAGAAATTATCTTATATAATCTGAATATAAATCTATATAACTTGAGTACAAATCTGTGTAATCTAAATATAAACCTGTATAACCAATTGTCAAAATTACGTAACCTAGGGTTATATAATCCAAGATTATGTAATTTTAATAATTAGTTATATATGTTTATATTGAGATTATATGAATTTGTACTCAAGTTATATGAATTTATATTCAGGTTACATAAGATGGTTCTCTGATTATACAATCATTTGATTTGATTATCTAGATTTAATTTGCAAGGTTACGTAATTTTGACAATTAATTATATAGGTTTATATTCAGATTACATGGATTTATATTCAAGTTATATGGATTTATATTCAGGTTACATGCGATGATTCTCTAGTTATGTAATCGTTTGATTTGGTTACCCAGTTTTATTTTTTTAACTATTTATTTAATTTTTTAATAATAAAAATTATTTATTATTAAAATTAATAATTTGATAGCTATTATTATTATTTAATACTTATTTTTATTTTATTTTTATTATTTATATTTTTATCAAAATTGATGATGCGGTGGCTATTATTATTATTATGAAAAAAATCTAATTTTTTTTATTATTTAATACTTATTATTTATTTTATTAATTTTATTTATATTTTTTAATTTTTATCAAAATTGATCATTCAGTAGCTATTATTATTATTATTATTATTATTATTATGAAGAAAATCTGAAAAAAATATTATTTTTTAAATACTTTTATATTTATTCTCTCTTATTTTATTTTTTTTCTTCTCTCCCTCGGTGCCGCTGCGCCGTGCTCCCCTCTCCCTACGGCCCCCCACTAATCGCACATCTGGCGCACTGCCCCTCGACCGTACTCTCCTCCCCTCCATGCACCCTTAATCGCCTCCTCCACCCCTTCCTCGCCGGCGCCGCTGCTCCGCAATTCCTTCGCCCCACGGCATCCTGCCCATCGCATGTCTGGCACCATCCTTCGGGTGCTTTCCTCTCCCATGCCCCCCAACCCGCTTCGGGTGCTTTCCTCTCCCATGCCCCCCAACCCGTTGTGCCTCCAGCACCACCCCTCAAACCCCTGGCTGCACTCCCCTCCCCTCTGTGCTTCCCCAACCATCTCTCCCTAGGCGCCGCTACACATCCCGCACGGCCATCATGGCCGCTGCCCATCCAAAGACAGTTCTATCATTTTATAGACCGTGGACGACTTAAGTGGACGATCTAAAAATAACTTCTTAACAGTTCAAAAAGATTTTATTTTATTTAAAAATATTAGAGACTAAAAAATAATTTTGGATCAATCTAGGAAATTTTTCCTAAACTTTATAGCCCCATGTAATTTCCAAGTTCTGAGCAGAAGAAAATGGATGTAGGAAGTTGTGCCTAGTCATTCCTATACTCCTCACCAGATTGTGGTAAACCCCTAAAAAACATCAGTGAGCCATGTCCAAAATGGATATTTGAAGCTTCCCAAACACCTCGCTCATACCTCCCTGATATGGATCATAGTGTATACAAATAAAGTAGAGATATGACCAAAGGGAGATATATATAAGAACCGCTTTATGAGTTATAGATCCAATGGCTGTAATATATAACTGAATATCGTACAACAAATAGATGATAGCAAGCATAGGGAAGTGAGGAGGATGGAAAGGAAATATTGATGCATAGTTAGAAAGGGAGTGGAAAGACAAGAAGAAACATCGAATCTCATGTTGAACAGTGCTTTGCCATCCATGAAATCTGATGCATTGCGACCAAATATCAATCATAATCTGCACAAGGATGGTAACGAAAAAACTGTACCATATATTCATCCGTCTGAAGAAGATATATCAATAACATCCGTAACTGTCTATATAAAATCATTCTGCTATGCTTTATTAACTAAATAGTCAGCATTCAGAATTTTTTATCTATGAGACAACGGAAAGAAAATCATCTTTAAAAATTATGTGAGTAGCATTTAGTGAAAATAGGATCTCTCTAAGTCCTAAAACTACCTGCTTTTTTTGTTTTTTTTGGTGGTCCGGGTTCCCGCGGGGGGGGGAGGGGGGCAGGAGCGGGGGTTGATCGCAGGTTTCCATCCTGTGGTGCTCAGGTGACTCACGTTAAGGTTTCCAACGGTGACCATTAAAATACTATAATAGCCCATCTCTCTTCCAGGCGCGTCCATAGCAAAGATAAACTAGTCTTTTAAACTATATCTGGTGTACCATTTCAGCGGTATATCACATCAATCTATTTTCGCCGCGTGGCTTTTTTTTTTTTTTTTTTTTTTGACCTCAGATTAAGAAAAAAAAACTAAAAAATAAAAGAAGGAAGCGCTCCTCCGCTCCCCTCCTCCCGCTTTCAAAACTTTAGCCCGCGTCCTCCGCCCCCCGAGAGCCCCTCGGTCCCTGCCCAATCACGATCGTTGCCAATCTATGCCTCCATGCGGAACCCACCATCATGGATCGGACGGGGAATATCTGGCACAGTGTACCGCTGCCCCTCTCTAGCCTTCGACGAGGAGTTCGCCATGAAATACATCGACAAGGCCCTCCTCTACGGCCCTCTTAACCGCGATCTCGCCCTCCGCGAGGCCCAGATGCACCAGCTCGCCTCTGCCGGAACGCTCGCGCCGTCTAGATCCACGGCGCCTACGAAGACGTCAACTCCCTCCATCTCGTCCTCGACTTCTGCCTAGGCCCTGACCTGTTCGCCCACATCTGCGGCCGTGCCCCACTCTCCGAGCATGAGGTCGCCGCAATGATGCTCCTGTTGATGAAGACGATCAGCACATGCCACCGATGGGGGATCGCCCACCGAGATTTGAAGAGGGGTTCTTATCATGAAGCGCTCCCTTTCTTTCTTTCCCTCAAGCTAAGAATGGCCAGAATAGCCATGTGGCGAAACTTTCCCCTTCTTTGCATATCCTTTAGAATCAAAGATCGCCGGCGTCCTACGCCCGATGGCGACGGTATGTGAGCTCGTCTCTCCGACCTCTTCTTGATCCAACCTTGGCTTCTTCTTCTGTTTTCTTTCTTCCCCTCTTTCTGGGATTCTTGATTTTCTTGAAATTTGGATTTATTTTTCTCCTCCATTATTTAATTTCCGTATCCAGAATTTTATTCGAGAAAGCCGATGTACATTGTTAACTCCAGTCTCTTTATTTTATTTTATGTTATTTTTTACCTTTTGTCTTTCTTAGATTTGGATGAGGGTTGTTAAATAATTATCTTTTTCTAACCCCTTTTAGGATGACATATTGTTGGTCTGAGGAACATGATAGATAGTCTTCGTTAGCCCTGATATTTTGCGTTGTCTTTGGCCGCGGCGGAATATAACACCTCATCAGGCCTTCTCGAAAAAGAAGTTGCATTTGTTTGATGATGGGAAGCGTTTGTTGAAAGCTTTGCTTGCGTTAAGGGAAGAAGGAGCATTTCAACAGCCAGGAAGAGATCCCGTTCTCAGAGAGAAGCAATGCAGTTGCGAAGAAAATCTTGGCCGCATAAAAATGCACTGCACCACATGGTTATTCTTTGCCAGGAACAATTTATTTCCTCATCATGTTGGTAATGCCAAAAATTCAAGATTTCATTTTTGTTGGTTCTCATTCATTGAATACATGTTTTATAAGATAGTTATGACCGTGAAATTTGATTTTTTGCTGGTTAATTACATGATTGTTCTTTTCTTGAATGGTTAAGTAGCAACGAGATATGCCCAAAATGTATCATGGTAAACGCTTAATGTTGTTTGTTGCTTGGCCTTCTATACCACCAGTATCCTATGTTCCAATCGGAACATGCACGGCTGGGAGTGCATGTGCGTGTATTGGAGTCGTAACTAGTCTCAATGGAATCGGAAACATGGGTGAAGCATACTCTCGTCAGGAAATTTGCTGGGTTTGTGATTGCTGTAAGGTGCCAACCAAGCATCACCATGCTCTCATGCATATATTCAGACAAACTGACAGAGTGGGGTTACTTCAGATGAGTTCTTTGTTGCTTTCGATAGAAGGAATTTTGACAAAGAAGAAAGATATAAACAATGTTTAGAGGGTGATCAGAAGACTGGCTATTAAGAAATCACAATTATTATCTTCCCCAGTTCCTGATCTAATCATTTTGCTTGACTACAGCCCACATCGGAACATTTATGGAATCATCCAATCTTTGTAAGAAAATTGTGATCATGTAGTACAGGCGACGATCATCATACCTGATGAGTGCACTTTTCTCATATGCACATAGTTGCACGGATGGCCATTCAAATGAGGAAGAAGCTGGTGAATTCACTCTACATGTAGCCGCCAGCTTTAGATTGCTGCAAAAGTGCTCCATGCACTTGTTTGAGGCGGTCGAGTGGAGTAATCATTGACTAAGACTTGGTCATGGGAAATTTCTATTGAGGGTTACTTCCCTGCTTCAGAAATTCCCCAGAAACTAGAATGGATGCTCACTTATTAAGTATTTCCTTACAATTCTTTAAAATTTATTTCCTTGTATCCACAGCTGCACCTGCTCCCAGTTTTGGCAACTAAGGTTTAAAGCATGTCATACCTAGTGACATGGTGTCGAAGGATGAGCCTCTCACAATGGACTCATCCGGATATTGAACAAAATCTTAAACTTTGCGAAAACAATGTGCTTGTTTTCTATTACACGTTACCGACTCTACTCATTTGACTGCATAACTTGATTGTTGACTAGGCCGATATGACTCAGTAGCTTATGATATTTATAATTTTTCCATTAGAATACAGTTTCTTAAATTTACTAACTTTTAGGATGTTTATTGTGTGGTTGTAAACTTTATCTTGGTACTTTTATTTTTTGGGGCCAACAAGGTAACAAAATACTATTTATTAGTGATTGTTAATTCTCCTAAAACAGAGTGATCAGAATTTCTTCAAGTCCTCTTATCATGCC
This sequence comes from Cocos nucifera, assembly GCA_006176705.1. Taxonomy (NCBI): domain Eukaryota; kingdom Viridiplantae; phylum Streptophyta; class Magnoliopsida; order Arecales; family Arecaceae; genus Cocos; species Cocos nucifera. Next base: position 67,952 of record QRFJ01003590.1, read on the forward strand.
TAGTTACTAGTATAATACAAGAACTATCAGGACAAAAGACATATTTCTCTGGTCCCTTTCCTCGGCTCTTAGGTTGGTGCAGTTCATACTTTAATTGCCCAACCTAATTGGAGCAAAGATCATCTTTGCTTTTATGCATATTCCTTCTATGGTCTAATTGGATTTACAATTGTATATCCATTACCATTCTTTGGCAATTTTGCTTGAGGTTAGGTTTATGGCCCCTTCTCTATATATCATTTCCTTGAACTTTGTTTAAATTTTGAAAGATAAGTGAACATCGTAATAAAGGAAATCAAGTAATAGATTGTCTTATAAGAGAATGGGTAGATATGAGCCCCACATAGGGGACGTCTAGTGTGTTTGAGAGTCTGATCAAAAATTCAGGTGCTACATCCACAATTAAAAAACTTTATAGTTTTGAAGAAAGACCATAATTGTTCAAGATATTCATCAACCTTCTTCTACTTACCTTCATACTTCTATCTAGGTTCAAGTTCTGTAACCGACACCTCATTTGGTGACACCGGTATCGACTTGCTTGAAGATTGCTCATGCGTACCTCCAGATAAATCATATTCATTTGAATAAGCACCTGAATCCATGCCACTCCATCCAATGCAAAATGCTGGTCTGGAAGGAGCCTGGAGAGACACAGAGTTACTGTGGAGCATCACAACAACTTGTGACATGTTGGGTCTATCAGATGGATTTTCCTGGACACACAATAGGCCAATGTGAACGCATCTTAACACTTCACTCCTTGGGCAATGGTTGCCTAAAGATGGGTCCAATATCTCCAAAATTGTTCCTTTGACCCACCTCTTCCAGACCTGCATGAAATGAGTTATTCAGTTATCTAGGACAGAAGTCCAGTTGTATTTATGCAGTTGAAAACTCACATAGTTCACCATGTCTTCAGCATATTCAGAACTAGAGAAACCATTATTCTTTCTGCCTGTCACGATCTCTAAAACTAGAACACCAAAACTGTATACATCTGACTTGATAGAAATCTGCCCATGCATTGCATACTCCGGTGCCATATACCCACTGTAATAAGATGAATATATTATTTAAAACACTCTTTAATCAACCATCATTGGAATGCATAGGTTATTCTTTTGGATGGAGAATGTATAAGTCATCAAGATTTCTACTTACAATGTTCCAACAACTCGGCTCGTGATGCCCTGAGTTTGGTCCCCACCAAAAATCCTAGCCAAGCCAAAGTCTGAAATCTTTGGGTTCAAATCTGCATCTAATAAGATATTGCTGGCTTTTAAATCCCGATGTATAATTTTTAATTGAGATTCTTCATGTAGGTACAGTAGGCCTCGAGCAATCCCGCCAATGATCTTGTTCCTTTTTCCCCAGTTTAGCTGTTCACGCTTCTCAGGATCTATGTCATATACAAACTTGATAATCAATTAAGGTAAGTCCAAAGAGGGCTTGAATGTAAGATGGTCAGACATCTGTTTCTTCTTCACTAACAATAAGGGTTACACTAGAAATACAACTAGATTTATTTGAAAGAGGAGAGCCTACATTTAAACAAACACCAAAGTTCTCGATTCAGTATCAAGATAAGTTATAGTTCGGCTATATTGTTTATGTTCACTGCACAAGTTTCTAAAGGTCAATTTTGTGCGAGAAGAAATTATACCAAAAAGAATGGTGTCCAGGCTTCTGTTAGGCACATATTCATAAACAAGCAACTTCTCTTGTTCTTCCAAGCAAACACCCAGAAGCCTTACAAGATTCCTGTGCTGGAGCTTTGCAACTAAAACTAGCTCATTTCTCAGCTCTCTGAATCCTTGTGTTGAACTAGTTGATAACCTCTTCACTGCTATTTCTTGTCCATCGGGTAGTAGCCCCTATACGGAATCATAAGATTAACGGGAATTATATAGAACCAGAAGAAATTAAAGATATATATAGAATTGATTAGGATCAAGAAGATTAGATATGATAAATTATTACATTGGAGCACAATTCTATTAAGATTATTATAGAGAAATTAATGCAATAGGCTACCATGATACCTTGTAAACTGCACCAAAGCCACCTTCTCCAAGTTTGTTCTCTTCGGAGAAGTTAGCTGTTGCAACTCGTAGTATGGATATATCAAGTAATAGGGACTCGACACTTGTGATTTCCTCCAGGCTACTCCGATCTACTGAAAGAGCACAGAATCTTGAAAGTATTATCAAAAATTTCTTTTGAATCTTACAAATGATGATAACAAGATGAGATATTTGGACTTGGAAAAAAATTCAGAAAATGTTGCTGCTCAATTAAACCAAGTCAGCTCTAAATCAAGACCAATATATAGGTTGTTGCCTCTCAAGGTGGTGACTTTTGGGCTGTTGGACCCAGTTTTTGTGGGCTTATTTATGGCGATTAAAATAAATAACCAAGCAAATGCATTGCTTTTTATTACTTACAGTAAAACTTTCTGGTCATAACTTCTATAGTAGCTTTCACCTAAGATTTCATCCTTTTTCCCTGTTGGTAGAACTTGCTCAAGCTCTCCAACAAAAAATGTAAAGAGAAGAGCTGGCTATTTTGTGAAACAATAGAAAGCATTTAATTCATGGGTTACTTACAGGGTAACTTTACAGCTGGCTTCCTTCTCCTCCAGATGCAAATGCAAATTATGGAGATCAGCACGAATGCAGTTACTAGAGGTATAGCAATAGCAAGGACCATACCGATGACATTTTTCTTCTTTCCTGCATTGATAAATGTCCACTTTCATCTGTATTTCTGAATCAACATGACATATTGATGATAACAAGACGTGGAGCTGTTGGTTAAGGCATGCATCATATTAGTGCATCTTTGTTGTATGTTACCAATGTTTGGGGCATCTATGGAAATTGAGGTCAGTTGTATTGTGGGAAAGCTTTTATTAATATTTACTCTATAAACTATATGATTCTTGTCTGTTAGGCATTGACTAGAGCGTATCAGGCAAGTGGATTGGGTTTGGATCCTTCACGGTGAATGTTTGAAAACCACAGATGGCTGTGTGGTACTCAATCATTGCCACATCATCTGATTGTGGAGATGGACGGCTGTCAAACATGAGAGCGTATTGCACGCCAAATATTAATGTACATTGCTGTTGGATGCTGAAAAGCCGTCTGTCTCTATGATCGGTTGAGGTGGTGATCAAAGGTTGTACAGATCTCTAACGGAGCAAAATATGCACTACAGAGGATCCCAACTGAAGCAGATTAGATGTAAGTAGAACCGCAGATCCAAAATGGATTGTCATTTATGAGGAATCCATGTGCACAACTTTTCATGCCCTAAGGTTGGTAATCAGCCCGTGATCCTATGGAAGTGTTAATTTGGTGTAATTATGATAGTGTGAACTACCTTTGACCAAACAATGATATACTGGTTCGCTACTTTGGCTGATTTGTGGAAATAACCTTTGTATATTGCAGCACTAGGCATCGGTGCCCACTATGTTGCTTAGATAATATTGCTTTTGTTTTCTACCACAGGCCAATAAAGAAAGGCTGATCTTTACCGTTACTTTAGATCACCCACCACTTATATTTTATTCACGATCAACCAAGAATCTGTGTATATTTCTAGACTAACGTTTATAATATCAAAGGAGAATTCTGTAAATTTCAGTACGCATATCCTAGATTCTTATATACTTCTCAACTAAATTATGTAGAAACGTACGTTTAGCCCAAAAAACAAAAGAAAATGATGCCATAAAACTCAAAACTGATAGGGTATTAGTAAACAGATTAGAAATGGCTGGATCTCAAACAGCGTAGGAAGGACTCATCTATCCCCTATTAAGTCGCCGTCGATAAACTGATGCTATTGCAACTAGTTCGCTAATACCGGTCGGAACAATTTTACTCCTCTTACCGTCTTGGTTGATAAGTGGCGGCACTACCGTGGCAGGCGCCGGCGCCGGTGCATTCGCCAGCGGCTCCTCAAGTCTTAGCGTCGCTGCCCCGTCGAAGAACTTGTATGTCTCGTACCTATAATTGCAGCTCGCTGTGATCACCCTCCCTCCCTGCTTCCCCTCTAGCTGTGTCGGTCTCGACTGAAGGATACTTTGGAGGCACTGCTGGCACTGGCTCGGCGACAGGTCCTGTGTGCACTGCACCAGCCCATATACCTCAGGAAAAGGAGCCTTGGTAGAGTTCACCATCTGCCCGGTGGCGAACCTCCTCGTCGAGTTGGAGACAGCCCAATCGGCGATCGCGCTCATAAGCTTGTCCACAATCTTGTCGAACCGGCTGCGGTCGGTCACGTTGTAGGAGTTCCACATGAACACCTGCATGGAGGTATCGACTGTCGAGAAGAAACGCTGGTTGGAGTAGCGGAGGAGGCACTCATCGTACTCGACGGTGGCGCCTTTGTTGTACGGGCAGAGCTGGGGGGCGTCTTGGATTGCGCCGCTGAGGCAGGAGCGGCAGACGGAGGCGTTGACGTCGCCGCGGCACATGGCGAGGCCGTGGATTTGGTTGGGGATCTGGCCGACGGTGGCGTTGAGGAAGCCACCGGAGAGAGAAGTGTTGGAGGCAAGGGAAGGGAGGAGGAGGTTCATGAGGTTGGACTCATAGGTGCTGTCGGCGGTGTAGTTGCTGGTGGTGACACACTGTGTGTAGTGGGGATCGCTGGCAGTGGTATGGGAAAGGAATATGAGGAAGAGAAGGCATAGGAAGGAAGGGAAGGAAACATGGCGAAATGAAGCCATTGATTACGGTTGCAGTGTGAACACTATGTCTCTGAACATGTCAGAAAAGAGATGTTAAGTCTGTCTGGCTATGGAAACAGGGTGCGAACTAGAGGGAACCGTGAGGCGACGCGCTGGGAGGAAGCTGGAAATGCCGTGGGAAAGATTGGGAGCAGCGGTGGTCGACTTGGCCAAAGGGAAATTGTGGTTTTATTTCGAGAATGCGCTGCCCACGGGGACAAACCATGGTGAATTAGGTTTCGTCCAGTGGCCTAGCTATATGGATTTGATCAATAGGTGTTAAGACCAGGTACAATTGTACTGTCAAATTACATTTAAATCTCAGCATTCATCATTTTGCCTAGTCAAACCAGAAAGAATCCATAAGGGCCATGGAATGCGCACCATACGATCGACAGGTGTTCTCATGTCTGTAAACTTTGCAACCTAGATCTCGCGTTTGTTTTCGGTCAAGTTCCACGCTAAATAAATAAATATAAAAGAAACACAAACACGCAACCTTTGTGGAAGAAAATGCAAGGACTGAAGACTTTTAGACGTCAGTAAAGGCTGTTGGTCAACGCGCGGGGGCCTGGGACAACTAGCAAGAAATAACTAGATACCATCAAAATTATTTTTTTGATTCCAATGGAGGCGTAAACCACCGGCTTTTATTAGATAGGAGCAGGAAGATACAGAGAAAAAATAGTCTGCCTAGAGTTAGGCAGGAAGCAGTTCTTTTCATCTTGGACTTATTTTTGTCGGCTTAACAAGCCAAAATTTTACAATTACAAGTTCATTAGCTTTAATTGATTGAAGACAACTTTCATAATATAGATAATACTAAATATTGGTACAGAAATTGATCATCGTCGAATTCAACTGGAGTGAAGGTTGACGAGAACGCCGCCGGGATCTACAAAATAAAATTTCGTTCGGAGCCGTTGGAGGTGGCTCCGATAGGACCCTCCGACGATTAAATCAGCTCTAGCTAACAGAAATGGAGTGCTCAGAGATGAGTTCCGTAGAGCTTAGAGAAGAAGAGGAGAGCTTAGAGCTTAGAGATTAGCGTATCTAAAGGGTCCTTTTTATAGGCGGAGCTTGATGGTGACAGTTGTAGCCGCATGGTGGTGGGTCGCTCGAAATCCGACGGAGTCAGTCCCAAGGGAAGGCACCGTCTGCAGCACCGCCTGCAACGAGTTGATGGTGACAGCCATCGCCGCCTGATAGCGGGTCGCTATCGCCTGCAGCGGACTGATGGTGATGGCTACAGCTGTCCTGATACTGAGCCACTCAGGACCGAATGAAGGGTTGAAGAGCTTTGACGTGTACCCATATCGGAGGAATTCGGACTTCCGAAGGGAATATGGCTGGAGAGGATCGCCCGGGAGGAACAATAGCTGAAGGAGGCTGAAAGGAGTTCGACTTTCGTAGGGGTCTGGTCGAAGGAGTGTGGCTCAGGCTCGATCGTTGGGGAGTTCGAAAGGAGCTCGACCGCTGAAAAGTTCGGTCGGATGTGTTAGAATATGTGCCCTAAAAGCCAGAATTGGCTGACACTTGTAATACACTTCTAGAGGCAAAATTATAATTTTGACTAATATCAATAAAATGGGTTATTTTCTATCATATATGTGTATTTAGTGTCTGTGATACATCCTTTGAGTTAATGGTAATGATAATTCATATTTTCAAGAGTTAAAAATTTAAGACATAAATAATCATTATTAACTCATAAATTGCTCCCGACCATAGGATCATCACGAGGATAGTGATTGATCCGGAAGGTTGGTGTACAATCGCTTCTTTTTAGTAGATGGGTTTTGAGTCTACGGTGTGGAGACACCGAAGTGAGAGTACAGGTACTCGTTAGAGAACGAGGGCACTGAGCGTGACCACCTCGAGTAGTCATTAGGGAGTCTACCTTCTCGTCAATGACTGACTCGATGCTGCAGTAGTGTGTCTGGTTCTTTGACCTGAGGTGCATCGGCAGTTCACCTTGAGGGTGTTATAGTTTGACTACACCATTACTCGGTCTCCTAGCCATATGGAACCCTGAGGTGTATGTTGGCTATAGCATGTTCATTGTAGGAACTGGATTGCATCAAGATGGAATCTATCTACCTCGGTGGTAGAGGAGCAGCCCTATGATGATCATGAGAATCAAGTCCAGAATCCATGGCCATGGTAGAGTGAAATAATAGAAAGAGTTTCTATTTAGATTTTCACATTGGACTCGAATCGAATGATTACATCATATGACAGAGACTAGGGTTTGACGAGTTTACCTTAACCCTAATCTGATCGGGGCTCAAGATAGAAGAACTTAATCACACAGGTAGCTGCACCAAGAGGTTCGCATTCAGCTCTGATGGGTTGCCACCATATACTGCTAGGTGTCACTGGTGGATTTTGGGAGCAATTAGAATGATTTAGATGATCGATCATTCTAGCTGTTCGAATCAGAAGAGTTCTGATCCATCGAAAGGAGTTTCGATGATGTCGATGATAGAGATCATGACATATCCCATTACCATACAGAACTGAACCTAACTGGGTCACACAAACAAGGGTTTGAATCTGGTGATCATCAATTGAACTGATCCAGTTCAATTGATCTGAATGAGATTCAATTAGGTTCAAGAAAATCGTGCTAGCACTCGATTGAACCTAACGTTCTTCTTTTACTATCATAAATAAGTTGTCCTGACTGAGCCAAAGGAGTTTGTGCTCAATCAGAGGCCTTCATATGGTCTGACTGGAGGTTGTCCAAGTCAGAAAAGGTTGTCTTATTTTGTAAGACATTACCTGCCATTTTTGGTCACCTGCCATTTCTTGTTCTTTGACTTTGGTCAAAAGTCTACCTTTGACTGGTCAAATGTTGACCATTGACACTTTGACTTTTGACCACATGTCATGCACCTATTGGAGAGCTGGTGGGGGCCTGTCCCCCTGCCAGAACCTGGCAAGGAGGAGGGCGCACGCCACCCTAGGCGTGTGCCCAAGTTGGAGGCGCCTAGGAGTCCTTGTTGGACAAGGACTCCATCTCCTTTTTGGATTCCAATTAGAGTTCTCCTAAGAACCAACTTTGACTGGTCTTAGGGCCCTCTAAGGAGGAATCCAGGGGACTCTATTCCCACCAATCAGATTTAGATCTGATTTCACAAAGGGTTGTGATTGGTTGGGAAGAAGAGGAGTTGGATCACAGCTTAGTCTATAAATAAGACCCTGCGCCCAACTCAAATTAATGAATGATTGAAAGAAATTTCCATACGCCCCAAAGGCCTTCTCTCCTCTCCTCCTCCATGCCAAAGCTTCTTCTCCCTCTCCTCTCCACGTCCAAAAGAGTTTTGGAGCTTGGTTGGTGCGATCCAGATCAAAGAAAGGCGATCAAAAGCTAGAAGGCTGCGCTGCTGCAAAGGACGACTGCTGATCTTCAAAAGGAGTTTTGAAGATCCTCCAGATCAGATCCAGATCTAATTTTTGGAGGTGTGATAGAGAAGAAGAGGATCTCCTAGATCCAGCCTGAGTGGATACCGGTAGAGGCCAGGCACTTGCGTGGCTAGATCCAGAACCTTCCGCTGCATACAGGATCATCAACGGGTAATAGGATTACCCAAATCAAGGTAAATTAAATTTGATTTAATTTATCTTATTTTATTTTATTTATTAAAATAATAAGAATCAGATCTAAAATATCTTAGATCTGATTAGATCAAAGAAAAAAAATTTTGAAATATATCTCTTGATCTGATCAGATCTGAACGAACCTGGATCCGAAAAATCAGGATTTTCCTTCAACTGGTATCAGAGCCAAGGTTCTAAAAGTATTTAGATCTAATTTTAAATTTATTTTAATTAAAAAATAAGTGATTTTAGATGTCACATGAGATGTGATCAGATCTAAAATCAGAAAAAATTAAAATTAAATGATTTGGATCTAAGATTAGAAAATATGCATGACTAGTTCTAAAATAGAATAGTTCTATAGAATAGTCTTGCATGTTTTTGATTTAATTCTGATTAAATCATATTTTAGATCTATTTATTTACTATTTTTTGATATTATAATTATTATAATAACATCTAAAAAATAGCAAATAAAAATTATTTAATTTTAAACATCATATGAGATATGATTGATGCATGTCTAGACTAGTTGTAGAATAGTTCTACATAAGTTGTCTAGATTAGAATTTATTTTGATTAAGATCAATTTAAATCTAATTTTTTAGATTATTATGAGATAATTTAGATCTGAAAAATATGCATGATTCGATACATGAGATGTATGCAAAATATGCCATGATTAGATCTAATTTGTATATGAGATATATGATATAGATCTAAAACTATTTTGTAGTATTGCATGTTCCTGATTAAGGCGTTCCTCTTGGCCGTCCGGTCATAAGAATGAAGAAGGGTTTAAAGGCCCTCTCTTCCCATTCGATGGGGTGTTCTTATGATGTGTAGGGGTGCTGCGTGTTCGTCCTTAATCAGAAACCCAAAACTTACTTTCTGCAAAACCCTAGATCCTGAAACCCTAGGATTTATTGTGCATATTTTGTTTATGAACCCTACTTAATTAAGAATTAAGATTATGGAAATATTAATTAGGTCTAAAATTGAGAATTTTAGATCTAAGACATATTCATAATACTGGGTTCGGGCTTGGGTAGCTCAATTAGGTCTAAGCGGTTGATCAAACCGAATCAAGAGTTGGTTAGATGGGATCAACAATGCTTAAATTGACCAGCCTAATAGGATTAAGTCTGGGTCAAGATCGAGTCACGATCAAGCAAGACCTAATTAGGCTCAGAGGTTAGAGTCTGGATTGTAGGCTAACCCAATTGGTTCTGGCTCAACAATTTGGTGTCTAAGGTAAGTTTGGCACATACGACCGACTGGATTTTTAATTGGAAGCTACTCGACCTGAATGCGTTCTTGTACGAGTTAATGGCATATTCCTTCCACCGGATCTCACTTACCTGGCCATATCTGTTGACACAGTTCTGATCTGAGGTGGTCAATAATCCGAGCTAACCCATGCCACTAGGTTAGTCATAATTGTTATGACTATGACAAGTCTAGTTTAATGAGACCTGAATCAATTCTCCCTAAGAAAAGATTAAGTCTGAGGTCTTCCACCATTGTAGATGTGCGGGCCCTTCCCGGGGTTGATTGTTCTCGGCTGGATACAGTGGCTCAGTTGCACCGGGAAGATGCAACCATGTCTATTAGGCATTGGATGCTATGGGCTGGAGGATGAGTTGGGCTCAATATTTCGGATACGGTGAGAGACTCAATTAGGAACCCAGTCTATGCAAATGGTGGGTCTGACTTAACTAAGGAGTGGATCAATATTCCGGATACGGTGAGATTCATGAATTAGAGACCAAGTTTGGGTGCACCATGATTAGAGAATCATTGAACAAGAGTTGTTCACTCATTGGCTAACCCATCACCAATAACTGTTAGGTGAGGTGATGAGTCAGTTGGTGAGACCGCACCACCCACTAGAAATCATTAATCATGGAGATTTTTCGCATCTCTACAGAGGGAGTGTAGGGATCCGAGAAAATAGTGGGAGCTAATTTGTTTAAAAATAAAATTTCTAAATAAATTGGTCAAGTCAAAATTACAGTATCTAACTAGAATCTTTGACTCTCTACAGGAAAAATGTCTGCGTCCAACCCATTGGCACGTATCCTGGACACACATAGACTGACTGGACCCAATTATAAAGATTGGCTCAGGAACTACAAAATTATTTTGGGTTCCGAGAAGTTAACCCATGTATTGGACCAGGACCCTCCCACCTTACCAGCCCGTCCATCCTATTGAACAGAGAGCGTCTCTGGAAAAATGGATAGACGAAGATAATAAGGCCAGATATTACATGTTGGGCTCGATGTCTGATGAGCTCCAGCGCCAACATGAAGATATCGGGACTGCTCGCCAAATGTTGGCTCACCTGCAGGAGATGTTTGGTGAACAGAGTCGCGCAGCCAAATATCAAGTCACGAAATGACTTTTTAAGGCTAAGATGCGTGATGGGCAGTCAGTCCAAGATCACTGTCTGACAATGATCAAGGACATGGAAGAGCTTGAGAAGCTCGGTGTGAAGTTAGACTTGGATCTGCAGAACGATATTATTCTGCAATCCTTGACTGATGCATATGGGCAATTCATCATGAATTACCACATGCATAAACTTCAAAATTCCTTGGCCGAATTAATGAATATGCTGGTTACCGCTGAGCTTTCTATGAAAGGTTCTAAAGGCTCAGTTCTTGCTATGGAACGGACTTCTTCCAAAAGAAAGTCTTATGGAAAGAAAAAGAAGTCTGTGAAAAAGCAAAAGGTGGAAGGATCAAAGAAGAAGAAGGCAGAGCCGAAGAAGAAAGGCCGATGTCAAAGGAAAGTGTTTCCATTGCAACAGCGACGGCCATTGGAAGCGGAACTGCCCTACTTACCTGGCCACCCTGAAGAACAAGAAGGAAGGTCCTTCTGGAGGTATGCTCGTTATTGAGTCTAACCTTACGGATTTCTTCTGCATCCAGTTGGGTGCTTGACTCTGGTTCTAGTGCTCATCTGTGCACTTCCATGCAGGGTCTTGAGGATAGCAGGAGGCTGAGGGATGGAGACATGATCCTACGCATCGGTAATGGAGCAAGAGTTGCTGCAGTAGCCGTGGGAACATACCCTCTTCGATTACATCTGGTTTAGACTTAGTTTTGAAAGACTGTTATTATGTGCCTGCAGCTAGCAGGAATTTGATTTCTGTTTCATGCTTAGCACAAGAAGGCTATGTGATTACCTTCTTTAAGGACCATTGTAACATTCTTTATGAAAGAAATAAAATTGCAAATGGTTTCCTTATTAATGGTCTTTATCAGCTACATATTGATGTACCTGTTCTAACTATCGAGCAAAACGTGAATGCCAAACGACCTAGGGATAGTCCAAACGATAGATATCTATGGCACCTGAGATTAGGTCATATAGCAGAAGATAGGATCAACAAATTGGAGAAAAATGGGCTATTGAGTCCATTGACTTTCGAGTCATATCCAACTTGTGAATCTTGTCTTCAAGGCAAAATGACTAAACTCCCTTTTGTTGGACATGGGGAAAGGGCCACAGATCTCCTTGCCCTAGTACATACTGATGTGTGCGGCCCATTTGATGTGCCGGCTAGAGGCAATTTTGTCTACTTCATTAATCATTACTCGATGATTCTGTCTAGGTATGTATGTGTATCTTATTAGCCACAAGTCTGAAGCTTTTGAAAAGTTCAAAGAATTCAACATGAAGTAGAAAACAGACTGAAAACCCATTAAGATCTTCGATTAGATCGAGGAGGTGAATACCTTAGCCGGAAATTCCTAGACTATCTAAAGAAAAATGGCATAGTCTCTCAATGCATTCCACCAGGAACACCTCAACTCAATGGAATTTCAGAACGAAGAAATCGGACTCTATTGGATATGGTTCGATCCATGATGAGCTTCACAGACCATCCCTGATTTCTTTGGGATACTCATTATTAACTTCAATTTATCTACTGAATAGGGTTCCTCTAAAACCGTTCCTACCACACCGTATAGAAATTGGACGGTAGAAAAATCAAGTCTGAGTCATCTCAGAATTTGGGGTTGTCCCAGCTCATGTCAAAAGACAAAACAGTGGACAAGTTAGAGTTATATCCTTTAGAGCTCGATTCATAGGATATCCTAAAGAGTCCATTAGAATATTATTTCTACATTCCAGAAGACACAATGTGATGTGGTCGACAGCATTTTTTGAAAAATAGTTTATTCAAGATAGCGGCATTGAAAATAATATAAGCTTGATGAGAAAGTCTCACAAGTGGAACGGTAAGGACCAATTGGAACCAAATCAGGTTGACCAAAAAAACACTACATCCTCTATCTCGTAGATCGGAAGTTTTTTCGTCCCCCTAAGAGATACTTAGGTATTATTTCAGAGAAATAGAGAAAATGTTCCTCATAGGTAATGGTGCCATGTAGATCCTAAAACCTACAGCGTAGGTAAATCAGATATCGAATCTGAGAAATGGCTAGAGAATGCAGTCAGAAATTGACTTGAAGCACTCAACCAAATCTGGACCTTGGTAGATCACTAGAAGGTATAGTACCTATTGGGTGTAAATGGATCTTCGAGAAAGATTGTGGCAGATGGGAAGTGGAGACATCAAGGCTAGACTAGTGGCAAAAGGTTATAGTCAACACGAAGGCATTGACTATCAAGATACTTTTTCTCCATGTCTAATGCTAAAAACATCCGCAATATTGCTTGCCATTGCAGCCTATTCGATTATGAATATGGCAATGACTGTAAAACGGCATTCTAAAGATATCTTAGAAGATATCTATATGGAACCGCTAGTTTCACATCCAAGTGATACTGATCCACAAGGTTTGCAAGCTGCAAAAGTCCATATATGACTTAAGCAAGCATCTCGGACTGAAACACTCGTTTCAATGATGTGATCAAAAAATTTGGTTTCATAAAAAATGAAGAGGAATCGTGTGTTTCAAAAAGGTCGTGGAGCGCTGTTGTCTTTCTCGTATGTACATGGATTGACAACCCTCCTTATGGGAATGAATTTCATTTGACGACAGTCAAAATATGTTGTCCAAGGGAATCTTCCATGAAAGACCTAGGTGAAGCAACCTTTATTCTAGGAATTAAGGTCTATAGGAATAGACTGAATAGGATCTAGGACTTTCACAGAAGATTTACATAGAGAAATTACTAAAGAGGTTTAGTAGAAAAAACTCTAGAGAATAATATCCTTCAGACATGGTATTCATCTTTCCAAGAAGATGTGCCCCAAGCACACCTGAGGAAATAGAATGCATGAGCAAATCCCTTATGCTTCTGCAATAGGGACCTTATGTATGCCATATTATGTCACACTGATATAGCTATGCTGTGAGCACAAGCAGATATCAGTCAAATCCAGATGAGAACACTGACTTCTTATAATTGTATCCTTAAGTACTTGAGAAAGAACAAGGATATGATTTGATTTTTGGTAACGGAGAACTTTAAGTCCAGGGATACACAGACTCGAATTATATCCGATATAGATGATCGAGTCGACATCTGGGAGTATATTATGTGCAATGGTGGTACTGTCACTGGAAGAGTTCTAAGTATGGTGATATCACCTTCATCCACGATTACCTCGAGAAGGATTATGGTCGAGGTCAAAGAGAGTCAACCCACAGATAATGTGGCAACCCACTTACAAAGCGTTGGACCAATAGAGAGATCGAAGCCACCTGAGAAGATGGGACTTAGACTTGTATGCCAATGGCTTAGAAAAAGTAGAAGATTGTTAGGATATATTGCCCTAGAGCCAAGATTGGTACACTTGTAAATACACTTCTAGGGCAAAATATAATTGAACTAAATCTTCAATAAAAGATTATTTTTTAATCACATATTGTGTATTAGTGTCTGTGATACATCCTTTTGAGTTTAATGGTATGATAATTCATATTTTCAAGATAGTTGAAAATTTTAAGACATAATATCATTATTAACTCATAAATCCTCCGACCAAAGAATACGGATCATTCACGAGGATGGTGGATTGATCTGGAGGTTGGTGTACAATCGCTTTCTCTTAGGTAAATGATCTTGATCTACGGTGTGGAGATATCCGAGCCGAGAGACAGGTACGCGTTAAGAACAAGTGGCACTGAGCGTGACAACTCGAGTAAGTGCATAGGGAGTCTACCATTCTCGTTCAATGACTGACTCGATGACTGCAGTAGTAGTCTTGATTCTTTGACTGAAGTGCATCGGATAGTTCACCTGAGGATGTTATAGTTTGTATAACCAATTACTCGGTCTCTTACCCCATATGAACCCTGAGGTAGTATTTTGCTATAGCATGTTCATTGTGGATATTGGAATAACAATCAAGATGAAATCTATCTACCTCGGTGGTAAGAGTGAGCAGTCCATGAAATCCATTGAAATTAAGTCAAATAATCCATGGCCAGTAGAATGAAATAATAGAAAGAGTCTATAGATTTCCACATCGGACCTCGAATCGAATGATTACTCATATATAGAGACCTAGATTGATGAAGTTTATCTTACCCAATCTGATCGAGCTCTAAGATAGAAGAATGAAAAAAAAATAACTGGAAAAAATATAAAAATATAAAATGAAAAAAAATTATAAAAAGAAAAATTTATAATAAAAAAAAAAAATAATGAAAAATAAAAAAAAAAAAAATTTTATATAAAAATAAATTGAAATAAGAAAAAAAAAAAAAAATACTATGAATTAAATTATATATAAATAAAATTAAAAAAATAAAATTAAAAAAAAAAATTAAAAAAAAAAAAAAAAATTCTTAATAAAAATTATTTAAAAAAAAAAAAAAGAAAAAAAAAATGAGATAAAAAAAAAAAAAAAATAATAATGACACAACAATAAAAATTTAAAAAAAAAAAATAAAAAAAAAAAAAAACAAAAAAAAAAAATAAATTAAAAAAAAAAAAAAAAAAATAAAAAAAAATATGGATAAAATATACTGAAGAAAGAAAAAAAAATATGAAAAAAAAAAAAAATCAAAAAAAATAAAGAAATGAAAAAAAAAAAAAAAAAAAATAAAAAAATTATTTAAAAAATAATAAAAATAATAATAAACAATAAAAAAAAAAAAAATAAAAAAAAAAAAAAATAAAAAATGAAAAAAAACTGAAAATTACGAAAAAAAAAAATAAAAAGAAAAAAAAAAAAAAAAAATAAGGAAAAAATTAAAAAAAAAAAAAAAAAAAATTAAAAAATAAAAAATTTATAAATAAAATAAAAAAAAAAAAAAAAAAAAAAAAAAATAAAAGAAAAAAATAAAAAAGAAAAAAAAAAACAAAAAAATATAAAAATGAAATTATAAAAAAAAATTTAATTAATAATAAAAAAAAACAAAAAAAAAAAAAAAAAAAAAAGAAATAAAACAAGAAAAAAATAATAAAAATAAAAAATAACGAATAAATAAATTAATAAATAAACAAAATTAAAAAATAAATATAAAAAAAAAAAAAATAAAAAAAAAAAAAAAAAATAATAAATAAAAAAAACCCCCCCACCCGAAAAAAAAAAAAACAAAAATAGATGAAAAAAGATAGAAACTATCACACAGGCATAGCTGCACCAAAGGTTCACATTCAGCTCTGAAGGTTCCACCATATACTCTAGTTTAACGGTGGATTTTGGAGTAATTAGAATGATTTGATATCATCATTCTAACTATTCCACTCGAAAAGAGTTCATGAATGTTCGAACTGATAAAGATCAGACATATCCCATTAACATCCAAACTGAAGCCTAACTTGGGGCATATAAATAAGGTTGAATCTGGTGATCCATCAATTGAATGAAGTTCAATTGATCTATGAGATTCAATTAGATCAAGAAAAATCGTGTCACACTCGATTGAGACCTAACGTTCTTCTTTTACTATCATAAATAAGTTGTCCTGTTTAGCCAAAGAAGTTTGTGCTCAATCAAAAGCGCCTCATATGGTCTGATGGCAGGATGTCAAGTCAAAAAAGGTTGTCTATTTTGTAAGATATTACTGCACTTTGGTACACTTGCCTTTCTGTTCTTTGACTTTGGTTAAATTACCTTTACTGGTAAACGTTGACCATTGACATGACTTTTGATTACATGTCACCACCTATTGGAAGCTAGTGGGGGCCTGTCCCCTTACCAGAACCTGGCAAGAAGGAGGCGCACGCCACCCTTGGCGTGTGCCTAAGTTGGAGCGCCTAGGATCCTTGTTGGACACAAGGACTCATCTCCTTTTTGGATTCCAATTAGGTTCTTCTAAGACCAACTTTGACTGGTCTTAGGTGCCCTCTAAGAAGAAATCCAGGACTCTATTCCACCAATCAGATTTAGATATGATTTCATAAAGATTGTGATTGATTGGGAAGAAGAAGATTGGATCACAGTCAGTCTATAATAAGACCCTGTGCCCAACTCAAATTACTGAGATGATTGAAAGAAAGTTTTCCATAACGCCCAAAAGGCCTTTTCTCCTCTCCTCCACGCCAAAGCTTCTCTCCCTCTCTCCTCTCTGTCCAAAATAGTTTTGGAGCTTGGTTGTGCATCCAGATCAAAGAAGGCGATCAAAAGCAGAAGCTGCACTACTGCAAATACGAACTGTTGATCTTCAAAAAAGTTTTGAAGATCCTTCAGATAGATTCAGATCTAATTTTGGAGGTGTGATAGAAGAAAGGATCTCAGATCCACCAAGTGGATACCGATAGAGTCAGTGCTTGCATGGCTAGATCCAGAACTTTCGCTGCATACAATGAAAATAATTGATTACCCAAATCAGTAAATTAAATTTGATTTAATTTATCTTTATTTTATTTTATTTATTAAAATAATAAGAATCAAATCTAAAATATCCCAGATCTGATATAGATCAAAAAAAAAAAAATTTAAAATATATCTCTTGATCTGATCGGATCTAAACGAACCTGGATCGAAAAATTAGGATTTTCCTTCAGGATGAAGGGATTCGGCTAAAACCCGAGCGCTGAGAGTCTGAAGGAGCTCTTTCGTGGCTACCAATTACGTTAAACTGAGCATCAAACTCGACTTCGGTAGGAGCGAAGTTTATCCCCAACAATAGTCCCCCCACTTTCGAGTTTGAAACTCGAAGGAAGGAAGTGTAGAAAAGGCAACTACCGAAGTTCTCTTCTGGGCTTCGTGCTGGTTTAGGCTGAAGCTCGAGGGAGGTCTCATCTCCAGCCAAAATTGATGCTAAAGTTGAAGCCTGGGAGAGATCTCATCTCCCACCGAGGTTGAAGTAGACCTTGCCTCCTGCGGTCGAGGTTAATGCGAGCGCTCGGGCGAGGTTGTCTTTGATCTTATCTCCGACCAAGGCTGTCTCGATCGCTCGGAAGAGATCTTATCTCTGATCGAGGTTATCTCAATCGTCGGGCCGAGATTGTCCCCATCTCTTATCTCTGATCGAGGTTGTCTCGGTCGCTCGAAAAAATCCTATCTCTAGTCGACGTCATCTGTCGCCTCGGCCGAGTTGTCTCGGTCGCTCGAGCCGATTATTCTCGATTATTTCCGACCGAGTTTTCTCGGTTGCTCGAAAGAGATCTTATCTTTGGCCAAGGTTGTCTTGATCGCTCGATTGCTCGGGCCAGATATGTCTCATCGCTTCGAGTTAATATTATCTTCGATCTTATCTCCGACCGAGTAATCTCGATCGCTCGAACCAAGATTGTCTCAATCGGTCGGACCAAGATCCTATCTCTGGTCGAGGTTGTCTCGATCGCTCGGGTTGAGATCCTATCTCTGGCCGAAGTTGGCTCGGTTGCTCGGGAGAGACCTTATCTCCTACAGAACTTGGAGTTCGGATTCGGACTTTGCTCGTGTTAGGATGAGGTTCTCCTCCTACTCCTAACGGGCTGTGGGGGTAGATTCGGACCATCGTCTGTGCCTCTCCCTCATCTCGTCTAGGGTGAATGAGATCTTTGACTTTACTAGCGTTAGGATGAGGTTCTCCTTCTGTTCCTAACGGACTGTGGGGCACCTTCGGACGGCGTTCGTGCTTCTCTCCCCATCTCGTCTAAGGTGAAAGAGGCCTTGCACTTTGCTCACTGTAGGATGAGGTTCTCTCTATTCCTAACGACTATGGGATACTTCGGACCGTCGTCCGTACTTCCCCTCACTCGTCTAAGGTGAACGAGGCCTTCGACTTTGCTCGTATTAGGATGAGATTCTCCTCTTATTCCTAATGGCTGTGGGGCACCTGTACCGTCGTTCGTACTTCTCTCTCCATCTCGTCTAAGGTAATAAGGCCCTGACTTTGCTCCATCTGAGGAATTCTCCTCTTATTCCTAACGGGCTGTGGGGCACATTTGGACCATCGTCCATCTCCCCCCATCTCGTCTAAGGTAACAAGGCTTCGACTTTGCTCGCATTAGAGAGGTTCTCCTCTATTTCTAACGACATATAGGGCACATTCGGACGTCGTCCGTGCTTCTCTCCCTCCATCTCATCTAATGGAACGACGCTTCGACTCTTGCTCACATTAGGATGAGGTTCTCCTCCTATCTAAATGGGCGCATGGGGCACCTTCGAACCGTCGTCCATGCTTCTCCTCCCATCTCGTCTAAGGTGAATGAGGCCTTCAATTTGCTCATGTCAGGATGAGGTTCTTTCCCTATCCTAAGGCTGTGGGGGTACATTGGATGTCGTCATCTCCTCCATCATCTAAGTGAACGAGACCTTCGACTTGCTCGCTTAGGACGAGATTCTTCTCCTATTTTAATGGACTATGGGCACATTTGGACCGTCGTCCGTCTCCCCCATCTCGTCTAAAGTAACGAGGTCTTCGACTTTGCTCGCGTTGGACGAAGTTCTCTTCCTGTTCCTAACGAACTATGGGGGCACATTCGGACCGTCGTCCGTGCTTCTCCTTCCATCTCGTCTAAGTTGAACGAGGCCTTCGACTTTGCTCACATTAGAATGAGGTTCTCCTCCTGTTTCTAATGGACTTCTTTCACTCATTTTTTTTCTATCATCACGTAGTTTTTGCATCCAAAAATAATATTGAAAGGAGAGAATTTTATCGAAGAAAAGTTATTCGCAGCACATCTCCATTTTAGGGTCATGGGGGTGTTGTTCCTTCGAGTTCCCTCAGACAGTAAGTTTCGGGCTAGACGATCTTCTTTATCTCATGCTGGCCTCCTCAATTTGGAGCAGACTTCTCTTGGCATTGACGTTGGGAGATGATGAATCATCGAAGTACCGAGCTCCTCCCAGGATAACGTTGATGATGCCGTGAGACGGCCGACCTCCTTGTCGGACCGATCTTCTCCTACTTCAGACTGGTGTCAAAGGAATTTACCCAACCCCCCCTTTCTGACGAGCTCCTCAATTTTGTCTCAGAGCTGAATGCATTTCTTAGTGTCATGGCCATGGTTAGATAGTACTTGCTTCAATCGCACCTGTTTGGGGGAGATCGCACTCCTTCTAGTCTTGGTAGCTGGTTTTTAATTTCCATGAGAGTTTGAGTTCGAGGAGCATTATGGGAGGCATAGTCGTGGAACCTTTTGGGAGAAGAATTTTTTCGCGCCCTTCTGTCGGAGCTTTCTTAATGGCGAGCTCGAGGAGTTTGGGCCTTGCTTGCACTGGGAGGTCGTAAGCACGGCCGAACTTCATTCCATCCTCTTGTGAAACCTGCGGGAGAACTTCATGCCCCTTCATCGGCATGAGCGAGGTCGAACTTCATGCTCCTTTGTCGGAACTTCCTTGGTGATGAGCTCGAGGGGGAGTTTGGCCTCGCTTGCACTGGGGATATCGTGAATGCGGCTGAACTTCATTCTGCCTCCTGTGAAACCTTCTTCAGTGATTACTTTTTGCCTCTCCGGGATGTGGCGGTGCATCTTTTATTTTATCGGCCGGTGCCTCGGATCGATGCCATGACCTCAGCGTCAATCCCCGACATGTCCATGGAGGTCCAGGCGAAGACATCCGCATTTCTCCTAAGAAAGGCGACGAGCTGCTTCTGAACCTCGTCTACCAAGTTAGAGCCGATCTGCACCGCGTGCTCCGAATTTCCATCATTTAAGGGCACAGAGATGAGGTCCTCCATAGGCTCGCCCCGCTCCTCAGTGAGGTCGCCGTGGACACCTAGTCCGTCAATAAAATAAGGGTCGGATCTTTCTCCCTTATGTAGGGCGATTGAGTAGTAGTGCCTCGCCAGAGCCTGCTCTCCTCTGACCTCTCTGATTCCGCGACTCGTCAAAAACTTTATCTTCAAATAATAGGTTGACACCACCGTCCGAATTACATTTAGACCAGGTCAGCCGAGAATTGCATTATAGGCAGATGGAGTCCTCATGACTAGGAAATCGATCTATGCCTTGGCCAGTTTCGGGTGTCGCCCTACCGTCACAGCCAAAGTTATTATGCCTTCGACTGGTACGATGCTGCCAATGGAGAATTCATGGTCTCCAAGCGGTCATCGGGTAGGGACATTCTTAAGAAGGCATCGTAAAATAATACGTCGATCGAGCTTCCATTATCCACCAAAATACGGCATACATCGTAGTCAGCAATGTTCAAAAAAATTACAACTGCATCATTGTGCGAAAATTAGATCCCCTGACCATCCGCCTCGGTAAAGATCATGGGTTTCGTGGTCCTCCGCCTCTTCACCGATCCTCCTATCGAAGTCCCTCCGAAATGGTATTGATGACATCGAGAGGCGACCGATCTTCTTGCTAGTTTCCTTCACTCAACGGTAATGCCCTCAGCCGATCTTTCCGCTCTTCAGATTATCTTTGCAGGAATCGACCAAGTCTACCTCGCTTGATGAGCTCTTCGATCTCATCTTGGAGTTGGATGCACTCCTCAGTGTCGTGACCGTGGTCACGATGGTAAAGGCAGAACTTATTGGGGTTGCGCTTGCTGGGACAGAAACGCATTCTCTCTGATCTCGAAAGTCATTTCTTGATCTCCATCAGCACTTGGGCTTTCGGAGCATTAAGAGGGGCGTAGTCGTGGAATCATCGTCGGAGAGAACTTCGGCGCTGGGGAGAACTTCGACATGCCCTTCTGTTGGAGCTTCCCCGCCTCCAAGCTCGAGGGAGAGTTCGGCCTTGCTCGCGATTAGGAGTCCAGAAATGTGGCCGAGCTTCATTCTGCTTTCCTTCTTCGGTGGACCTACCGGGCCTACTGATTTGCCGCTTGCCACTGGCTTCATTATCTTTAGCCTCGAAGGCCTCCTCCGCCCGGGCATAACTTTTAGCCCGAGCTAGCATGTCAGCAAAATCCCTGGGATACTTCTTTTTCAGGGAGAACAGCAAGTCATTCTTCTGAAGACCGCCCTTGAGGGCGGCCATGGCGACTGAATGGTCCAGGTTCCGGACCTTCAATGCGGTAGTATTAAATCGAATGACGTAAGCCCGCATGGGTTCTCCCTCCCTCTGCTTAATGGCCATTAAGAAATTCGAATCTCGGCGCGGATGCCGACTACTGATGAAGTGGGCTGTGAACTATTGGCTCATCTGGTCAAATGATAAGATGGTACTCGGCTTAAGCGCTGAGTACCAATTCCTAACAGCTCTCTTAAGGGTAGAGGGGAAAGCCCGACACAAGATGGCATCTGGCACACCGTGGAGCAGCATCGTTGTCGGAAGGCTTTCAGGTGATCGATCGGATCAGTGGTCCTATCGTAACTCTCAAGCTGCGAGAGCTTGAAGTTCGGTGGGCCGGGTTCCTACATAATTTTCTACGAGAAGGGAGGGTTAGTAGAAATGTCATTACCACATGAGGAGGGAGTGTGACGAAGTTTCTCAATTCGTCGGCTCATATCTAAGAGCCTTTGATCTAAGAGATCATCATGATCTTCGATCTCTAAGATTTTTTGGTAGAGCGGGTGCAAAGCTTCCCCCTGGATCGAGCCATGGTCCGAGCGGGGGCTCTCCCTCCTTTGCCTTCCCCTTTCGGGGATCGGGGGTCGGGTAGTCCAAGTTGGCCGTTCCTGGACCGGACCACACGGCTCTGGAGAGTTTCGCATCGGTTGAGTTAGTGCCAGGGCCTACCGATGCATGGCCTGCACCGCCTCCATGAGGCGATGAACCTGCTAGATGAGTAGGTTGAACTGCTCCGCATCCACCGCAGCCACGGATGGAACCTAGGCCACCAGAGCTGGAGCGGGAGCAGACGGATCTGAACGGGATCGGACCGCAGAGGTCGTCGATCGTCGGGTCGAAGCTCTCTTGGGGGATATTTTCTCTTCAAAAAAGAACTCTAGAGAGGAAGAAGAGAGATCTCCGAAGAGGGGAGAGAGAAATCATCACCGAACACTCCTTTAAGAACAAGGGGACCTCGCAGGTTCAGGCCCTCCTTCTAGCACCAATCTGTTGGTGCAGAAATTGGTCGTCGTCGAATCTAGCTGGAGTGGAGGTGGATGAGGTTGCCGCCGGAAATCTACAAAATAAAGTTTCGCTCGAAGCCGATGGGGGGTGGCTCTGATAGGACCCTCCGACGATCAAGTCAGCTCTGGCCAACAAGATTGGAGTGCTTAGGGATGAGTTCCGCAGAGCTTAGAGAAGGAGAGGAGAGCTTAGAGCTTAGAGATTAGCATATCTGGAGGATCCTTTTTATAGGCAGAGCTTGATGGTGACAGCTATAGCCGCGTGGTGGTGGGCTGCTCGAGGTCCGATGGAGTCAGTCCCGGGAGAAGGTGCCATCTGCAGCATCGCCTGCAATGAGTTGACGGTGACAGCCATCGCCGCTTGGTAGTGGATCGCTGTCGTCTGCAGCAGACTGATGGTGATGGCTGCAGCTGTCCTGATACTGAGCCACTCGGGATCGAATGAAGGGTTGAAGAGCTTTGACGTGTACCCAGGAGGAGCTCAGACTTCTGAAGGGAATATGGCTGGAGAGGGTCGCCCAGGAGGAACAATAGCTGAAGGAGGCCGGAAGAAGTTTGGCTTCCGTAGAGGTCTGACCGGAGGAGTGCGGCTCAGGCTCGGTCGCTGGAGAGTTCGAAAGGAGCTCGATCGCTGGGAAGTTTGACCGGATGAAGGGGTTCGGCTAAGGCTCGGGCGTTGGGAGCTTGAAGGAGCTCGGTTGCTGGGGAGTTCGGCCGGCTGAAGGGGTTCGGCTAAGGCTCGGGCGCTGGGAGCCCGAAGGAGCTCGGCCGCTAGGGAGTTCGGTCGGCTGAAGGGGTTCGGCTAAGACCCGAACGCTGGGAGCTCGAAGGAGCTTGGCCGTTGGGGAGTTCGGCCGGTTGAAGGGGTTCGGCTAAGGCTCGGATGCTGAAAGTCCGAAGGAGCTCTTCCGTGGCTACCGGTTACGTTAAACTGAGCATCGAACTCGACTTCGGTAGGAGCGGAGTTTATCCCCAACACTAAAGATCATGAACTTTGATTTTTCGCTGGCCAATTAATTGAATGGTTCATTTTCTGAACGGTTAAGTAGCAAGGGGATAAGCCCAACATCCATTGTGGTTGGTGCTCAATGTTGCATTTTGCTTGATTCCCTCAACACAATTAGTATTCCGTGCTACATCTGGAACTTACGTGGCTAGGAGTTCGGGTGTGTGTGTTAGAGCACTAACTAGGCTAAAAAGATACCTTAGACATGTATAACATAGGTGCTGGTCGCAATTTTGCTGGGTAAAAGGTTTTAACTGTTAGAAAACCACTGCTTTGCGTTCGCGCATTCGTGCTTGGTTGGACCTGAAGAACATTGGGTGGACTACTCTAGATGAGCTTTTGTTTGCCTTGGTCGAAGGAATTTTAAAAGTCATGGGTCGGTTGTTAACCGATTAAATGTGAAAGCAGAAAGATGTAACAAAGTTAAGTATTTAGCGATCACAGATTGCTTAAGACATGAAAGCTAGTCACAAGTTTTTTTTTTTTTCCTTCTTCTTTGACTGAAAAGGGAATCAAGATGCCATCTGATTTTATTGCAGGGAAAGAAATTTACAAGAGCTGTACAAGGTTAACAGTTGGTCGAAACCCAGCAAGAGCAGAGAGAAAGATAGGAGAAAACAAGACAGAGAAGAAGAAAATATTGGGTTAAGCTGAGCGTACCGCTGTTTCAGCAGCATTCTGATCTCCCGAGTAGTTTCAGCAATGTTCGGGAACAGAAAAGCATAGGTTCAGCAGAGTTTCAGTCAAGTTTCAGCAGAGTTCCAGCTACTCACAAGTATTGAAAACTAAAAGAATGTGCTTTGTCAAATAATGCACATGCTACTTACAATCCAAAATCTCAGTTGCATTGCCATCCAAAGACCGTCACACTGACCAATAACTTGAAACCAATGGCTTATTGCGTATTGGCAGCCGATTTTACCAACTATCTTTTGTGGCGTTTGACTTTTTACTATAAATAAAGTACAAGCACCGAGTCTCCCCATAAAACCTAGATATCAAAGTAACATATTCATGATTTGTCTTGTGGTTTATTGTTTGTACAAAAAAGTCAAACTCAACAGCTAGGATGAACGTATTTCATAGAATAATACGCATATATATGCCAAATCATTGACGCTTCCTTTCCAATACTTTGAAAGACAAGCTTATATGATGTGATTAATGTAACAACTTGCTGTCATGCAGACATTAAAATGCAATTATTTTCATAGCAAGTGGATATCCATCTGGCAGCTAGGCCATTTCAAGAACTTCCTTCTGAAGTAGCATAATAATGATTCTAAGTTGCTGAGTTAGGTTTTCATGCCTTGTCCCCTGAAAAATAGCAAAACATCTAATGATCGTAACCTTGAAAGATGCTCCTTTGAACTTTTGATTTGAAATGCATATATAACTCTTTAAGAATAACAAAGGCCAATATCTGGTTAAAGTTTTTCTTTCTGATGTAAATATCTGGTTAACACAGGGAAAGGAAAAGAATATATTGTACAATTACTGTCTCATTATATATAACAAGGTACTTTTGATTACCTTGCTTGCACATCAAACATATTAAACTATCTGTATGTATTTTGTAAAGACGACAACTCAAAAACTGCAAAAACAACCAGCCACCTAGATTGAAAAGGTAGGCTGATGGAATACAAACATTTACTAGTACATTTGTTTCTCCCCCTATCGAGGGTCTAGTTCAGTAATTGACACCTCATTTGAAGAGAATAGAGTTGATGTACTTGTAGACTGCTCATGTCTACCTCTATATGGACCAGCATCTTCAACAAATCCATATGACTCTGTCATGGCATTTGCATAAAGAAATGCAGGCTGAGAGGGAGTTTGGAGTTTCATTTTGTGCCTGTTGAGCATCAAAACAACTGATGACATGTTTGGTCTGTCACTTGGATTTTCCTGTACACATAACAGCCCGATGTTGATGCATTTCGACATTTCATGGCCTGAATAATGTTCACCCATACTTGGATCAACTAGTTTCAGCGCTGTCCCATTGATCCAACATTGCCATGCCTGGTAAAAGTCCGTCCGTTAGAATATGCGGTGGTCATCTCTAGACTTATATCATGGTAGAAAATGTAAATGTGAATTTCGTAGTTACTTACATAGCTTAGAAGATTCATCACATTTCCAGGGTCATAGAAACTATTGTTCCTCCTTCCACTGACAATTTCCAAAACTAATACACCAAAACTAAAAACATCCAACTTAAGTGAAATACTCCCATGTATAGCATACTCTGACGCCATATATCCACTGCAAACCATTAACAATCAAATAATGCGAACCATTAAGGCTTAAAGAACAGTGAAATTTAGGTTTCAAAAACTTACAATGTTCCTACAACTTTAGTTGTCTTGCTTTGAGTATGGTTTCCACCGAAAAGTCTTGCCAATCCAAAGTCTGAAATCTTAGGATTCATGCTTGCATCTAACAAAATGTTGCTAGCTTTCAGATCTTGATGAATAATTCGTACTCTAGAATCTTGATGAAGATACAGCAGTCCCCTAGCAGTCCCTCGAATGATGTTGTGCCTTTGTTCCCAGTTTAGTTGTTCGCTTTTGGCTGCATCTAGTAGTTAATCCAGACAGAGCATGTTTAATGTTATGTACCACTGCCAAAATGGTTAATTTATTAATTTAGAGAGATCAAGTTGTATGCTAATTGAAAGAGCATTGTTGGTTTCGCACTGTAGCTTAAACAGTTTCTTTTGACCATCCAATTTGACCTTGAGTAGTTCTACAAGCCTAGCCTTCCTGAGAAACCAAATGATGCAAAACCAAAAGAACACAAAAAAGAAGAAACAAAAATTAAAAAGAAAAATAAATTCAAAGTCTGGAATTTCAGGATTTCAATTGATCAATTATTCAAGTCTGCTGTTCTCTATACAGGTGAAGCTTTTAAATAGAGAAACAAAAAACAACCTAACAAAAATCTAATTCCTGATTTGAATCCTAACAGAACTCTTGTTACAGAGTCATAACAAAATTAGAATTTTCAACAAAATAAAATAAACTAAATAAATCCACCAAATTAAGCCCACAAAAAAATTAGTATTAGGATTTAGCGATGCTTCCTTCCGGAATACGTACGCAATTTCTGATTCCTATCATTCCCTCATGGCTGGAAAGAACTCGTCTCTGGCAAGAAATTGATGTAATTTTTGAAAATATCTGGATCAATACATTATAGTTCTTCCTCGAGAATCCAAGTAGCATCTAAGTCTGGACGGCCATGCCATTTAATCAAGAATCAATAAAATCCTCCATCAGCAGAAGAAACAATCTCGTCTGTGATGATAATACGTTCAATTTAATCTGATGAAGATGGTGGAAGTGATGGAAGAACTGGAACTGGGATTGGAGGAGATGGAGTATGATCTCTGCTATCACCTGCATTCATAGTAGGAGGCTTAAATGTGCCTCGACAAGATAGCAAGTCCTCAATATTGAAAATTGAATTAAATTTTAAATCTGAAGATAATTTTATAAAATATGCATTAGATCCAAGTTTATAATGAATATGAAATAAATCAGTGGCTCAGGCATGTAACTTTTTGAATGAATTTGGAAGATAATGTTTATGACGAATACGAACCTTCACATAATCCTCTTCGTTAAACCTCATTATTCTACGGTATGTATTATCAACAAGTTTATATTTTTTATTACTCAGCAATCTTTTGTCTAATATCTGTATGAATATCATGAATGTATTTAGCAAAAGAAGTGGTAGACTCAGAAATATGATTATTTATATATAAAAAAATAAGTTCAATAGGTTGACAGGATTGAAGCCATAAATAATTTCAAAAGAATATTTACTAGTAGACCTATTTACTGAATTATTATAGGTAATTTTTGCTGTAAGCAATGATAAATCCCATGTTCTAAGTTTATTACCAACTAAATACCTAAGTAATTTACAACCTCTGTTTAACCATTAATTTATGAATGAAAGGATGAAGAAAAATTTAAATTTATCCCAAATAGTTCTCAAAGAATTTTTCAAAAATAACTCATATATTTGATATTATGATCAGAGATATTATGAGAGAAGACAAATTGTAAAGTCGAACGACTTCCTTAAAAGACAACTTTGCAAATAAAGAAGCATCAGAATTTGTTTGACAAGGAATGAAATATGTTATTTTGGAGAATCGATCAACAACTATAACTATGGTCTTTTTTACTATCTATTTTCTTATTTCCTCATGCTCCTTAGGATTTAACCTATAATATGAAAAATTAAATATCGGTGATCTCAGAACTAAATCAATAGCATGTTGGATGTCACGCATGGAAGGTAGGTCATCGGATATGTTTTCTTGGGTTACATCCTTAAATTCTTCTTTTAATTGCTCAATTTCGAAAGATGGATTATCTTAGAAGTTTAAGATCAGTTGAATCTCATTTCTAAGAAGGACAACTAATATTATTTCAGATTTTTCATTTTCTTTTTCAAATTCTTTATGAGTTAAAGTGTGACAATTTTTTTGATTAGGAGTTTGAAAAGAGTTCTTATCTTTTCTAATGAGTCGGGATATACTAGATTTGATAGGATTTAACCTACCATCATAAGAGGCTCCTTCAATCTTAACCTCTTTTAGTGGTTCTTCTAAATCTTCATGTCTGTTCAGATATGCTCTATATTGTTGTCATTGAAGGCTAAAGTATTCAGGATTTCGTGCATACCTAGTAGGCTGCCTAGAATTTCTAAATGTGAAAGGTGATGACTTTACTTCTCTTTCATAGTCTTTTCTATCATACTCATCTATCCTATAATAATAAAAACCCTCAAAATTATACACGAAGTGGTGGATAATCAGAGGAGCTATTGTATAGATCGGGGATGCCTGACTAGCGTACATGAAATGACTTTGGCCACCAGTAGATTTAAAATTTCGTGAAGAAGATCGATAAATATGTTGATTATTAGAGAAATTATCTTCTAGAGATTGTTTGTTTATTCTTAAACTCTCTTAGAGATAATTGGCGTTCTATCTCCTGATTTATGAGATTTGCTATGTCTTCATGGCTATTTATCTGATTAGCACGAAATTTTCTAATCTCAGTACGAAGTCGGTCTAGTGACTGAAAAATTTAGTTTAAAGTTTCTTGGAAGGCTATTTGGATATTTTTGATAGATTCAAGTTTATTTTTCATTGCAGTTTGTGCATCTTTTAGATTACCAATAGCTATGATAAAAAAATTTAAAATTAATTAAAAATTTTAACTATGATACTTACAGTAAAAATCATAGGATTCAACTTAATATCTATATTTTTTATTCGTATAATAACAAGTTATATGGGTATTTGATGTGTGCAATAACGGATATGTAGAAAAAATTTAAGAAAGAACAAAATTAAGCAACTTTAAATTTTTTAAAAATTTAAAAAAATCTAAAATTTAACTAAAAGATTATATCTTTCAGACGAAATTTAATATCTCTTTGTAGTGCTTATAGGTTGTTGACGCAGAATCTGATCGTCGCCGGAATCCGCTGGAGTGGAGGCCGATGAGGTCGCCGCCGAGGACCTGCAAAACAAAGTCACATCCGGAGTCGGTGGGGGAGTGGCTCCGGTAGAACCCTCCGACGATCAAGTCAGCTTCAGTCAACAGGAATGGAGTGCTCGGTCGAATTTTCAGAAAGAGAAAAGAGTTTTTTAGAACCTGAACCTAAGTGTATCCGGAGGGTCTTTTTATAGAGGGAGCTTGCTGTAACCGCCTTGATTAATGATTGTCATAACTGTCCTGATCAATACCGATCATTATTATCGATCGTTATTGCTGATCGTTATTGACTCGATAAATGCCGATCGTTATTATCGTGTAACCGTAGCGGGATTGCCTGCCAGAATCCATCATAAGAAGTTTGACTTTCATGGAAGTTCGGCCATTGAGAAGCCCGTCCGCTGAAGAAGTCCGCAAGAAGCCTGGCTTTCATAGAAGCCCGACTGCTGGAGGAGTCCGCGGGGAGTCCGACTTCCGTAAAAGCTCGACTGCTGGAAAAGTCCGATCGAGGGACTATTGCCATAGAATTCGGCCGACTGAAGGGTCGGCCACTTGAAGAGTTCGACCGCTGGACGTTCGAAGGAGCTCGACCGCTTAGCAGTTCGGTCGGCTATAATAGTTCGGCCAAGACCCATCTGCCGAAGTTCTTCCGTAGCTATTGGCTACATCAAGCTGGGCACCGAACTTAACTTCGGTAGGAGCGAGGTTTATCCCCAACATAGGTTAAAAAAATAAGAAAGACCTCCAATAGAACTTGTAGGTTATTTTTCCTCTAATAAAACTTGTAGGTTATTTTTTCTTTTTTTCGAATCTATGGACCCGGTCTATAGACCGAGCTGTGGACCGACGATGTTTTCTTCCCTCCGACGGTCGCAGGGCTCTGGCGAGGCAGTGTTGGCGGAGGAACGACGGAAGATGGTGAGCGGCCGGCGACGATTGGGAAGGAGAGTCCGGTGGCGGCTAGCGACGGAGGAGCTTTTATCGGCATCGGGAAAGGAGCGCGATCTCTAATTGGAGCCTCTCACGGGCCAATATTCGGTCCACGGTGCGGATGACGGCGAGAAGGCGCGGAACGGCGAGGGGTGGCCGATCAAGTGGTGGGATGTGATTCTCTTCTTCGGCCGTTCCAAGCCTTCTACCCAATCAAAACTCCAGGGGAAGCTCGGAATAGAGGGTCGATGGGGAGGGAGGAGTTGACGGCAAATCGGCAAGGTTGACAGCACCGGAGCTCAGTCGATCTGCGAGATGGGAGAAAGACCGAAAGAGGGCGGCGGGATGGGGTGCTGCTCCACTCGATCTCGCAGCCGGAAATCGAAGATCCCGGGGATCTTCGATTGGGATGGAGAGGGCAGCAGCGACGGCGGTTGGTTGGCGGTGAGGCCTCTGCTCGTACCCGATTCATCGGGTCCGGGAGCTCTGTGGCCGATCGCGGCGACTGCGGGAAGGCGACGATGCAGCATCGGCAGTCGACAGAGAAGGAGGTGGCGGTCGGCGGTCTGTAGCTTACGATCCAAGCGGTGGAGTGGCAGCGGAGTTGGCGGTGTGTCGTCGGAGACTATGATGGATTCCGGCCGAATGATGGTGGGCAGCGGATGGGTCTACCAGTTGGGGTGAATTGAAAATAAAGAGGGGGTGGGGAGCGGTCGAAGGGGCGGTCGATCGAGAATTTTTTTTTTTTTGATTGATCGCGATAGAAAAGAGAAAGAGAGAGACGACGGGAAGGAAGAGACGGGAGGATGATGCCAATTTCTTCGAGCTGAAAGAGATGAATCACCGGGATCGAGACCGTAAAACTCTAATATCAAATTAATGTAAAATCAATATATATATAATAATAATAATAATAATAATAATAATAATAATAATAATAATAATAATAATAATAATAATAATAATAATAATAATAATAAATAAATAAATAAAAAATAAATTTTAAAATTTCAATTAATCATTCAAATTTATTATTCTCCATGGAGTCTTTAAATAAAAAAATAAAAAATAATTTAATAAAAATTTAATTTTTGATTTAAATTCTAACAGAATTTTTATCACATGATCCTAACAAAATTAAAATTTTTAATAAAATAAAATAATTTAAATAAATTTATAAAAATTTAATTTATAAAAAATTAGGATTAGAATTTAGCGACGTTTTCTTCTATAATATGTGTGTAATCTCTGATTTCTATCACCAAAATAAATAAAATTATGAGATTCTCTATCGGCTATTATGGAACTTCTTTTGAGTGAATTTATTTAGAACTTTCTACTATTTTTGAAGTTTTTTTGCCCTCTTGTTTTGTACGTATGGGTGTCTTCTTTATGCATTTGAAAGTACCTGCATGAACCTTTTGTGTGCATTTTCATTTTATAAACTTATTCTGAACATTTTAAGAATATAGCCATGTTTTCATATCTAGCAAACATTCTTGTATGTCTTCACATTCTTATGATATGTGTTTATATTATGAAATTTTCTCTTTGCTTCATCTGCTTCATAGATTTTCTTACTAAGTATATCAATCATAGATTAATTAGTAGGGGTTTTAGCAAACCAGTTTTGACCTCAAATGTCAAACATACATGTGTATGCTCTTTCAATCATGGATGTTCTGTTCTATATTTTGGGTCTCATCTTGGTACATGGTTCATTATAAAGTTAACAACTAGAACCATTTGTAAGCATAAACAAGATGTATCCCATCAAGTATGGGTCACTTATTTAGGAATCATACCATGCCATTGGTCCATATCCTAGCCAAGCATTCCGAAATGATCTTGAAGTCATTTCTCGTATGACAAATTAAACCTTAAATTACTAAATACGTTTTAGCAGACTTCGCAAGCAGGGTTTATGAGGGACTTGGAGAGATCTAAGCAATGGCAAAAGTACCAAATATAAATGTGTCGAGGCTCTTATTCTGGACGAATTCATAGACAAGCAACTGCTCTTGCTTTTCCAAGCAATAACCCGACAATCTTACAAGATTCTTATGGTGAAGTTGAGCGATGAAGGTCACTTCATTTCTTAATTGTTCTAGTCCTTGCCCTGAAATTTTTGAAAGCCTCTCTACAGCTATTTCCTGTCCATCTGATAATGTTCCCTGTTAGAAAGCATAAGAGAACTAAGTATTATATCAATGTGTAAGAGAAAATTAGAAGATAGCACGATACACTATTTGTTATCAAAAATCAAAATTAATAAATCTTAGTCTAAAAAGTCAGTATGTTACACTAATCCATTACTACCTGATAAACTGTGCCAAAACCACCCTCTCCAAGCTTATTTGCACTGGAGAAATTATTAGTGGCTTCTTTGATTGTAGGCAAATCAAATAGCAGAGAACTTTTCCTTGTAATATCATTGATTTCTTCCCCTATTACAAAAGAATAAGCAATATAAAAAACCTGTGCAGTGAGCACAAATCAATATTTAAAGAAAGAATGTGGAGGAAACGGTAGAAGAATTCACAGGGCATTCTAGATATGAATATCATTGCCCAATAACGTTTCTCATAAACGTGGCATGTTTTATTGGTGATTTATTCCTCACTTACATGAACTACATTGATTTTTCAAAGTATTATGTTATTAAATAAATAAATAATGAAAAACCAATTATCTTGTTTGACCATTAGATGAAACCTAGGATGGTTCCCATTGTTTAGGTGGCCACCTGAGCATCTAGGTACCTTGGCACCTGTTGCATACATGGATACTAGCTAGTGCAGCCATCTAAGCACCCACCTGGGTATTTGCACAAAACTAGCTACCATCTAGTTCTTGAAGGTGCAACTAACGTGGATTTTTATGGTGGCCGTACCTTGTACTAATATCTAAATGTTTAATGATTTTTGTAAAAATTAAATAATATAATCATTATGATATAATTTATCTATATGTTGAATTACTACTTCTCCATACAAATTTAGTGAATCATTGTGTGTAATTTAACTCCAAGAACACACCCATGTCCTTAGCATAACCCCAAGGACTTTAAAGGGCTTGCTGCCCTGTCTTCCCTTATTGCTCTGGCAACGTTGTGCATCCACATGGTCTGGCAGATATTTGGGTATACATGCAATAAAAGAATCCATGCATGGTTATAAGTTGAATCTAAGACTGTTTAAATTGTCAGGCCGGCAAAGGAAGGCCATAGAACCATGCAAATCTGATGTCCAGTATAGAGCACATTCAATGCACGTGGTGATGTGATGAAATATGGATGACCAGGATTTAGGGCATATATTATCTCTACATTTAATCCACAATGATGGGTTTCTTGTTCATTTATGGTTGATCAAATTATTTTCCATCTTTTCCCCAGAATGGTGATGCATTTTGGAATTCAATCACCCATTCACCGTCATAGTTTATTCTTCGGCCACTCTATAACCAATTACAAGAATTTGAGAATGTCTGTTGGCTACTTAACTGTGTCTTTTCTTCATAGCCTTCTGTCTCCGCAAGCAAATGCAAACAAAGCATGCGAGCATGAGTGTGACTACCACAAGGGGGAAAACGATAATGCGAGTTCTTGCTGCATTCTTTTCATGTCCTGCACCAAGTGAAAATTTGATGCATAGCTGTGCTTTTGGTCATATCATTTGAGTATTTGGTGAAGCCATGTTCAAGGCTATGATTAAAAAACACGAATAGGGCAACTCTGTTTTCCTCAAGGTTGTAAAATAGAATGCATGACTCAAATGACATTAATCATATGATTGAATCATAAATAATATTTTTGTACACACAAATGTGCTTGTGAGTGCAAACAGAAAATATTTTATAGTTTATATCAATTCTTTAGCTTTAAGATGGATAATCATAAGAGTTTCTTATTTTGTCTCACAGAACCTCTTTCCATGGACAGGATTTTTTTTTTTTTGGACCTAAATTGCAGGTTGTGCTAGCTTCTTGCTGCTTATCTCTTGGTATTCACATTGTCTGTTGGAACTTTCATTCTCTCGGCAGGAATGACTGGGTTCCTCCCATTGAGAACAGCGACGGAGACTCACAGCTGGAAAGATAAACTCCTCTCTTTTAGAGGTAGGCTTATGTTTTGATGAATATTATCCTTTCTTCTTTTCCAACATTATGCCAGCCTCCTTTGAGTCAAGCTGGGTTATCAAGAGAATTGACTCCATGAAGCATTATTTCTTTTGGAAAGGCTGAGAATAGGCTTGGTGGGGATTATGTCTAGCAAAATGGAGTTTGGTTTATAGGGATAAAATGATTTTTTTTTTTTTTTTTTTGGTTTGAACAACTTGAGAAACATGAATATGGCTTTCCTCAGTAATTGGTGGTCACTTTATTTTGAAGGTTTGGGAAAAGCGAGGAGTAGAAAACATAGATCAATTATTATTCTAGGAGAAGTCCTTGTTCAGGGTGTTGAATAATTTTTAATAGGATCAAGTGCATGATTATTAGAACACCGAAATAATTGATCAAAGATTAAAGAAATACCTGTTTGTACCATTGTGGAATACACAAATGTGTATTTAGTGCTCGGTCTTCTTCTCTAGAAACCTTGCTCTAATGATGGCAATCAATGAAACAAGCGTCTAAAAATTAGATTTTGGAGAAGGAACCTAGCCTATTTATAATGGTTTACCAGTCCCTCCCATTACAGGCCCAATAAAATCCAATAGCCCACACTTACCGTCCAACCAGGCTTAAAATAAGAGGTACATTGAGCTTTTAATTTTATGATCACAACCAACCCATAATTTGATCTCATTGGACCATGTCACAATCCGATTTTATTAAACATAAATCATACAATTAATGAAAGCCCAAATAAAATTTTCCAACATTCTTCTACTTGGGCGACATTAATTATAGTTTTTTTTTAAAAATAGTAATAAAACCAAATTTCGGATAGACAAAAAAAGTTTTGATGTTGCCACATTTTAAAAAACAAAAGATCCTGAGATAACACCTCATCAACAATCCAACCAATATGACCATTAATAATGAATCATGATAATCATTATGTCATTTTACTGACACAAGACCAATTCATGATTATAATTACTAACAGTCATATTGAAATAGATCATTAGCCTGGTAGTGTGGTAGAAATAGCACCAACAAGTGATCTCAAAACATGTGCTATATCCATATCGATCATCATCATGATTTCTCTTTAACCTTATGCTTTAGTAAAAGCGAGAGAAATCCCACGACTTCAAAAGAAGCATGTATGTCTCCAAACAAAATACTGAGATCTCATAATAATAAAGTGAGACATACCCATACAACTATCATTCTTAAGACAAACATTTATTCTTGAGATACTATGTTGTATTTTGTTTCATACGTGCATATAAATCATACAAGAATAAAATTCTTCAATTGATAAAGCAATCAATCGTAAGTAAAATTTATTTATCAAGTCAACACATAAACTCAAAAAAAAAATTAAACTCCCACTAATCCAACAAATCAAAAGACTCTAAAATACCCATGTTCTCGACATGTTTCATGAAGACCATGGGTCTAAGCCCTTTGGTTAGGGGATCAACAAGCATTGACTCTGCACCAATGTACTCTACAAAAATGTCTCCCTTCTTTACTAGATCCCTGATTGTGAGATATTTGATTTCTATGTGCTTGGATCTACGACTAATCTTATTGTTCTTTGAATAAAAGATAGCAGCACTATTATCACAGTAGATCACCAGTGGCTTTGAGATGGAATCGACCATAAGGAGCCTAGAAATGAAATTCTTCAACCATATAGCTTGACATACTACTCCATAGCAAGCCACGAACTCAGCATACATAGTTGAAGATGCAATCAATATTTGCTTGACACTTTTCAAGATATAGCTCCTCCAACAAGCATAAATATACAGCCTGAAGTAGATTTTAGATCATCTAAGCAGCCACCAAAATCTAAATCAGAGTATCCAACCACTTCAAGATTATCCACCTTTCTATACATAAGCATAAAGTCTTTTATTTTTTGTAGATATCTCATAACCTTTTTAGCTACAATTCAGTGATCATGACCTAGGTTTGAGAGATATCGACCAAAAACATTCATAACAAAAGCAATGTCTGGTCTGGTACATACTTGCGCATACATCAAGCTTCCAATTGCACTAGCATAAGAAACATTCTTCATAGATTCTCTTTCAATATCATTCTTAGGACATTGCTTATTGCTGAGCTTATCTCCTTTTATAATAGATGCATCCCTAGGCTTGCAGTTTTGCATATTGAATCTCTTAAGCACACGTTCAATATAAGCCTTCTAAGATAATCCAAGTAGGCCACGAGATCTATCACAATGAATTTCAATACCGAGAACAAAGGATGCATTTCTAAGATCCTTCATATCAAAAGTCTTGAATAAAAAATTTTTTGTCTCATGAAGTAGACTCAAATCATTACTAGCGAGCAGTATGTTATCAACATAGAGTATAAGAAAGATAACTTTGCTCCCAATGACCTTCATATACACACACTGATCCAATATATTCTTAGTGAAGCCAAATGATGTCACAATCTCATCAAATTTGAGATACCATTACTGAAAAGCTTGCTTGAGCCCATAAATAGACTTCTTTAATTTGCATACCATGTGCTTCTTTCCTTCTTCTTTGAACCCATCAGGTTGCACCATATAGACTTCTTCATGCAGATCTTCATTTAAAAAGGTTATTTTCACATCCATTTGATGAAGCTCCAGATCAAAATGAGCCACCAATGCCATCACTATTCTAAAAGAGTCTTTAGTAGAAACTGGTGAGAAGGTTTCATTACAATCAATGCCCTCTCTCTGTGTGAAGCCTTTTGCAATCAGTTTGGCTTTGAACCTATCAATCTTACCTTCAGAGTCCTTTTTAGTCTTGAATATCCATTTGCAACCTATAGATTTGCAACCTTCAGGCAATTCCACCAGTTTTCAAATAGAGTTGTCTGCCATGGATTTCATTTCTTCTTTCATCGTATGCAACCACATATCAGATTGAGGACTTGAGATAGCTTCATCATAATTTATGGGATCCATAATTTGGCCAATATTATAATCTGCTTCCCAAAGATAAACATAGTAATTATTAGGGATTGTCGATCTTCTCTCTCTTGTGGATCTCCTTATAGGAACCTCTGTAATAGGCTCATCTGTAACAGGAGCATTTTCCATTGCAGCTTCAAAATCAGAAGAAATCTTATTAACAGTAGGCATATCTTGAGTCTCTGCATTGTGTGTGCTTGTCCCTTCTGTAGGTTCCACCATAATATTATCAAGTTTTGTAGGTAAGAAAATTGAAACAGAAGTGCTAGGTTCATTCTCAATTATAGGTGAAAAATAGCTTTCATCAGTGAGATCCAGCTCCAAAAACTTGGCTGTCATAGATTCAACTACTCTGATGCCTCGAGTTGGGTAATAAAATTTATACCCCTTGGAGTGCTCTGGGTATCCAATAAAATAATAGCGGATGGTTCTGCAATTTAACTTTCTCTTAGAAGGATTGTAAATTCTAACTTCAACAGGACGCCCCCAAACTCGAAAATGGTTTAGACTAGGTTTTCTTCCTGTCCATAATTCAAAAGGAGTCTTGGACATAGATTTGTTTGGAACTCTATTCAAGATATATAATGTAGTCTTAATTACTTCTCCCCATAAATACTCTGATAGATTAGACCTGCTCATCATGCACCTCATCATATCCTTAAGGGTGTGATTGCGTCTTTCTACCACGCCATTTTGTTTAGGAGTCCTAGGCATGGTATATTGGCTAACAATCCCACAGTCCTGTAAGAATTTGGCAAACAGACTCATTTGTTGTCCAGCTTCATCATGTTTTCTATAATACTCACCACCACAATCAGATCCAACTATCTTTATGATTTTTTTCGTTTGCTTCTCAACTTCAGTTTTAAAAATGTTGAACTTTTCAAGAGCACTGGATTTCTCTTTTATCATAAAGATATAGCTATATCGAGAGAACTCATCAATAAATATGATAAAATATTTATTACCACATAAGGTGGTGGAGTAGGGTCCACTAATATCTATGTGTATGATTTCTAGAAGGTCTTGACTGTGGGTTGCACCATTCTTCTTAGTCTTAATCAGCTTTTCCCTAATACAATCAACACATGTCCCCAAGTCCTAAAAATCAAGGGGAGGAAGAATTCCTTCTTTTATCAATCTATCAACTCTTTCCCTAAAGATATGACCTAACCGTTTGTGCCAAAGTAGGGAAGACTTTTCTTTGATTTTGGATCTCTTTAACCCAACATGTTCCACATTAAAAGATGAGTCAAAACTATTAGGAGCCAAGCACATCCTGTATAATCCATTAGATAAAATACAACTACTAATAACTTGGGAATTAAAACTTAAATCAATTCTTTCATTATTAATAATAAAACTGTATCCAATCTTGTCAAGCAAAGAAACTAAAACCAAATTTCTCCTAAATGAGGATACATGAAAGTGTTATCCAAAACTAATTCAAATCCTGAATCTAACTAAAACTTCATAGTTTCTACGTAGCTGACTTTGACTTTCACATCGCTTCCCACCTTCAGTTTGGACTTCTTCTCACTTGGCTTCCTTCTCCTTACGAACCCCTGCAAGGTAGACGTCACATGAACAGTGGCACCACTGTCAAGCCACCAAGAATCCAGGAAAACATTGATCAAATTTGATTCAAAACAAACATAGGCTAGTGAGTTACCTTGCTCTTTATTTTTCTTCTCTAGCCAAGCTCTGAACTTAGTGCACTCAGCCTTCTTATGACCTCTTTTTTTGCAGAAATAACATTTATTCTTCATGTCACTCTTTTGTCCTTCTCCACTCTGTGTCTCACCATGATCTTGCTTTTTGAAATCTTGATTTTTCTTAGGAGCAAAAGACTTGAATTTCTTATTATTCCATTTTTATTTGAAGCTGGGTTTGGATTGAGCAATAAGATGAGCGCACTCAGCCTTCTCCTTCTTTAGCTTTTCTTCTTCAGCTACACACTTGGTGGATCAAATTATTGATGCTCCAAGATCGATTCTGAGTATTGTAGGCTATTTTAATCTGACTGAAATTAGCTGGCAATGGATTGAGGGCATGATGAACAATAAAATTATCATTAATAGGGATTTGAAAATTCTTGAGCTTAGATTAAATATGGATCATTCTCAAAATATATTTCCTTATTCCTTTTAAGCTGTCATACTTTGCACCTATTAATTAACTCATCAAATGCCCAGCCTCTGCATTGTCTGATACTTGGTATCTCTCTCCAATAGCAGTGAAGAACTCCTTGGCATTGGTGGTCTCGGGTAAACCATCCATCAGATATTCTACAATTGATCTCTTTATGGCAAGCAGATTCAGTCGATTGGACTTCTCCCACTTAGCATAGAGCTCTTTTTCTTCAATAGTGTTCTTGTCAGTGGGTTTAGGTGGCTCGTCAATTCGAAGAGCCAAATCAATGTCCATAATACTAAGTACAAACTCAATATCTTACTTCCATCTCTTATAGTTAAAGCCAGTCAGGACCTCTATGATAGCATTATTACTATTCACATTGAGAGAGACTGAATATAAATGCAACAGTTTAGAGGTACAGATAATAAATAAATAAGCAAAAATAGCTTTAAACATGACAAGCCATTCTCTTCAAGAGCATCGAGTACATCATCATAAACTTTTCTTTGGGTAGAGAATATGACATGTTATTGAGCTCTAAAATATGAGGTCAAAATGATGAGATTACAAGGCCTTCGAAAATCTATCCTCTTTGGGTATACAAATTTTCTTAGCCAAATACATCTCTTTACAAAATCAAGGATAATACATGTCAATTGAAAAATCTACTACCTTTAGGTAAATAGATTTCCCAGGACCAGTGTATTTCCACCATCAAACCTCATGTTATCTTCAATTTTAATACATACAATAACCTGAAAATTGTATGCATTAATATGAAGAATATCTCATAAAAGAGAAATAAAGAAAATTTTGTGAGTTTTAAATTATTGCGTCACTTTGGTGATGACATTCATAACAACTTACAAAATCTTCAATCGAGACTAAAATTATTGCCAAAATATGATTTTATGAGATTAAAATTTATCTCTGACAATCATGGTTCAATATTTGTTGCATTCAATTTTATGAACAATAATTTTAACTAAAATTTAAAAACTAATCTTACATTAAATATGTACTCTACCAAGATTAAGAGTATAATTTTCATCCAAAAAAAATATATAATATGCAATCATATTGAATCAATATTAAACTAATTTATTATTCTTATTATTATTATTATTTCAATCTTTATTTCATATCCAATTTGGAATGGGCCAGCGAGCCTTATGCCCCAACAGCATTCAAATCCCCAGCAATACCAAACGTGCAAAGCACCCAACGCCCCCTTTCGGTTCACAAGCTCTCGCAAACGGAATCTACGATCATCGCAGAAAACCAAAGA
Organism: Cocos nucifera; assembly: GCA_006176705.1. NCBI lineage: Eukaryota > Viridiplantae > Streptophyta > Magnoliopsida > Arecales > Arecaceae > Cocos > Cocos nucifera. Next base: position 108,622 of record QRFJ01003590.1, read on the forward strand.
AAAGGGAAGATGAAGGAACATCACGGGATGCAACAGGCTAAGGGCGGAAAAAGTCAATTTTGTTCCATCCGATGGCATCCCACCTGACGTCTGTTTGGGGAGGGGTTTGAATCTTTAAAAAAAAGTACAAAAGTATGATTCTTTATAATTAACTAAGTGCTTTCATATTATAATCACCAAAATAATTAACCACAAACAACAAGTTTTGTTCTAACTCATGAGATTAATCTCATGATTTTTTATGATTTCGAAGATCTGTTTATATATCAAATAATAAAATTACAATACAGATTTTCAGGTTCTAAATCATACACAATAGGCTCTGATACTACATGTTGAATAATTTTTAATAAGATTAAGTGCATGATTATTAGAACACCGAAATAATTGATCAAAGATTAAAGAAATACCTATTTGCGCCATTGTGGAATACACAAATGTGTATTCAGTGCTCAGTCTTCTTCTTCAGAAACCTCCCTCTAATGATAGCTATCAATGGGGAAAGCATCTAAAAATTAAGTTTTGGAGAAGGGACCTAGCCTATTTATAATGGTTTACTGGTCCCTCCCATTACGGACCCAATAAAATCTAATAGCCCACACTTACCATCCAACCAGGCTTAAAATAAGAGATACATTGGGCTTTCAATTTTATGATCACAACCAGCCCATAATTTGATCTCATTGGATCATGTCACAACCTGATTTTATTAAACAGAAATTATACAATTAATAAAAGTCCAAAAAAAATTTTCGTGCTTGCCTTTGCTTGCCTCATTTTTCGAAAGACCCCAAAGATGGAGAACTTTTCCAGATATGAGAATATTTTCTCTCTGTGTTGGTAAAGAAGTTTTGGCTTGACTTCTGGTTAGATAAGATCACCCCAAAAGACTTTTGGATCTATGAGGATGGCAAAGGACTGGAAGTTGATCAAGTGAGAGAAAAGAGTGGGCTCTTAGAATCAGGCATTTTATTTAGAAATCATTAGTTAAGTTCTTAAATTTACAAATAATCCTATTGGAAGTTCAAGCAGCGACTTCTAGGGATGGTCAGAGATGAAGATGGAAATCAGATATAAGATAATTTCAGTATTTAAATATATAAGATAATATTGTGCAAGACATATATAATGATTATAAGATAAGTTGAACATGCATTGTTCTGAAACTCTGCCTTGTTTGTTCTATTGATCACAAGGCAGTTAATGATCACACCATGAAAACACAATTCCTTTATCACTTAAAGAAGCAAGCTTAGGGGAGAATCCAATGGCTACATAGCCTATACTGATTTCAGAAGAACTATTGGATCTCATTCTGATCATTATAGATGACACTACTCTTATACCCTCGGTTTTTACCCTAACCTTTTCTTTTCTTAAGGTTAAGCACCTATGCTTTCCAGGACAACTTAAGTCAACTGAATCAAATTGAGTTATCACATAAACTGCAAACACATCATGCCCAGGAATTACAGTCTCCAGTGGCTCCTAAGTTGTAACTGAATCAAATTGAGTTATCACCTTAAACAGAGTTCTTGGTTAAGACATACATCATATAAGTGCATCTTGTTGTGCGTTACAAATGTTTGTGGCACCTACGGAAATTGAGGTCAGTGGTACTGCAGGAAGGCTTTTATCAGTATTTATTCTCTAAACCATATGATTCTTGTTCAGCAAAGTGTCTCGGGTATGCGGATTAGGTGTGAAGCAGAAGTACAGTTCCAAAAGGGATCGCCATGTAAGCGGAGCAAACTTTGCATGGTCCAAGGTTAGTAATCAGAAAGTGATCTTATGCGACGGTTTATATAATGCAATTATTGCAGTGTGACGTACCTTTGATCAAACAATGATATACTGGTGCTAGCTGGCAAACCTGTAAATACTTCAAAAGAAAAGTTTGCTACTTTGGCTGGTTTGTAGAATCAACACTAATATTACAGCACTGCTCTGTTGCATATATAATGTTGTATTCGTTTTTCCTACAGGCCAATAAGGAAAAGCTGATCTTTTTAAATCACCCACCACTTCATATGTTATTCACGATCAACCAAGAAACTATGCGTGTATTTCTAGATTAATGTTTAATATCAAAGGAGAATTCTGTAAGTTTCAATACACGCATCTTAGACTCTTATCTACCTCTCAACTAAATTATGCAGAAACATGCGCTTAGCCAAAAGGACAAAAAGAAAATGTAGCCATAAAACTCAAATTGATAGAATATTAGTACACAGATTAGAAATATTTGGATCTCGAACGGACTTGGAAGGACTCATCTATTCCCTATTATCTCACCGGTGATAAACCGATTACCAATAGAAACAATTTTACTCCCCTTACCCTCTTCCTTAGGTGGGTTGATAATTGGAGGCACTACCGGGGCCGGCACCGGGGGGCTCCAGTCTTAGCGTCGATGGCCCGTCGAAGAATTTGGATGTCCCGTATCTAAAATTGCAGCTCGCTGCTAGCACCGCCCCTTCCTGCCTCCCCTCTAGCTGTGTCGGTCTCGGCTCAAGGATGCTTTGGAGGCACTGCTGGCACTGGCTTCGCGACAGGTCCTGTATGCACTGCACCAGCCCATATATCTCAGGAAAAGGAGTCTTGGTAGAATTCATCATCTTTCCGGTGGCAAACATCCGCGTCGAGTTGTAGACGGCCCGATCGGTGATCGCGCTCATAAGCTCGTCCACAATCTTGTCGAACTGGCTGCGGTCGGTCACGTTGTTGGGGTCCCACATGATCCACGACTGCGAGGTGTCGACGGTGGAGAAGAACCGCTGGTTGGAGTAGCGGAGGAGGCAGTCGTCGTAGAAGGTGGTGGCGCCGTTGTTGTACGGGCAGAGCTGGGGGGCGTCTTGGATTGCGTCGCTGAGGCAGGAGCGGCAGACGGAGGCGTTGGTGTCGCCGCGGCACACGGCGAGGCCGTAGATTTTGTTGGGGATCTGGCCGACGGTGGCGTTGAGGAAGCCACCGGAGAGAGAGGTGTTGGAGGCGAGGGAAGGGAGGACGAGGCTGAGGTTGGACTCGTAGGTGCTGTTGGCGGTGTAGTTGCCGGTAGTGCCACAATTTTGGAAGGGTTGGCCAGCAGTGGAAGGGGAAAGAAATATGAGGAAGAGAAGGCACAGGAAGAAAGGGAAGGAAACATGGCGAAATGATACCATGGACGATGGTTGCAGCGAAAACACGGTGAGAAGGCAGGGAAAGAGAGGGAAGGAAACATGGCGAAATGATACTATTGGGTATAAAGTTGTCCTTGTCGGACACCTAAACCTAGAACGCTTTAGATTTCGTGCGATATTCGAGCAATAGAATTCACGAAGCACCGATAGCCGATCCTCATCTGTCATCGACCTTCCGCATCCAAAACAACAGAGCCCCTGAATGTCAACGGTTTTAACTGACCCGTCGTCGGATTTAACCGGCCCATCGTAGGATATCACCATCGCATCATCAGCTATTAGCCTTCGTTGCTTGCTGGCCGCTGATATTTCAACTACCATACGATCTCTTCTTGGTATCCGATCTATCCTCGGTTATCTATTTTTTAAATACCGCCAATATTCATCCCCAAATTGCTATTCGCCAAAACTAAACCTTCTTCAACAGCGCACGAACATGTGATTTTTTTTACACGGTCCACATGCACAGTACACATGGATCGGGATCTTTCATGCCGCATCCCAGCAGAAATAGAATTTCGAGCATGACTCTGATCGACCTGGCAGACTGAGAGCTAAGCGGCATGGCTTGTGATTTTGGAAGGACCTAAGATGGTAGAGAGCAGAAAAAGAATGCCAGTGACAGCAGGAACGAGAGCTTCAGACAGACAGCTAGACAGTGGAGTACGGTCATTTCAGGAGATCTTCAAGATAAAGTTTGATAAGGATAATTCATGTTGAGAGGATTATATACGTAAGTTGAGAGTGTGTAATCTCCTCTTGTATTTATTCTTTTTTTATAGTGAAGTTTTGTATGTTCCATAAAGACGAGTTTTTAGATTGATCCACGTATTTGATTATTTTTATTTTTTTTTTTTTTTTCTTTCTGCTATAATATTTTGGTACGAGATCCTTAGTGAGTTGATATCCCAACATAGTAGACATTGGCTGGGTCCGGTAAACCCATTTTTCATCAGATTGTCGGCTGTTAACACTTTATCATGGAAGCATGGCCGTGTGTGAAGATCTTGACCTTCTCTGGAACCGGCATTTTCCACATGGATTTTCCGAGTGGAGTTCTGACTCCGCCATGGATAATGAATTGCAGCAGTTTTTAAGTGATAAGTTCTGTTATTTCCTCCATCTCCATTGCTTTGTATCAGAAGCCTTACTAATTAATTTGAATTCTCAAAATGATAGAGAGCTTCTCGAAAAAAAAAAATGATAGAGAGCAGCGGATTAACTTCGGCGGCTCTGGTGGTGCTTGGCATCGGTTGTTTGAATTCTATCGTTCTCAACTATCGGGTTGAAATCAGAAAAGCTTATATTTTGGTCCCGTGCAAATGCAAACAGAGTCGGTAGCGCCACATGGAGGGGTTCATGGTTCCACCATCTGTCAAACCATAAGGATGTCTGCCATCCATCTCCTATGTTGGCAGAGGTATATAGGTGGAAGAGGTCGTCAAGTCTGAGAATGCTTCTCCAAAAGGGTTATGTTGAGCTTACTGAGATGGTGGGGTTGAAGCAAGCTTTGGGTAATATATGGTAGATTCTGTAGATCAGTCTTCTCCATTGCCTGTGTGGCTTGAGCATGTCTCATAAGATGGTTAAAAACGTGCAATTTCACTTTTTGCTGGTCAATTAGATGAATGGTTAAGTAGGAAGGATATACGCCCAAAATGTATCGTGGGTGATTCTTAGTGTTATTAGTTGCTTGGCCTCCTCTACCACCGGTATCCCATGTTCCAACTGGAACATACGCGGCTCGGTGGAATCAGAAACATCTCTGGTCGGAAAATTTGCTGGCTTTGTAATTATTTCAAGATGCCAACCAAGCATCCCTATGTTCTCATGCATATATTCAGACAATCTGACAAAGACTGGGGTTGCTCCAGATGAATTCTTTGTTGCTTTCGATGGAAGGAATTTTGACAAAGCAGAATGATATAAACAATGTTTAGCAGAATGATATAAACAATGTTTAGAGGATGATCTGAAAACTTCTATTAAGAAATTAAATCACAATTATTACCTTTCCCAGTTCCTGATCTAATCATTTTGCTTGACTACAGCCCACATGGGAACATTTATGGAATCATCCAATCTTTGTAAGAAAATTATGATCATGTAGTACAGGCGACGATCATCATACCTGATGAATGCACTTTTTTCATGTGCACATGGTTGCACGGATGGCCATTCAAGTGAGGAAGAAGCTAGTGAATTCACTTCTACATGCAGCCGCCAGCTTTAGATTGCTGCACATGTGCTCCGTACACTTGTTTGAGGAGGTCGAGTGGAGTAATCATAGACTAAGACTTGGTCATGGGAAATTTCTATTGAGGGTTACTTCGCTGCTTCAGAAATTCCCCAGAAACTAGAATGGGTACCAACTTCCCAAGTATTTCCTTCAAATTCTTTAAAATTTATTTTCTTGTACCTACACCTTGTTGGGTGGTAGAGCTAATCCACCCAATCGATTGGACACAATCAAGACCCAGGGAGCTGATCCAAGTCAAGAGTCAGGAGTCATGTGGGGCCACCACATGTCATTAACCAAACCTTTGAAAACCCCATGATGTTGCCCCCCAGCCCTCTCGTTGTTTCTCTCTTATGGCACCTCAAAGGGGGAAGTTCTAGAAGGCCTTGGAGTCCTCTTGTCGCCCAAGATGATGCTCCTTCCAGATTTGATGATCAAGTGTGAAAAAAAATGGTCCATACAAACACTCCAAGATTGCCACCCAAAGCATGAAGTCCAAGTCCAAGTTGAACTTGGAGATTGCTGCCGCCCCTACTTCCAGATCTATTTGCTGCTGCCCATGACATCTTTAGGACTATTAGGGTGCGGAAAAGTCCCTATTTAAAGGGTAAAGAAGCCTTTAGGGCGTGGGGATTTTTGGAGAATTTTTGAGAGAGCCTAAGGTGCCGTCCAAGAGGAAGAGAGGAAAGGCTGCAGAAATTCCAGCAACCAGGCTTTTCCAAGAGTAAAAAGAAAAGAGAGGAAGAAAGAGGGCTTGGGTCTTCTTGGATGCTATCCTAGGTTGCTTTCAGGTATGAGGAGCATCTCTAGGAGGAATTTTATCTTCGTGAAGGGATTGGTTTTGCATCTAGAAGAGAGGGATAAAGAGTGGTTCTTCTTTTGTTCTCATCTCTTGTAAACTTTTATTTTTACTTTTATTGTAGAAAAAAATTATTTTATACAGCATGGATGTAAGAGCAAGAGACTCCGAATCATGTAATATTTTGTACACTTATGTTTCATATTTTTCAGATTTTCTTTTCCTTCTCGACTTTTGTAATCCGCTGCGAGCGCTGCCTAACACAGTTAAATCTGCTCTCAGTTTTGGCAACTACGGTTTAAAGCATGTCATACCTAGTGACATATATGGTGTCGGAGGATGAGCCCCTCACAATGGAATCATCTGAATACTGAAAAGAATCTTAAACTTTGCAAAAATAATGTGCTTGTTTTCTATTACACCTTACAGACTCTACTCATTTGACCGCATAACTTGATTGTTGACCAGCCTGATATGACTGAATTGCTCATGATATTTATAATTTTTCCCATTAGACTACCGTTTCTTAAACTTACTAACTTTTAGGATGTTTATCGTGTGGTTGTAAACTTTATCACGGTACCTTTATTTTTTGGGGCCACCAAGGTAACAGAATACCATTTATTAGTGATTGTTAATTCTTCTAATACAGAGTGATCAGAATTTCTTCAAGTCCTCTTATCATGCCTAGTTATTAGTATAATACCGGTTCTATCAGGACAAAAGACATTTTTCTCTGGTCCCTTTCCTTGGCTCTTAAGTTGATGTACTTCATACTTTAATTGCCCAACCTAATTAGGGCAAAGATCATCTTTGCTTTTATGCACGTTCCTTCTATTGTCTATTTGGATTTACAATTGTGTATCCACTACTATTATTTGGCAATTTTGCTTGATGTTAGGTTTGTGCCCCCTTCTATATATATCATTTTCTTGAAGTTTGTCTGAATTCCGAAATCTAAGCAAACATAGTAATAATAAAGGAAATCATGTAATAGATTGTCTTACAAGAGAATGGGTAGAAATGAGGCGCACGTACAGGATTTCCAGTGTTTCCGAGGGTCTGATGAAAAATTCAGGTGCTACATCGACGATAAAAAAGCTTTATGGTTTTGAAGAAAGACCATAATTCTTCAAGATATTCACCAGCCTTCTTCTACTTACCTTCATACTTCTACCTGGGTTCAAGTTCTGTAATCGACACCTCATTTGGTGACGCTGGTATGGATTTGCTTGAAGATTGGTCATGCGTACCTCCAGATAAATTATATTCATTGGAGTAAGCACCTGAATCCATGCCACTCCGTCCAATGCAAAATGCTGGTTTGGAAGGAGCCTGGAGAGAGACAGAGTTACTGTTGAACATCACAACAATTTGTGACATGTTGGGTCTATCAGATGGATTTTCCTGGACACACAATAGGCCAATGTGAACGCATCTTAACACTTCACTCCTTGGGCAGTGGTTGGTTAAAGATGGATCCAATATCTCCAAAATTGTTCCTTTGACCCACCGCTCCCAGACCTGCATGAAATGAATTTATTCAGTCATCTAGGACAGAAATCCAATTGTATTTATGCAGTAGAAAACTCACATAGTTCACTATGTCTTCAGCATACTCAGAATTAGAGAAACCACCATTCTTTCTTCCCGTCACGATCTCAAAAACTAGAACACCAAAACTGTATACATCTGACTTGATAGAAAACTGCCCACGCATGACATATTCTGGTGCCATATACCCACTGTAATAAGATGAATATATGATTAAAAATACTCTTTAATCAACCATCATTGGAATGCATGGATTATTATTTGAGATAAAGAATGCATAAGCCGTTCAAGACTTCTACTTACAATGTACCAACAACTCGGCTCGTGGTGCACTGAGTTTGGTCTCCACCAAAAAGCCTAGCCAAACCAAAGTCTGAAATCTTTGGGTTCAAATCTGCATCTAATAAGATATTGCTGGCCTTTAAATCCCGATGTATGATTTTTAACTGAGATTCCTCGTGTAGGTACAGTAGGCCTCGAGCAATCCCACCTATGATCTTGTTCCTTTTTTCCCAGTTTAGCTGCTCGCGCTTCTCAGGATCTATGTCATACAAAATTGATAATCAATTAGAGTAAGTCCAAAGAGGGCTTGAATGTACGATGGTTAGACATCTATTTTTTCTGCACTAACATAAAGGTTACCCTAGAAATACAACCAGATTTAGTTGAAAGAGGAGACCCTAACAGGTACCGAAGTTCTAGATTCAGCACCAAGATGAGTTATAGTTCGGCTATATTGTTTATGTTCGCTGCACAAGTTTCTAAAGGCAGTTTTGTGCGGGAAGAGATTATACCAAAAAGAATGGTGTCCAGGCTTCTGTTAGGCACATATTCATAAACAAGCAACTTCTCACGTTCTTCCAAGCAAACACCCAGAAGCCTTACAAGATTCCTGTGCTGGAGCTTTGCAACTAAAACTAGCTCATTTTTCAGCTCTCTGAATCCTTGTGATGAACTAGTTGATAACCTCTTCACTGCTATTTCACGTCCATCGGGTCGTAGTCCCTACACACAATCATAAGGTTAACCGGAATTATACGGAACCAAAAGAAATTAAAAATACATACAGAATTGATTAGGATTAAGAAGATTACGTATGATAATTTTTTGTATTGGAGCGTAATTCTATAAAGATGAGATATAGAGAAGCTAACACGATAGGCTGCCATGATACCTTGTAAACTGCACCAAAACCACCTTCTCCAAGTTTGTTCCGTTCGGAGAAGTTAGCTGTTGCAACTCGTAGCGTGGATATGTCAAGTAATATGGACTCGGCACTTGCAATCTCCTCCAGGCTACTCCCATGTACTGAAAGAGCACAGAATCTTGAAACTACTATCAAAAATTTCGTTTGAATCTTACAAATAATGATAACAAGATGAGATATTTGGACTTGGAAAAAAATTCGGAAAATGTTGCTGCTCCGTCGGCTCTAAATCAAGACCAATTGACTCTCAAGGCGGTGACTTTTGGGCTGCTGGACCTAGTTTTTATGGGCTTATTGATGGCCATTAAAGAAAATAAGCAATGCATTACTTTTTATTGCTTACAGCAAACCTTTCTGGTCGTAACATCCATGGTAACTTTCACCTAAGATTTCATCCTGGCAGAACTTGCTCGAGCTCTCCAACAAAAATGTAAAGAAAATAGCTGGATGTTTTGTGAAACAATAGAAAGCATTTAATTCATGGGTTACTTACAGGGTAACTTTACAGCTGGCTTCCTTCTCCTCCAGATGCAAATGCAAAGTATGGAGCTCAGCACGAGTACAGTTACTAGAGGAATAGCAACAGCAAGAAGCATACCGATGACATTTTTCTTCTTTCCTGCATTGATAAATGACCACTTTCATCTGTATTTCTGAATCAACATGACACATTGATGATAACAAGACGTGGAGCTGTTGGTTAAGACATACATCATATTAGTGCATCTTTGTTGTGCGTTACAAATGTTTGTGACATCTATGGAAATTGAGGTCAGTCGTATTGTGGGGAAGCTTTTACCATAAACCATATGATTCTTGTCTGCTAGGCATTGACTAGATCACATCAGGTAAGTGGATTGAGTCTGGATCCTCCACAGTGAATGTTTGAGACCACAGCAGCCTGTATGGTGCTCAATCCTCGCCACATCATCTGATTGTGGAGATGGACGCCTGTCAAATACGGCAGCATGTTGCAAGCCAAATGTTGCACATCCATGTTGGATGCTGAAAAGCTGTCCGTCTTTATGATTGGTTTGATAAGGCGGTGATCGAAGGTTGTACAGCTCTCTACGATGCAAAATATGCACCGTAGAGAATTCCAATTCAAGCAGATTAGATGTGAAGTAGAAATACGGTTCCAAAGTGGATTGCCATTTATGAGGAATCCATGTGCAAACTTTTCATGCTCTAAAGTTAGTAATCATCTTGTGATCCTATGAAGTGCCAATTTGGAGTAATTAGGATACTGTGAACTATTTTGGTGCTATACTGGTGCTAGCTGGCAAACCCTTAAAAGTAAAGAAATGGTTCGCTACTTTGGCTGATTTGCGGAAATAACCCTTGAATATTACAGCAGTAGCATCAGTGCCCACTCTGTTGCTTTTGTTTTCTACCACAGGCCAATAAGCAACAGCTGGTCTTTACTGCTATTTTAAATCATCCATCACTTATATTTGGATTTTGCTATAGTGCTTATTTATAATATTTTAGTAAGAGTGATGAAAAAATCTAAACCATCCAACCAATAAAGATATTTAAGATATTTTATCTTAATAGATTAGCAGTAGATTACACTAACCTTCCCATTTTTTATTATTTTTTTTAAAATTAATATTTTATTATTTTCTCTCCTGATTTGGTTGAACCAAGTCGGTCGTCTTCCCCACATCTCTCTATGCCGGCCGCCTCCCTACTCCTACCCAGGAGAGGAAGGGAAGTGATAAGCGGAAACAGAGATGAAGCAATAAAGCTCGACAAGAGCTTTCTCCTCATCTCTTATTGCCATAAGGAGAAGGCTACCCTTGCCATTTACCTCTCTACTATCATGGGTTTAGCTATAGGCATATCGCAGGGGATGTCGGCATGAGCCTGGTATGGTGCTGGAAAGGATTTGGCATGGGCTAAAATTTGCAATGCTACTCGATATTTTAGAATGGTTGAGGTGGAGTTTAAGTGGATGCCCTGTTGAAATATTGAAAATAGCAAAGGTTAGCCAAGGAGCGGCATAGTTGTGGCATGATATCGGAGGGCTCGAGATACATATATTTCGCATGATGGTAAATCACCAAGATATGTATGGATACTCGAGAATTTCTCTTGATTTGAGGAAGAGTGCTAAGCTTTGGCCGCATTCCCAACTCCCCTAGGCCCGTAGGACACGGGCTCGCCATGGCATGATTGCGAAGCAATGGTGGTGTCATAACCAGACGATCTTGTGTGGAGGCGTTTGGGGCAATGTTGATTAGACAAGCTGGCCACATTATGCAAGGAAGGGATATCTGAGAGGTCTTATCTTTGAAAAATTATCCGGGCTACTCTGTGTATTTTTTATCTCTGTAGTGAAGTGAAAAAGCGATAGGGAGCTAGTCGGACAAGAATGTGGTCTGTCCAAATAGGTCAGTCTTGTGAGTATTGCAGAGTGATGTTTGCGTGAATCCATGGGAGCTGGTTAGTCATGAAGTACAAGCAAAGCTTATCGAATCTCAGTCAGAATATGTGTCTTGGAGCTGGGCTAAGGATTAAGAACGGTCAAGAGGGTCGTGCTGAGGAAAGGATAGCTTGATATAAGGATCAGTCTATCGAATAGCTTTACTTGATGGACGAACTTTGATGCCAATATCATGGTAGTGTATAATATGCAAGCAATCCATGAGCATAGGATATTCGGTGGTATGATCATGAACTTTCAGGATTATGGCAGTGCACCAAGATATGTGAGCAGGCCGTAAATGTTTTCGAGCGGTATGGCCATCAATGGAAAGGTATGTTGAGGATGCTAGATCAGGATCATCGCATAAGAGCTTGTAGAAATCTTGGATAGTGGAACCTGGGAGGGCTTGGATATGTGCGATCGGTTGTAGCTTCGAGAAGCTGCAGGGCATGCCAGCTTGGTAGTTCAGTTGGATGGCACTAGAGATTAGTTTGCTTGAGACTTATGCATAACAGTGGTGCTGCATGGTTTGCTATATAGATTAATTTAGTCTGTACATTTTTGAAGGATGGTGGCTTGTGAATCAGTGGTACAGTAGTTATGTTATGATATGAAAGTATGTCGAGGATCAAGACTTCTTGGATGAGCAGTAATTGGCTTAATGGGCAAAAGTCTAAAGGTCGGCATAGAGGTGTTGAGTTATGAAATACTCTTAGAAAGAGTCTATGTTATGGCACGGTGGTATGCATGAGTATTGTAGTTGACCCAAGGGATCGAATTGCTTGCAGGCACTTGAAGGTGTTGCATGTGTCAGTTTTATAGAGTTATTAACTAGGCAGGGGCATAGAGGTGCATGTTTGGCTATGGAGTTGAAGAACTGCTTGCTTATTTGTATGTCTGAGAAAAGGACTCATGAGGGCTAGCCTTGGTGTATGGCAGCACTGTACGGATGTTTGGATAAGAAACACGCTCACCTCATGACACCGCGGTGGCCACCTCTCTATGCAACGAACATGAGCCCAAACACAACCATCGCCACCTTATTGGCCCCAACACTCCTATGGCTCAGTGGGGCTGTAAGCTCACCACCACTTTCTTCACCCTCGCCTTCGAAGACATCGCACCTAGGAACCATGACACCAATGACAATGGTGCTTGCACTTCTGGCGAGCTCTTTGAACTCGAAGGCCAAGGGAGAGGGGGGTGGGGAGGGGGGCATGGGGACGATCTTGAAGACCAGACCATATGGGCTGGAGAATGTGGCATTATAGGATATAGTTGGGGGTGCGTCAAGGAAAATAAGAGCAAAAAAAAGAAGACGACAAAGTGGCCATCGATCTCTTCTTGTGCTTGGAGGTTTTGAGGGTAACGGAAAAGTTGGTTGGTTTGCTTGATGTGGAATTTTTTGATGGCATGGAGAACGGAGAGCATTGATTATATTGGGTGGCAGATCTTTTTGGTTTTAAAAATGTATCTAAAGTTCAAAATTTTTATGCATTAACTATTATCTTTTACTATAAAATAATTATAAATTTTGAAATAATTATATGCACTAACCATGATCACAATTGGCTCCAAACAGCTGTCGATAAAAAAATTTTGAACATTCTTTTTCAATCGGATGGCCAGATCTTTTTGAAAATAAATGGACCTTCTATCCTTTGGAGCATCATAGCAATTGAACTTATATTTTGTTTGCGGTCAACCAAGAATCTGTGTATATTTCTAGACTAACCTTTAATATCAAAGGAGAATTCTGTTAGTTTTAGTACATGTTGGGGATAAATTCTGCTTCCGTCGAAGTCCAGTCTGATGCTTAGCCTAATGCAATTAGTAATCATGAAAGAGCTTTGATCAGAAATTCTTCCTCCAGTGGTCAAATCCCAGTCGAATTCCTTCAGCAGCCGAACTTTTTCTATAGCTGAATTCCTCCAGCAGCCAAACTTCTTTCGAATTTCAATCGAACTACTCCCAGACTCCTCCTTCAGTCAGATTCCTTTAGGAACCGAATTCCTTCTAGATTTCTCCAGCAGTCGGATTCCTTCAGAAGTTAAACTCCCTTTAGATTTCTCCAGTAGTCGGATTCATCCATGAGCTAAATTTCTTTCGAATTTCTTCGATAGTCAGATTTCTTTAGAAGTCGAACTTCTTTCGAACTCCTCTAGTGGTTAGATTTCTTCAGGAGCTGAACTTCTTTCGGACATCTTTTTTAATCAGATTTCGAACACCTACTTTCTTCGGATGGTTATGACTGTCATTTATCAATCTACTATAGACAATCCTACTACCGAATGATTACGACTGTCATTATCAGTCTATTACGAGCGACACTTCTCTCTATAATAAATTTTACATGATCCAGAGTGGTCTACTATCAGATGGTTATAACAAGCTCCATCTATAAAAAGAAATTCTTCAGATATATTTTCTCTGAGCTCTTGACTCCTCCAAAATTCTGCTGAAATCATACCCGAGCACTCCATTTTAGTTGGCTAGAAGAGCTGACTTGATCGTCGAAGGATCCTATCAGAGCCACCACCATCGACTTCAGACGAAATTTTATTTTGTAGATCACCGACGGTGACCTCTTCTTCCTCAACTCTAGCTCGATCCGACATCAACCAGATTCTGCACCAATAGGATTAATGCTAGAAGGAGGGACGAATAAAATTTGGCCACACTCAAGGACTCTCCCTGAGTGCAAGCGAGATCGAACTCCTCCTCGAGCTCGTCATCAAAGAAGTCCTAATAGAAGGGCGCGAGAAAGTTCTTCCTCCAAAAGGTTCCACAACTACGCCCCCCTTAATGGTCCTAAAACTCAAGTTATAATAAAAATTAAGAATCAGCTATCAAGATCAGAAGAATTATGATCTTCTCCAAATAAGTACAATCAAAGTAAGTACTATCTCTATCATCATGACCACGGTCACAATACTGAAGAATGCATTCAGCTCCAAGACGAAATCGAGGAGCTCATCAGGAGAGGCCGGCTGGATCGAATCCTCAGACGTCAGTCTGAAGCAAGAGGAGAGCAACCAAGGGCTCTTTCGCAATCGAGGGAGACCCAGGGGGAGGGATTTTAAAGAAGCCAATCCCTGCATGGAAGTATCAATACTATGGTCGGAGGACATCGACAAAAAAAATATTAAGAAGCTATATAGTGTCAACATTAAAATTTTAAAAACTTGCAATATCGTTAATCACTTTTTAGTAGAGAATTCTTATTTCAACATTCCTGTCTTTTATGAATTATAACAAAAAAAGATTAAGCTAGACTTCTTTTTTAGACCAGATAAAAAGCTTCTGGTATAGAAGATAAGATCTCCTTCAATCTCAGCTGGAGATAAGATCTCTTCCGAGCTCCAACTTCAACCTCAGCTGGAGATAAGATCTCCTCCGAGCTTCAATTTCAATCTTGATTGGAGATAAGATCTTCTCCGAGCTTCAACATCAATAGGAGATAAGATCTTCTTCAATCTCGATTAGAGATAAGATCTTCTCCGAGCTCCAATTTCAACCTTAGCTGGAGATAAGATCTCTCTCGAGCTTCAACGTAAATAGGAGATAAGATCTTCTTCAATCTCAATTGGAGATAAGATCTTCTCCGAGCTTCAACTTTAATGGCTGGAGATAAGATCTTTTCTGAGCTTCAACTTCAACCTCGATTGGAGATAAGATTTCCTCCGAGCTTCAATATCAACAGAAGATAAGATATCCTCAAAGCTCCAACTTCAATCTCTATTGGAGATAAGATCTTTTCCGAGCTTCAATATCAACAGAAGATAAGATCTTCTTTAATTTTGGCTGGAGATAAGATCTCTCCCAAGCTCCAACTTCAAACTCGATTGGAGATAAGATCTCCTTTGAGCTTCAACATCAACAGGAGATAAGATCTTCAACCTCGATTGGAGATAAGATTTTTTCCGAACTTTAACTTCAATGTCAATAGGAGATAAGATCTTCTTCAACCTTGGCTGAAGATAAGATCTTCTTCGAGCTCCAACTTCAACCTCAGCTGAAGATAAGATCTCCTCCGAGCTTCAACATCAATAGAAGATAAGATCTCCTTCAACCTCGACTGAAGATAAGATCTCTCTCAAGCTTCTAGAAGTTTTGACCTCAATAGGAGATAAGATCTTCTTCAACCTTGGTAGAAGATAAGATCTCTTTCAAGCTTCAATCTCAACGGATATAGAGTCCGAAAAAGAACTTCGACAGTCATCTTTTTTGTACTCTCTTTCTTTGAATTTCGAACTCGAAAATGGGAGGACTATTGTTAGGGATAAACTCGGCTTTCGTCAAAGTTTAGTCTGATACTTAGCCTAATGCAACTGATAATCATGAAAGAGCTTTGATCAAAAATTCTTTCTCCAACGGTCGAATCTCAGCCGAACCCCTCCAGTGATTGAACTTCTTCAGTAGTTGAACTCTTCCAGTAGCCGAACTTCTTTCGAACTTCAATTGAACTACTCCCAGGCTCCTCCTTCAGTCAAATTCCTTTAGAAACCAAATTTCTTCTAGATTTCTCCAATAGTCAGATTCCTCCAGCAGCCGAATTCCTTTCGGATTCCTTCAGCAATCGAATTTCTTCAGGAGCTAAATTTCTTTCGAATTTCTCCAGCAGTTAAATTTTTTCAAGAGCCAAACTCCTTCCAAACTCTTCCAGTGGTCGGATTTCTTCAGAAGTCAAACTTCTTCTGAACATCTCCTTCAGTCGAATTTCGAACGTCTACTTTCTCTAGATGGTTATGACTATCATTTATCAGTCTGCTACAGGCAACCCCACTATCGGATGGTTATGATTGTCATTTATCAGTTTGCTATAGGCAATCCCACTATTGGATGATTACGACTGTCATTATCAATCTATTACGAGCAACACATCTCTCCATAATAAATTCTACGTGGCCTAGAGTGGCCCACTATCGGACGGTTATAACAAGCTCCGTCTATAAAAAGAAATCCTTTGGATATATTTTCTTTGAGCTCTTGACTTCTTCCTCAAAACTTTGTTGAATTCATACCCGAGCACTTTATTTCTATTGGCCAAAAGAGCTGACTTGATCGTCGAAGGATCCTATCGGAGCCACCACGACCGACTTCGGATGGGACTTTATTTTACAAGTCACCGACGGCGATCTCTTTTTTCTCAACTCCAACTCGATCCAGCATCAACCAGATTCTGCACCAACAGTACACATATCCTAGATTCTTATATACTTCTCAACTAAATTATGTAGAAACATACGTTTAGCCCAATAAACAAAAAGAAAATGTAGCCATAAAACTCAAACCGATAGGATACAAGTAAATAGATTAGAAATGACTGGATCTCAAACAGAGTAGGAAGGACTCATCTATTCCCTTTCAGGTCATTGTCACTAAACTGATGCTAATGCAACTATTCACTAGCATCAGTCAAAACTATTAGAAAAAAATAGATTAAAACATCTAGAAATTACTATTATTGTTCATATAATTCTAAAATTTTATTTTATAAAGAAAAGTAGAGTACTAAAATAAGAAAATATTGATAAGGCATTGCTTGAATCGAGGCATGTGAAATACTGTCCTAAGAACATGATTCACCCTCTAGTGCGGATCTTCGATGATCTCGTCCCCAAGGTATAACAATCTGGCTCAATTTGGTCCTTCTCTAACGAGTACAATCATTGGAGAGGGTGATCCAAAAGATTTTCTTCAAATGTCCAAAAAGAAAAAGGACTAAAAAATAAGAGAAAGACAATCTCTATCTCAAAAAAAAATAGAGCGAGACAAAACACAAGCAAAGATGAGAGTTTTATTTTTTTTTAAATAGTCGAATCTAGAGTCTATTTATAGACTCTATTTGGATTATCGAGGAAGCGCCATGATTTCAAAGAGATACGATGTTTCAAAAATATCATATTTCTTTGGAAACCAATGTTCTCTTCCGAAGAATCGTATCTCTTTGCAAAGAGCCATTAATGTTAAAAATAAAGTTTTAACATTTTTAAATAATTAAAATATAGGGATAAGAAAAATTTAAATCCTTTTTATTTTAAATAAAACTCCAATAATCTTTCATAAAAGATTTAAATTTTGAAATCACAAAGATAAATATCTAGGCATCTTATACTGTGCAATAGATGAGGTATCCTCTAGACTTGAACCTCACTTAGTATTGATAGTGTCCATCTAAAGGAACTATAGTAAATTAGACCTTGAACTTGGTCCTTTAACTTAGACTTCAACTCATCACACACACAGTATTGATCAAATGAGTCTTTATGCAGTCAACGCCATTTAAAAATCTTGCACTTAGTATCTTGATTTTTCATAAGAATTTTATTGGGGTTAGCCCAAACCCTTAGTCGCAGCTAGCCTATACGAAAATATTCTCATATAGGTAAGTTCTCCATGGGTATTTGTGACCTAGCGCCCTGCAGATTTTCTATCTTGGACTTATTAAGAGCTTAGCTTATCATTTTCAATTTACTTCATCACTGATAAGAGCATTCGTTATAGGGATGGAAGGAGATACACTCCGATAAAATGCTCTAACATAATCACTCAACCAGCTTCATTTCTATCATATTAAACCTCATTCATAAGATCTCTAATCGTAGAGGTTAGGTATGTACTGTTGGTGACCATATAGTGGGCTTAAGCCCCATCCTCCTCGATGATTCTAGGACTCTATTCCTAGACAAATTCTTGGTTAATTGATCTATCAACTTGTTATCAAACTTAAGAAATTTCAAGAAAATGATATTACTCCTTTTAAGTTGTCTTACAAATTTATGATGAATCCAGATATGTTGGTTCATCTTTTTATTAGTACTCTTTTGATTAGTCATTTCAATTACAGCCTTATGATCACAATGGATTGATATAACCAAAACTGGCTTAGGTATTAGGGATAGTTGTAAGACAAGATTTTTAATTCACTCTATCTTAGTATAGGTAGTATCCAGAGCAATCAACTTGAACTTCATGGTGCTCTAAGATATAATGGTTTGTCTAGAAGATCCCAAGCTATGACAGCACCACCGAAAAGAAAAACATATCCGATGGTTGATTTAAGATCAAGAGAATTAGTAATCTAATTTGCATTGTAACCCCTAACCATCTCAGGATATCCAGTGTACAAGAGAGATAGATCAAGGCTTCCCTTAAGATACTGGAATACCCTTTCAACAGTAGACCAATAAGATTTATTTGGATTTTGGGTATATCTACGTAATCTCCCTACAGCATAGATAACATTAGGTCTTGTCCTATTTGCCACATAAAGAAGAGAACCTATAATTTGGGAGTATCTAGGTTGATCAATTGGTTTATCTAAATTCTTTTTAGGATGGATACTTGAATTATGAGGAGTAGATATAGATTTCTGATTAGAATATCCAATTTTTTTAATCATTTTCTTGATAGAATGAGAAAGGGAGAGAGCTATCCCTTCAGAAAATTTGATCAGCTTCTTTCCTAGAATAACATTGGCTTCATCTAAATCTTTCATTTCAACGTGATTTAAAATGAACTGTTTGATTTCATATATGATTTTAAGAGAAGTTCCAAAAATTAGAATATCATCAATGTATAGACAAAGAATCGTACAATCATCATCAATGATTTTGAAATAGATACATTTATCATGATCATTGATTGAGGAATCAAAAGAAAGGATAGTTCTATCAAACTTTTCATGCCATTATTTAGATTTCAAAATAAGCTAAACCTTTTTTCTGGTTATACCTTTTAGCTACTAATCTAGTCTTATACTTTTTTATTGATCCATCAGGTTTAAGTTTCCTATGAAATACGCACTTAATTACAATCTAATAGTTTACTACCTAGAGGAAGATCGGTAAGTATCCAGATTTGGTTTTGGATTATTGAGTTGAATTTAGAGTTAATA
The DNA here is from genome assembly GCA_006176705.1 of Cocos nucifera. NCBI lineage: Eukaryota > Viridiplantae > Streptophyta > Magnoliopsida > Arecales > Arecaceae > Cocos > Cocos nucifera. The sequence goes on from QRFJ01003590.1 coordinate 127,931, forward strand.
GCTTCCTTCCAGAAAGGGACGTCAAATGAAGACATTGCCTCCTCAAAAGTGGAAGGTTCACCTTCAACTAGAAAAGTAAAGAAACCTTCACCAAGGTTCTTTTCTTTTCTAGCCCTTATGCTTCTTCTAGGTTTAGAAGGTCTATAATTAGGGTTAGACCTCTTCTTCTTTCCTAAATTATAAGGAACCTCTGATTCAACATGGCTAGGATTAGAAGATAGATCAAATTGAATTGGATTTGGGACTTAATTAATTTCTGAAAGAAAAAATATTTTCAAAATAAGTAGTATCTCTAGTCTCAATTAGAGTAGTTAGAGATGTCACTTATTCGAAATTTATTACTAGAAATCTATTTGTACTACTATCTAAGGAGTATTCTATAAAAATTGCATCTATAGTTTTAGAACCAACTTTTATTTTCTTAGGTTTAGGTATATCTACCTTAGCTAAGCACCCCCACACTTTAGATAATCTAATCGAGTAGTTCTATCCTTTCAAAGTTCAGAAGGAGTCTTATTTCCATCCTTAAAATTAAGGTATTCTATTTATGATATAATAGACTGCTAATAAGGCTTCCCTCCATAAGTTCTCGGGTGCACCTAAATTGATTAACATTGAATTAACTATGTCCATTGAGGTATGATTTTTTTGTTCCGCTCCACCATTTGACTATGGGGAGTAAGGAGTCACTTCATGAATGATCCCATATTCTTGACAAAATAGCGCTATTTCATTTGAGATATGCTCTCCATCTCAATCTGACCCAAGTCTTTTAAGAATTTTCTCAGTCTGGGTTTCAATTTTAGTTTTAAAGATTTTAAACCAATCTAGGATTTTATTTTTAAATCTAATTAGATATGTGTAACAATACTAGAAGGAATCATCAATGAGTATTACAAAATAACGATTTTCTTCCCAAGTTGGAATTTTGGTAGAGTCATGCATATCACTATGAATTAGATCAAGAAGATTAAAATTTTTATGAATAGATTTGAAAGGTTTTCTAGTACTTTTAGCTTGAATATAGATTTCACCCTTAATATTTTTATCCTAATGGATCTTAAGAATTAAATTTAAGTTGGTCATATGTTGGATCCAATTAAAATTAATATGACCAAGCGTACCATGCTAAACATTAGAAGATTCAATATTTAGAATAAAAGAATGATCTTTATTAGAATATTTAGAAATTACACTTAACTTGAATAGGCCTTCAGAATAGGCCTTCAGATATAAAGCTTTTTTTTCAATAAACTTGTTATTACGAGTGATTACAAGCTTATTAGATTTTGATACAATTTTATAGCCTCTAGATATAAGAAGAGACTTACAGATTAGGTTTCTCCTAACATTAGGGACGTACACTACTTCATGAAGGATTAGGGATTCTTAATATGTCATTTTCAGATCCACATGACCTCTTGTTAATACCTGTGCTGTGGAATCATTTCCAAGTATATATTATACCTCCACCACTTGATTCTTGAAAAGTGAAGAACCAGGGGTGATCAAAACAAATATGTATATTAGCTTCTAAATCAAGCCACCAATTATAAGAAGAATGGACAAGGTATACCAAAGGATTTTAACTTTCTAACTTGAAGAAAGGTCTGGCACCATTTTTAATCATGTTCACATGAGATTTAGATGCTCTTTTCTTTTATGGTTCAATCTTCCTATAGTAGTAGTCCTTCACTATATGATTTGTTTGTCCACACATAAAGTAGAAGATCACCTTCTTATTTGAATTCTGATTAGGATGATTATGGCTTCTAGCAGGTTTGGAGGAAGAAACGAGGTTTGGAGGAAGAAACAATATTTGAAGGATCTAGAAGTTTTCTCTTCTTGAAGAATTTTCCTCAGGATTTGAAATAAGTTTGATTGGATTTAGTTAAATTGATCTTGGATCCAAAATCAGATTTAGATTTATTCTTAAGTCGGTGCTCTTCTTCAATCCTAACAAAGTTTATGACCTTTGATAGCGTTAAGTTACCTTGCTTATGACTTAACTTATAGAAAAAGTTCGACCAAGAAGGAGAGAGTAAATCAATCAAGGATTGAACTTTGTTATCTTTAGAGAATCTGCAACCAATTAATTTAGCCTCTCTAAGAAGATCTTGAAACTCATGGATTTGGATGCTGATAGATTTGGAATCTACCATGATATATTTATGAAACTTAGATATGATGAACTGATCAAGATTGGCATCGTCCATGCCATATTTCACTTCAAGAGCATCTCAAAGCTTCTTAGCTAATTTAGTGAAAAGGTACATATTATATAAAGAATTAGATAGAGTACTAAAGATCCTATGGTGCAGCAATGAAAATTAATTTCTTCAAAAGTTTCTGAATGAGAGCCAGAGGATCCAAAATCTTGAGGACCAGGAAAGGTTGATCCAGAGGAAGGTCTAGGATCTGATAATTCTAGAGTAGAAATCAATTCTAAAGTAGTGAACTAATATTTTACTTAGCTTTTTCACCTTCCAAAGAATGATTCACTAAACTTCTGAGATTTTATTTCACTATGATCATCAAAAGAAGCTATTTATAATCGTTTTGGTTGTTTAGTTTGTTATGCAAACACAAGTTTCAAGGGGTTTAGCTTTATATATTCGAGTAATTAATTAATAACTTTATATAATTCTAGGTTTTAAAATAAATGTAATAAAGAACAATACTAAGAGTAAAATTAAGTAATTATACTAGGAATATGGCAGATAGTATAACTATATGATTCTATACATTTTTCAAGGTAGCAGCAATATGACTTTTGAAAGAGAAACAAATAATTTGCACAGTTTTCAGAGCAACAAAATTTTTTATGTAGTTTTTGAAAATGCATAAATTTTAAGGATGTAGAAAAAATTCTGCATAGATTTTAAAGTTTTAGAAATATTTCTGCATAGAATTTGAAGCTTGTAGGAATTGATTTAAACAGAGGTTATAGAATTTTTTTTCATGGAATTTAAAGCAATAGCAAAGTTTTTGCACTTTTTTTAAAAAAAATCATTAGAAAATTTTGGGATGGAATTTTAAATTTGAAGAAATCTGCAAAAAAATTTCTGCACCCTTTTTAAAGTTGCAGAAAAATTTCTGCAAAGAACTTAGAACTGTAGAAAATTATTGTATCCTTTTTAAAAATTATAGAAAATAATCTACACTGTTTTTAGAGTAAATAAGTTTGTTAATAAACCTGAAATCTATTTAAAAAAGAATGATCTCTAAATGATAAATACTAAAACTTTTGATAATATGTAATCAATTTAAAGCTAATTTTAAGTAATGAATAATAATTTCTAGTTTTATCAAATTCATGGATCACGTTATTAGACTGCTGGAAAAAAATCGATTAAAATATGTAGAAATTACCATTGTTATTTATTTGATTCTAAGATGATTTAATAAAGAAAAATAGAGTATTAAAATAAGAAAAGATTGAAAAGATGTTACCCAAATCGAGGCATGTGAAATACTGCCCTAAGAATGCAATTTACCCTCTATGTTCGGGTTTTTGGTGATCTCATCCTTAAGGTACAATGAACCAGCTCAGTACGATCCTCCTCTAATGAGCACGGTCGTTGGGAAGACTGATTTAAAAGATTTTCTTCAAATGTTTAGAAAGAAAAAAAGATCAAAAAAAATGGAAGAAAGATGGTCTATATATCTCAAAAAAAAATAGACTGATATAACACAAGAAGAGATTGAAATTTTTTTTTTTTTTTTAAAAACAATTGATTCAGAGTTATTTATAGACTCTTTTTGTATTACCAAGGAAGTGCCATAATTTCAAAGAAATATAATATTTTAAAAATATCATATTTCTTCGAGAACCAACATGAAGACATGTGCCTCTTCCAAAAGAGTTGTTAATGTTAAAAGTAAAATTTTAATATTCTTAAATAACTAAAAATTAGGAATAAGAAAAATTTAAATCTTTTAAATTTTAAATAAAACTCCAACAGGAACAATTTACTGCTCTTACCTTCTTCCTTGGGTGGGTTGATAAGTGGAGGCACTACCGTCGCAGGCGCCGGCGCCGGTGCGTTCTGCAGCGGCTCCTCAAGTCTTTGCGTCGCTGCCCCATCGAAGAACTTGTATGTCTCGTACCTAAAATTGCAGCTCGCTGCGATTACCCTCCCTCCCCGCTTCCCGTCTAGCTGCGTCGGTCTCGGCTGAAGGATACTTTGGAGGCACTGTTGGCACTGGCTCGGCGACAGGTCCTGTGTGCACTGCACCAGCCCATACACCTCGGGAAAAGGAGCATTGGTAGAAGTCACCATCTGCCCGGTGGCGAACCTCCTCGTCGAGTTGGACACGGCCCAATTGGTGATTGTTCTCAAAAGCTCGTCCACAATCTTGTCGAACCAGCTGTGGTCAGTCACGTTGTTGCGGTTCCACATGATCCACCGCGGCGAGGTGTCAACGGTCGAGAAGAAGCGCTCGTTGGAGTAGCGGAGGAGGCAGTCGTCGTAGAAGATGGTGGCGCCTTTGTTGTACGCGCAGAGCTGGGGGGCGTCTTGGATTGCGTTGCTGAGGCAGGAGCGGCAGACGGAGGCGTTGGTGTCGCCACGGCACATAGCGAGGCCGTAGATTTGGTCTGGGATCTGACCGACGGTGGCGTTGAGGAAGCCACCGGAGATTGAAGTGTTGGAGGCGAGGGAAGGGAGGAGAAGGTTCATGAGGTTGGACTCATAGGTGCTGTTGGCGGTGTAGTTGCCGATGGTGCCACAATAGTGGTAGAGGGGTTGGCCAGCAGTGGGAGGGGAAAGGAATGTGAGGAAGAGAAGGCATAGGAAGAAAGGGAAGGAAAAATGGCGAAGTGATACCATAACCATGGTTGCAGCGGAGACACAGTGGCTCTGGACACGGCAGAAACAGAGATGTTATGTCTGGCCATGGATACCGGGTGCGACCCTTAGGGAGCTGTGAGGCGGGGCGTTGGGAGGAAGCTGGAAATGCCGCGGGAAAGATTGGTAGCAGCAATTATTGACTTGGTCAAAGCGAAATTTTGGCTTTATTTCGAGACTTGCCATGCCTACGAGGACACGACCGTGAGGCAGTATTGGACCAAGGGAAATGCTTTCTGCACTTTTTTTTTCTCCAGACGCCGCGCTCCAGTTCCGCACGTGCGCCGATCACCACTGTGCCAATCAGTGCAGAAAGTATTTCCTTGGAGTTGGATTTTGGCGAATTGGGTTTCAGTCCAGTGGCATGGCTACATGGATTTGATCGATTAGTGTTAAGAGCAGACGCAATGGCCTGCCTAATTACATTTATATCTCAGCATTCATGATTTTACCTGACCAAAAAAGAAACAATCCGCAGGGGCGATGGAGGGCGCACCATATGATTGGCTGCTGTTCTTACGTTTGTAAAATTTGCAACCGAAATATCACGTTCGCTTTTTTTACAAAAAAAAAAAAAAATATCACGTTCGTTGCGCTCAAGTTCCATGCTAAATAAATAAAAAATACAACCAGGCAGCCTTTGTGGAAGAAAATGAAAGGACTGAAGACTTTTACCAGCGAAGGTCGTTGGTCAACACTGGGGAAGCTAACAAGAAACAACTGGATACCATTAACATTATTTTTTGCGGTTTTAATTACCGGTCCATTAATGAACCGGATTTTAATTTTTAAATCTTGTTGGCTAAATCTATAACTCTTGATCTATGTTTAATAAAAATTTAAATTTCAACCAGACAAAAATAACTTCAAATAAAATATCAAAATTTAATTTAAAACGAATAGAGGAGAAGAAAGCGTCAGAATAAGAAAATGACTTCCGTATCTCGTTTCCTGACCTCCGCTCCTCCTCTCTCTCTCCTTCCTTTCAGCCCCAGCTCGCGTTTGCCTCTGCCGCCGCTTGCCGCCCGCCGCAGCCACGAAGGTCCATGCTTCTGCCACTACTATAAAAAAATTAAATATTAATAATAATATTAATAAAAAAAAAATTTATTACTAATAAAATTTTTTTATCATTATAATACTGATTGCTAATACTATTAACTACAGTAATTTTATTATTAACGACGGCAAATACTATCTTTAAAATTTAAAAAAAAATTTAAAATATTTAAATATAAAAAAATGTTAGCGATAGTAAATTTGAATTATTAGCGAGATATAAACTACCACTAAAATTATTTAAAATTTTTTATTTTTTTAATAATATTTAAATTTAAAATATATATTAGCAATATCGAATTTTGGTTATTAGTGACGAAAAATATGACATCGTTAATAATTTTTTAAAAATAATATATTAAAAAAATATTTAAAAATTTTATTGGTGATGGAATTAGGACTGGATATTTGTTGTCGTTAATAATCCATAACATACTCTAACTCCGGATCGAATTTAATTGAACTTGATTCGAATCTAATTTGAAATTCTGCCAAACCTAATTAAATTAGACTTTGAATCTAAGTCGTATTTAGATAATAAAATTAAATTAATCTCAAATTAAATCAAGATTAATTAAATTAGATCTAATTTAAATCAATTAGAAAAAAATGATTTTCAACTTAGGTTCAATTCGAATTCAATTTGAATCCAATTCGAAATCCTATCAAATCTAATTCAATTAGACTTTTAATCTAAGTCCTATTTGAATAGTAAAATCTAATTATCTTCAAATTAAGTCAAATCTAATTAAATTTAATCTAATTTAAATTAATTAAAAAAATAATTTTTAATTTAATTTTGATTCGAATCTAATTTAAAATCCTATCAAACCTAATTTAATTAGATTTTGAATCCAAGTCCTACTTGGATTATAAAACTCAATTAGCCTTAAATTAAGTCAAGTATACTTAAATTAAATCTAATTTAAATTAATTAGGACTTGATCCATTATTATATTTGAATCTAATTTAAACCTGATTCGAATTTCATTCAAAATCCTATCAAACCTAATTTAATTAGGCTTTAAATCTAAGTCCTATAAAGATTATAAAATTCAATTAGCATCAAATTAAGTCAAGATTAATTAAATTAAATTTATTTTAAATTAATTAAAAAAAATTTTAATTTGAGTTTAATTCAAATCTAATTCAAATTTAATTCGAATCTAATTCAAAAATCTATTAATCTTAATTCAATTTGACTTTGAATCCAAATCCTACTTGAAAAGTAAAATCTAATTATCTTCAAATTAAGTCAAACCTAATTAAATTTAATCTAATTTAAATCAATTAGAAAAAAATAATTTTTAATTTGAATTCAATTTGAATCCAATTTAAATCTAATTCGAATCCAATTCAAAATTCTATCAAACCTAATTCAGTTAGACTTTAAATCCAAGTCCTAATTAGATTATAAAATTTAATTATCTTTAAATTGAGTCAAATTTAATTTAATTTAATTTAATTTAAATTAATTATTAAAAAAATAATTTTTAATTTAGATTCGATTCGAATCTAATTCAAAAATCTATCAATCCTAATTCAATTAGACTATGAATTCAAGTCCTACTTGGATAGTAAATTTCAATTATCTTTAAATTAAGTCAAGCTTAATTAATTTTAATCTAATTTAAATTAATTTAAAAAACAATATTTTAATTTAGATTCAATTCGAATCTAATTCGAATCTAATTTGAAATCATGTTAAAGTTAATTTAATTAAACTTTAAATCCAAGTTTTACTTGAAATATTAAAATTTAATTAGCCTTAAATTAAGTTAAGTATAATTAAATTAAATCTAATTTAAATTAATTAGGACTTGATTCATAAATTAATTAAGTACAAAACTTTAATAAGATTCAATATTAATTTTTAACAATCCAAAAAATGATCTAGGAGAAAAAAATTAATATTAAAAAATTATTATTAGCGACGGCTTTAGCGACGACAAACATGTACACCATCACTAATAATTTTTTAAAAAATATTATTTTAAAAATATAATTATTAGCGATAGAGAACTTATTACCAATGGCGTGTTATCGTTGCTAATAATATTTTTCATATTAATGATGAAAAAATATTATTAATGATGAAAATAGCCATCGCTAATAATCTTTCTATTTTCATTTTTTTTAATCTTATCGTACATTCTTATTTTCTCCCATACCACCACCTACCGCCCCCTTATTTTTCTCCACCCCATCGCCTACCGCCTCCTAATTTTTACACCATCCCCTACTTTTGTGTTTTTATCCTCCACTGCCACCGCCCTCTCCCCCATCCTTTGGTCCCTCCACCACCTCCTCTCTCCCCCAGCTGGCGGCCTTCTCCCAACTGCCTCCCCTCTACTGCCTCTCCCCGATTGCACCGGATCGCCTCTCGCCTCTTCGAGCTCCCGATCATCTCTCCCCGGTTGCACCCGACCAGCCTCCTCGAGCACCTGGCCACAAGCTCCCGACCTCCTCCCACCTTCTCGAAATCTTAGCCAGCCCACCCCTTCTCCTCCACCCCTCGGTCTCCCTGTCAACCACTCTTTCCCTCTAGTCGCCTCTCCCAGCTGCACCCGGCCCGACTCCCCGAGCCTCCAACCGTCCCCTGCCTCTTCGAGCCTCTAGACACAAGCTCTCAACCTCTCGCCTCTCTAAAATCCTAGCCTGCCAGCCCCCTCTCTCCCGTCCTTCGGTCCTCCCGCCACCACCTCTCTCCTTCGGCCAGCAGCTTTCCCCCGACTAGCTGCACTCGGTCCGCCTCCCAGAGCCTCCGACCATAAGCTTTCAGTCTCCTCCCATCTTTCCAAAATTCCAGCCTGCCACCCTGCTCTCTCCCATCCTTTGGTCCCCCCCGCCACCCCCTTTATCCCCCGACCAACAGCTTTCCCTCGGCTGCCTCCCCCCGACTGCATTCGGCCCGCCTCCCCGAGATCCCTCCCACCTCCTTGGCCTACCTTCCATCTTCTTGAGCTCCCATCCATGGCTGCATCCTCGAGACTTAGTCCATGCATGCTTGTGCCTCCTCATGCCTCAATTCCTACGTGTCAGCCCATGCCTCAATCCTGTAGCCTTCTTCTATTTTGAGTATTAGCGATGGTATTAACGATAGCTAATATTATCACTAAAAATTAATTTTTTATTTAAATTATACTAATTATGCATAATTAAAAATTAAAAATTTATTAGTCAAGTATTAATTTGTATGAGATTTGGATCTCGGAATGCAGAGCGCTCGAATCGAGGAAAGGTTCAGACAGCATTGCTCAACATGCAGAGTGCTCGAACTGAGAAAAGATTCAAGCTACAAACTCAGGACCGAGACGTGCCTTGTGCGCTTCGATCTCGACATGCAGGTTGCTCGAACCGAGGAAAGGTTTGGGCTGCATTACAAATATGGAGCCGAGATATGCCCTGCATACTCTGATCTTAGCATATAGAGTACTCGAACCGAGAAAAGGTTTGGGCAACATGATGGACACGGTGCCGTGACGTGCCTTGCATGCTCTAGTCTCGGCATGTAGAGTACTCAAATCGAGGGATGGTCTTCGATCTCAACATGTAGAGTGCTTGAATCGAGAAAAAGTTCAGACAGCATTGCAAACACGGGGCCGAGACATGCTCCGCGCACTTCGGTCGTAACATGCAAAGTGCTTGAACCAAGAGAAGGCTCGGACAGCATTGCAAACCATCCCCGTTTGCAATGATATCCCTTAGTCCTATGATTATGCTTTTAGGAATGCTGCACTCTTAGTTCAAGGATGGGCTTGTTGTCCTTGTAAGAAATGTGTCAATAGAGAAATATTTGATAGGGATAAAATAATTATCCATTTATATAGGAGTGGATTTATGCCAAACTACAAGTATTAATACCTATATAGGAATCGAGAGGTGGGAGACAATTGCAAGTAGAGCTGTCAACGAATCAGGTCCATACCTAAGACCCATGGGTATTTATCCGATGAATCCAGATCCGGTATTAGTATTGGACCCGTTTATCCAAATCCAGATTCGGACCCGATAAATCATAATATAAATGGATAGGATCTGGATATTTAGTATCCAGATTTGACAGACCCAAAACTCGAATTATATATAATGTAATATAATAGTATTATATATAAATATTAAAAAATATTTTGAGTCGTTAGATCAAAGATTCAACGATCTAAAACCATTCAAAACCCCTAATCTAGATCCTTCTCTCCCTCTTTATCTCCCTCTCTCCCTCTCTGTCTCTCGACCGATGCCGATGGCACCTCTCCCTCCCCTCATCCCTGCCTCTCCCTCTCGATCGTGAGATTTCCTCGCTGGCGGACCATGGCCAAACCCCGATCTCGCTCGCGATTTCTTCGATCTCCCGATAGACCATGCCCCCTCGGATCTCCCGACGGACCGCGATCTCGTCCGTGCCTCCTCGGATCTCTCGATGGACCCCGATCTCTCCCGGTAGACCTCGATCTCATCTACGCCCCCTCGGATCTTTCGGTGACTACGGCTGAATCCCGATCTCGCCCGCGCCCCCTGCCCTCTCTCTCCCTCTCTCAATCCCTCCCCACCTCTTCCTCTCCACCGTGAGATCCTCTCGTCGGACCCCGATCTCGCCTACGCCCCCTCCTCTTTCTCCCTCTCTCAATCTCTCGATCGATGGCGGCATCTCGCCCGTGCCCCCTCCCTTTACGGGTCTGTCAAGATCTGCCTACATTTTTTTTTTCAGATAAGCATCGGATCTCAAAACCAGATCCAGATATCCAAAATCTACTATGGTTTGGGTCTGGTACTTTAGGGCCAGACACGTTAGGTATTCGGATCCAGGTCTGATACTAGTAATTAAAATCGGATTCGGGACTGGATATTCAGGTTCTGATCCAAATCCGATCCGTTGACAGCTCTAATTGGAAGGGCTTCGAAGGCTTTACTTTTCCAAGACCTTCCTGATGTGCAAGAGCTTAATTCTGATAGGCTTGAGCAGATGATTAATATATTTGGTGTTTGATTTGGTTATTGGTGGATGTCTATGTAATAATCTTTTAGATTACAACTATTATAGTCATGATGGACTATAGGGTTGCTATAGTTATAGTCATGCTTACCTTCTATAAGGTTGCTATCCTCTAGAGGCTAAGCAAGGCTAAAACTATAACAATCCCTATAGTCCATCATTGCTTTGGCAATTGCTACCTGAAAGATTATTACATGAGCTTTCACTGATAACTAGATTAAATCCACCAAACATGCAAATTATATGCTCGAGCCTATCTCCATTAAGCTCTTGCACATCAGTAAATATATTGGACAAGTAGAGCTTTCCATCCACGCATATTATCTTCCATATCTCTCTATGCAAGTACTAACACTTGTAGTTTGGCATAAATCCATTCTTATATGAATGGACAACTATTGTATCACTATCAAGCATTTCTCTATTGACACATCTCGTATAAAGATAATGAGCTCGTCCTTGAGCTAAGAATGTAGCATTCTCAAAAGGATAATCACAGAAGAAGTAAAGGATATTATTATGAAAGGGGATGGTAAAAACGTGTGTCCCGTGCATGCGGACTTAGAGCTCACTAGATGACTAGATTGTGCGAGCATATGAATTTTATTTTTAAGTTATTATTTTATTTTTGATAAAATTTATACTTCTATTTTGTAGCTCGAGGAGGTAGCTGGGGGCTCGGAGAAGCTATGATGATTGCCTGTGAGAGATGCACCTAAATGGAGGTGATGCACTCTGTTCTTGTTGTTGAATGGTCAACAAGGACTATCTAATGGATAGATTGAACAGGTAGAATGGTTATGTGGTCTGAAAGTGATTGAGAATGAAATATCCAATGTAAAACCACTAATGTTTTGGATGATTGTCCTCAATGTTTTTTCCTAATAGAGCTATATTTTCATTCACTGTCATCTAGATCCTGTGTCCGCAGTTTTCCAGTCTTGACCTATTCAAGACTTGATCCATCAAAATTTGGACTAACGTCTGAATCCAAAATTTCTAGTTCTGGCACATGGATTCTTGTTTCTGTATGGCTGGTAATGGGAGTCTTTCTATATTTGTTCAATAAGAGAACCCACAGCTTACTAACCGATATGATCTATGCGCCCGCATCCCATGCAGACGAGATATATAGGAGTCCCTCTGCATTTGTGGCCTAAAAATAATACCATGCGGCCATAATAAAAGTAGCATTTCTTGGATCAACAATTTTTTTTTTTGAGTAAAGAAATGAAGGAAGTAAGAGATTTTCTTCATTGATATATATATTATAAAGTAGTGTAATGTACAATAAAATACAGTGGGTTAGGATTGGTTTCCAACGGAAATAAAATTAGAAAATTAGGAGCACAATAAAGAACTGAGTACATAAATAATAACATGAGACCCATTCAAACGAATAGAGTTTCATCCCTCCACTTTTGGCCAGTGGGAGAGACATTTAAGGGCCCACACTTCATGAAAAAGCATTAATCAGCTGGGAGATGATTGGACCCACGTCCCAGCATACATGCATGCATGGGAATTCATCTCAACCTTCAAGTGGTGATGAAGCCACTCTCGGATTTTCAGCGACAAACAGCAGCATCCTCGTATATTTAGCGAGTATGAAGGTTGATGTGAGGCAAGAGGATGGATCGGGTAATCATAGTCCCATACAGTTCTTTGTACATAGAATTAATGATCTTTTCACTAATACAGATATTGTTAATCCTAGTCCTGCATCTTATCTCACTCATGAAAAAGGAAAAAAAAGAGTTACTTCCTCGAATCAAAATAAGAAATGCAAGAAGATAGGGGGTGCTACACAATTATCTCAGGAATTTAGTTAACTTGTTGATACAGTGGAGAAAAGTAGTATAATGCCATTTGAAATAACTAATAAGCCTGGATGTAGCATTAATGAGATGATAAAAATGGTGCGTGCAATGCCTAAGATAGGAGCACAACTCGAATTGATTTTACTTGCTGCTGAAGTGCTCCTTAGGAAGATGTTTGTAGCTCTTGAAGATATCTATCTTTAAATTGAATGACTCAAGCGCATGTCAAATGCACGAAACTAGTTTTTGATATATTAGCATGATGATATATCTTTTATAGTTTTAATTATGAACATTTATGTTGGAATTATGGTGGATTATGTGTATTCATATTATATTTTGGATAATATGTTGTGAATTTTATGACTATTATTGATATTATGGATGATATATGTTGGTATTTTATATCCTTTGTATTATTTGTATTTTAAGTCTTCATGTTATGTTTTTTATTTTTTTTGTTATTGATGTTTTATATTTTGCAGAATATTTTATGTACAGATATGGACAGCACTGACAGTAGTTCTGAGGAGAATTATTTTAGTAAAGATGAGATAGCTGAGGATAATAAATTTTATGCATTTGTGACTATAGCTGCTGGTATGGCTAATGAATATTACTCAAAATATATTGATAAAGAGTCTTGTAGGACATCGTATCAAAATGGATAAAAATTTGTATTAGAAATTCTACAAGGTAATCTAGATAGATACCAATAATAATTTAAAATAGAAAAATATGTATTTATTGATCTATGTAAGGAATTGAAAGACAAATATTGTTTGAAAGGTTCCTGAAATATTTCTGTTGAGGAGTTGGTAGCCATATTTTTAATGATTCTAGGACATGGGTTTGAAAACAGGATGGTTTAAGAAAGATTTCAGTATTCGAAATTTTAGATATTTTACTCATGTCTTACATGCTATTTTAAAAATGAGTAGGGATATTATTAACCCAATTGATAGATAGTTTAAGAATATTTTCAGTAAAATTTGTGATGATAATCATTGGTGGCCTTATTTTAAGGATTGTATATTGGAATAATTGATGGTACCCATATGGTAGTAAAAGTTTTTTCATCTAAGAAAATACCATATTGGTCAAAAAAGAATTTCTAAGCAAAACATTATGGCTTGTTATGATTTTGGCATGTATTTCACTTTTATTTGGGCTGGATGGGAGGATACTGCTTATGATACTCGTATTTTCTTAAACACTATACGTAGAGAAGAGCTCAATTTTCTACACCCACCTAGATGTATGTATTTTAATTAAATATATCATAATGGTAGGCATATATTTTATCTTTTATGTATAAGTATTAAATTCTAACTTATATATTTTTATGTATATAGATATTACTCAGTGGATGCAAGATATCCTCACATGTCAGGATATATGGGGCCTTATAAAGAGAAAAGATATCATCTACTAGATTTTCGACATGAAAGTCAACCAAGGGATATGCGTGAAATCTTTAATCATGCATATTCCTCACTGAGATATACTATTGAGAGATGTTAGAAAGGTAGACGGAGAATATTGAGTACAATGCCTAACTTTCTTATCATAAACAAGTTTAAATTGTGGTGTCATCCATGGCCATTCATAATTTTATTAGGAATCATGCAATTAAAAACTTTGAGTTTCAGCCTTATGATGATGGTGAAGATTTACTTCCTCTAGATTGTTTAGAGATTAATGAATCACAAGAAAAACCTAATTCAGAGCAAAGTCGAGCAATGAGTAATTATAAGATGGATGTTCTACGTGATCATATTGCTACTCTTCTTATGACTCATTGATTTTTTTTGGATAAAATTATACATGTAACATGGACTTTATCTCATAACATTCATATTTTGAGTTTGAAAAAACTTGCATCTTATTTTTTGTTTACTATTAGAATAAAAAATATAAAATAATTTGATGACATTAATACTTAATACATATTTTAGAATTTGTTACAGATATGGTGGCATTAAATATATATTTAATTTATCAATATTCACTGATCATATTTCATTGTATATAAAAAAAGCAGGAATAGGAAAAGCATTGGGTAGAAATAAATTCTAAAATCTTATTTTTTGTAAGTGTATTTGCATGCATCTATATTATACTATAAATATAATGTTATATTACAATGTATCATACTATTATGATATTATATGATAATTTTTTTCATTATTTTACAACAATATGCTATATTATATATCATACTATAGTAATATTATAATGCATAATAATATTTTAATATATAATAATATCATAAAATATCATATCATATTATACCATAGTATTATATTACATTATGTTATAATATAATAATATTATACTATGTAATAATACATTACTATGTTATATTTTATAATATTAAATTATATTTTATGCTATAGTGTATAATATTATATTATATTATTATATAGTAATATTATATATATAATATATTTATATAATAATGTATATTATATTTTATTATACTTTATTGTATTAATGTCCTTTATGATCATTTTGTTATACCAAAAGTACTTTTATGATTTAATTACCAAATATATGTTAAAGTTCCACAATACTTTAGAAATATAGTTACCAAACAACAAACAGTTTTTTTCAAAAGCTCTACTTCTCAAAAGCTCTACTTTCCAAAAGCTTTATTTTCAAAAGTTTCAAAAACTCTAATTTTCAAAAGCTTTACTTTCAAAAGTTTCAAAAGCTCTACTATCAATGGCAATCCCAAATAGGATCTTAGTGCGGCCATGTTACATTGTCACACTATAAGGAGCCAAGCAACCTAAGGCATGTGCCCCATGGAGGGATTAGACACTTTGAATGAACTGGCTGAGGAATGCAGAGAACCTATCGATGATCTCATCTCGATCCCCTTAGGAGATGAAAACAAGGACCACTACGTCCAGATCGATGCCTCACACTTGGATTAGGTAACCAAGGATTAGCTCACCAACTTTTTGTAGGGAAACACTGATGTTTTTGCTTGAACCCCTGCTAATATGCCAGGTATTAATCCAATGGTGATGATTCATTATCTGAACATAGACTGTAGCCGTTAACCCGTGAAACAAAAGAAGCGGAGCTTCATACATGAACAGCAGAAGGAGATCGTGGAAGAAGTCAATAAGCTACTCGAGGTCAGATTCATCCGAAAAGCAACATATCCGAACTGGATTGCAAATATGGTCTTTGTCAAAAAGGCGAATGGGAACTGATAGATATGCATAGACTTTATCGACTTGAATAAAGTATGTTCGAAGGATAGCTATCCACTATCCCAAATCGATCAATTGGTAGATGCTACTTTAGGACATAATCTTCTTACCTTCATAGATGTCTTTTTCGATTATAATCAAATTTGAATAACACCTAAAGATGAGGAGAAAATCTTCTTTGTTACTAATCGAGGTCTTTTTTATTATAGATCTTTAGTATGAAAGGAGGACCATAAGTGGGGGCCGTTAGTCTTAGGTCTTTAGTACCTTTAGGACGTCATGTAAAGTAAAGACCAGTAGTTATTGATGGTGGGCATTAGATATTGATAGGCGCGCTTTGAGAAAGAAAGGAAGGCCAAGACAACCAATAATATACCACTTGGTAATAGAGACTAATGCTAGTAAAAGATTGAATATCTGATGGAGTGAGGTCTCCATCGGATTGACCTAGTAGACAACTTGTGTACCACTAAATGCTAGACGCATCAACATATTGGAGACAAGAAAGATAAGTCAGAGTCTCGGAAGGAATAAGAGGGTGTTTGATTCAGAATCGAAATCGAAATCAGCATGAAAATCGAAATGAATTAGAATTAGAAGTGGAATGGCCCAATCTTCTAAAGCATTTTGTTGATGATCGAAATTAGAATCAGAATCAGAATAAAAATTTAAATCTACAAAAAAAAGTAAGGATCGAGTTTTAAATAGATTGGACCATTTTTATTCTATTTCAGAATTAGAATGGAACTTCTCTTAATCAAATGGTTGGAATGGAAGTCATTCATTTTTATTTTGATTTCGATTCCAAATCCCAATTCTCTCCCACCAAACATCCTCTAAGAAAAAGTCATCAACCTCACTTTCTAGCATCAAGGAATCAAGTGAAATGCCATGTTATGTTTGTATCCAAAATAGATAAAAGAACCAAAGTAGCAACACCCACAAATGCGCATGATAGTCCAAAGGGGCTTGCTGACTCCAAATGCGCTTAGACAACTAACCGACAAGGAACTTATTATAAGAGACATATGGGATCGAAAGCCTTTCAAAGGGTCGAATATTCATAGATTAAGCATGCGAAAAACCGCTGCTAAGTCAAAAAAAAAAAAAAACGGGGGCGGTGGGGTGCGCGGTGACCATCTGCACTGTGCGAGATGCACAAAGAATTTCCTTATCCATTATTAAAGAGACGGGAAATGCTTTGCTCACTAGAAAAAGAAAAATTAAGATTAATGGACAAACTCTTTCTTTTTTGCCCCTTTTACCCTGCTGAGTAGGGTTGCTAATGGGCCCGACTTGGATGGAGGCTGGCGGAGCATCTAATGGGTGGGCAAATACTTTGTGCACACGCACGTATGACTGGAAGTGGACTAGGCCGGGTTGGATTTTATTCCTACCCAAGTCCGGCTCTAATTTTTTTGGACTTCGGGCTGGACTTAAGGCCCAAATTATTTTTTAAAAAACTTAGGTCCAAGCCTGGCCCAAACCTAATTGGGCCAGCCCTCCTCATCGATAGGAAAAGAGGCTTGGATGGTGGTGGCCTAGACCTCCCCTTCTTGCCACGGGGTGTAACATTGGGCGGAGGGGGGTGCGACGGGCGGAGCCATAGAGGGGGCATTGGGGGAGCCGTAGGGGAGCGTAGGGGTGCGGCGCAAACACGGAGCCACAACCGGGGTAGGGCGAGAGGTGGAGGGTTTCTGTGCCGGGCCAGGCCGAGGGAGGGGGGTTTACACTGGGCCGGAGGAGGGTGGAGGAGGATGGGATTCACGCCGGAGCGGGGGAGGGCTGGGGGGATAGGTGTTTCGTAGGGGGTCGAGGGAGGGTGGAGGGGGTTTGCGAGGGCCAGGGCTAGAGGTGGGGAGTTTCGCACCGGGGCCGGAGGAGGGTGGAGGGGGAGCATTCACGCCGAGGCCGAGGAGGGCGAGATGCGGGTGTTTCGTGGGGGGCTGAGAAGGGTGAGGAGGGGGGGCGCTATTTCATGGGGGGCCGAGAGAGGGCGGAGGGGGGTTCACGAGGGCTGGGGCTGGAGGAGGGTGAGATCGAGGGGGGGTGTTTCGTGGGGGGTCGGGGGAGAGTGGAGGAGGGGTTTGCGAGGGGCTAAGGGCCGGGGTGGGGGAAGGGAGAGGGGGGTTGTGCGTGGATGGGTTTTAATCGAACCTGGATCCGAGCCCGATTCGAAAATAAAATAAACTCTATTTTTTGGCCTGAGTCCGATCTAAATGGTTTCAGATCGAGCCCAAAGTCTGATCTGAAGCTGGCCCGAGCACACTTCTAGTCCTAACCATGCGTGGTGCAACCCGCACTCGGTGATTGGCATGCATACGGGACCAAAAGAAGAAAAAAAAAATCTTTGAGTGCTGCATGCACCAATCACCACGCACGCGGTGCAGCAAGAATTTCTCCTAATGGGTGATGGGTCTCAGCCTGGGCCTCAAATATTAGGTCCTCATTGCTTTTGAGCCTTTTTGTCCCAAGCCTAGAGCCCCATCATCATTCTAAGCTTTCCCTCCCCATTCTGTCCCCTCGAGCAATCCTCAGTCATCCCCCTCGGACTTGTGACTACTAATCACTAGCAACCTCTTCCATTGCCATTTGGCACTGTCGTTGCTTTCATTCCACTGGAGAGATGGGTGATGGCAAGTGACCGAGGGTAGGAGCGGTGAGCGATGTATAGGGGAGGAGAGGAGTGGCAGGCAATTTGTTGGGGAGGAGAAAACATGGTGTGTGAGGGCAGTAGAGGGGAAGATTGGCGGCAAGGGGTGGCAGAGGACGAGATCGATGGGCTGTGGAGGAGAGGATTTGCCGTCATCTAGAGCCGATTGGTTGTTATCTTTTCTTTCTTTAATATGAAAAATCAAGATTTGACACGTGGAGAAATTCTTTATATATGACATCCCATGTAGAAAAATATACCACTTCATCTGATTGGACCAGATAGCTACCACTTTTTTAACGCACATTTAATGCTTGCATTCTATTTTTTCGTTCAAAATTTAAAATAATAAAAATACCCCTCCACTTTTGAAAAAATTATGATATCCCATAGTCATGACATCTTGCAGTTAAATTATGATTTAGATATCATAAAAAAAGGATGAGCATTTTTGTCATTTAAAATTTTATAAATTTTTAATGATGAAAATATTCTTTCTTTTTTATGATTTCTAAAAGAAAAATTATGACAGGATGTCATAATATGATCACAGAATATCATAGTTTTTTTTAAAAAAAAAGATATTTTCGTTATTCAAAATTTTAAATAAAAAAAATGAAACTACAGGCATTAAATGTACGTTGAAAAATAGTAGCTACATGATTTAATGTAATTGGATGATGTGCTCCATATCAATTTTACTATACCGTACGTGGTGTACAAAGTATTTCTCTTGACATGAGTAGGATGAGGCCAAATAGGGTTGGGCTTGAGTCTTCTTATTTTGGGTCGAACTTAGGTTACTTTCTGTAATCTAAACGTGAAACACGATCATGACATGTTATCCCTTGTTTTCTTTCTTTATTTATTTTTTGGTGGGCTTTTGATAAGCCGACCCAACCTGGATCATTACATTATGGGAAAGTTGGTTAAATTTTTCATTGACCAACTTAAACATATTCTTATACTTCTCTATATGGATAAGTTATTTTTCCAAAGATAGTGTTTGCCATATAAGGACCTATTTGGATAACTATGCCCAAACTCCAAAAGGAATCGTGGATTTGGCCCTTAAATGGGGGACAGTCTTTACCTCCCTAGAAGATGGATGAGTCATTTTTCCATCAGCTGGAAAAATAAAGATTTTATTTTATTCCTAAACATAATAATATAATATAACATAATTTATGTTATTATTATATTGTAGAATAATATATAATATCATTTAATATATATTCTCTATATTGTGTTATATACTATGATATATTATACTATAATATAATATCATATTATTATCATATAATAATTTGTTACTATTATAAAATAGCATGTGATTACAATAATATATTATATTCTAATATGATATATTATATTAATAATAATGTCATTATTATATAATACTATATGATATTATTATAATATAATATATAATAGTGTATTGTAATATATGTTATTTATAGTATATTATAATAAATAATAATATAGATAATATAATATATATTTTATTATCTATATTATTATATAATTATATATAATATAATATAATATAGTATGATCTAATAATATTATATAGTAAAACCTATTATGGGAAATATGCATAGATCTTAGCAAATTACTTGGAAAAATAATAATGTAAAATAATATGGGTAATAGATTTTGGAGTCATTTTCTAATATATAAAAAAAATAGATACATCATTTCTCTGTCTAAATATTCTTTGGAAAATATTTATCCATTAGATTTTTGAGTTAGTTTTTTACCCTCCAAATCTCCAAAGGACAAACTCACCTCATCCCTCCGATCTCTTCTTGATCCAACTGTTTCCTGGTTCTCATTTTAGGGTCCTATGAGCGGCGCACATTCTTAATCCTAAATTTTTTTTAAGATTTCTGTTAAATAATTATCTTTTCTAGTAACACCTAATTTGATGCATTGTTAATTTGAATTGTGAATAACTTGATATGCTTCAAAGTGATGCTCGGGAACATTGGAAGCTGCAAAGGAAGTTTTCACCACATAGAGTTCCAATGCACCATGGTTATTATTTAACATCTAGGATTTATTTTTGTTAGTGTTAACAAACAAAAAATTTAAGAATTCATGTTTACTAGCTTTAATTGATTGAAGACAAGTTTTACAGGATAGATGATACTAAAGACCATGAGCTTTGATTCTGCTGGCCAATCACTAAAATGGTTCATGTTCGGAACGGTTAAGTAGCAAGGGGATATGCCCAACATGTATTGTGATTAGTGCTTAATGTTGCGTTTTGTTTGATTCTCTCGACATAATTAGTATTCCGTGCTACATCTGGAACTTACGTGGCTGGGAGTTCGTGTGGGTGTGTTAGAGCCCGAACTAGCCTCTAAGATAGACATGGATGACATATATACTGGTCACGAAATTTGCAGGGTTAATGGCAAGCTTCAAGTGTCAAATAACCACTGCTATGTGCTCGTGCATTCATGCTAGGTTTGGACCTGAAGAACATCGGGTGGGTGCTCCAGATGAGCTTTTGTTTGCCTTGAGGCAAAGGAATTTTGAATGTTGACTGATTAAATCACAACTATTACATAAATATAAGTATTTAGTGATCACAGATTGCTAAAGACATGAAAGGTAGTCACAACCCTTTTTTTTTTCTTTTTTTTTTTCTTTTTTTTTTTAATGAAAAGGGAAGCAAGATGCCACCTGATTTTATTGCTGGGAAAGAATTTTACAAAGTTAATGGTTGGTCGAAAATCCAGCAAGAGCAGCTAGAAAGATGGGAGAAAACAAGAGGGACAACAAGAAAATATTTTTTTTAAGCCGAAAGTAGCACCGTTTCAGCAGCATTCTGATCACCCATTAGTTTCAGCAATGTTTGGGAACAGAAAAGCATAGGTTCAGCAGACTTTCAGTCAAGTTTCACCACAGTTCCAGCTAGTCACAGGCATTGAAAACTAAAAGAATATGCTTTGTCAAATAATGCACATGCTACTAAAAATCCAAAATCTGAGTTGCATTGCCATCCAAAGACCATCACACTGACCAATAACTTCAACCGATGGCTAATTGCCTATTGGCAGTTGATTTTACCATCTTTTGTGGCATTTGAGTTTTTACTCTCTCTCTCTCTCTCTCTCTCTCTCTCTCTATATATATATATATATATATATATATATATATATATACACTTTGAAAGACAAGCTTATATGATGTGATTAATGTAACAACTTGCTGTCATGCAGACATTAAAATGCAATTATTTTCATAGCAAGTGGATATCCATCTGGCAGCTAGGCCATTTCAAGAACTTCCTTCTGAAGTAGCATAATAATGATTCTAAGTTGCTGAGTTAGGTTTTCATGCCTTGTCCCCTGAAAAATAGCAAAACATCTAATGATCGTAACCTTGAAAGATGCTCCTTTGAACTTTTGATTTGAAATGCATATATAACTCTTTAAGAATAACAAAGGCCAATATCTGGTTAAAGTTTTTCTTTCTGATGTAAATATCTGGTTAACATACAGAAAGGAAAAGAATATATTGTACAATTACTGTGTCATAATATATAATAAGTTATTCTTGATTACCTTGCTTACACATCAAACATATTAAATTATTTATACGTATCTTGTAAAGTTGATAGGTAATTCCAAAATGACAAAAACAACCGCCCATCTAGATTTAAAAGGCAGGCTGATGGAATACAAACATTTACTAGTACATTTGTTTCTCTCCCTATCGAGGGTCTAGTTCAGTAATTGACACCTCATTTGAAGAGAATAGAGTTGATGTACTTGTAGACTGCTCATGTCTACCTCTATATGGACCAGCATCTTCAACAAATCCATATGACTCTGTCATGGCATTTGCATAAAGAAATGCAGGCTGAGAGGGAGTTTGGAGTTTCATTTTGTGCCTGTTGAGCATCAAAACAACTGATGACATGTTTGGTCTGTCACTTGGATTTTCCTGTACACATAACAGCCCGATGTTGATGCATTTCGACATTTCATGGCCTGAATAATGTTCACCCATACTTGGATCAACTAGTTTCAGTGCAGTCCCATTGGTCCCACATTGCCATGCCTGGTAAAAGTCCGTCCGTTAGAATATGCAGTGGTCATCTCTAGACTTGTATCACAGTAGAAATTGTAAATGTGAATTTCGTAGTTACTTACATAGCTAAGAAGATTCATCACATTTCCAGGGTCATAGAAACTATTGTTCCTTCTTCCACTCACGATTTCCAAAACTAATACACCAAAACTAAAAACATCGGACTTAAGTGAAATACTCCCATGTATAGCATACTCTGGTGCCATATATCCACTGCAAACCATTAACAATCAAATAATGTGAACCATTAAGGCTTAAAGCACAGTGAACTTTAGGTTGCAAAAACTTACCACGTTCCCACAACTTTAGTTGTCTTGCTTTGAGTATGGTCTCCCCCAAAAAGTCTTGCCAATCCAAAGTCTGAAATCTTAGGATTCATGCTTGAATCTAACAAAATGTTGCCAGCTTTCAGATCTCGATGAATAATTCGTACTCTAGAATCTTCATGAAGATACAATAGTCCCCTAGCAATCCCTCGAATGATGTTCTGGCGTTGTTCCCAGTTTAGTTGTTCACTTTTGACTGCATCTAGTTAATCCAGATAGAGCATGATGAATGTTGTGTCCCACAACCAAAATGGTTAAAGTTAGAGTAGATCAAATTGTATGGGAACTGAGAGCATTCATACACATTACTGCTTCCTTCGTCTTCAGTTTATTTTGACCATCCAATTTGACCTTGAGTATTTCTACAAGCCTAGCCTTGCTGCGTAACCAAAACAAACAAAAGTCTGGGATTGTGTATTAGCTACCATGGAACATTTTTTATGTGAATTCTGTTCAGAACTTCCTACTATTTTTGAAGTTTTTTTTGCCCTCTTGTTTCGTAAATATGGATGTCTTTTCTATGTATTTGGGAGTACCTGTATGAATCTTTTGTGAGCATTTTCATTTTATATACTCATTTTGGCATTTGTTAAGAATATAGTCATGCTTTCATATCTAGCAAACATTCTTGTGTGTCTTCACATTCTTATGCTATGTGTTTGTATTATGAAATTTTCTCTTTGCTTCATAGATTTTCTTACTAAGCCTATTAGTCCTAGATTAATTGGCAGGGATTTTAGCAGACCACTTTTGACCTCAAATGTTAAACTTACACGCATATACTCTTTCAATCATAGATGTTCTGTTCTATATTTTGGGTCTCATTTTGGTATATGGTTCATTATAAAGCTAACAATTATAACCATTTCTAAGCATAAACTAGAAGACCTATCCCATAAAGTTTGGGTCACTTATGTAATGTCATTGGTCCATATCCAAGCCAAGCAGTCTGAAATGATCTTGAAGTCATTTCTCATATGACAAATTAAACATTAAATTACTAAATATGTTTCAGCACAGTTTGCAAGCAAGGTTTATAAGGGACCTAGAGATATCTAAGAAATGGCAGAAGTACCAAATATAAATGTGTCGAGGCTCTTATTCGGGATGTATTCATAGACAAGCAACTGCTCCTGCTCTTCCAAGCAATAACCCAACAATCTTACAAGATTCTTATGGTGAAGTTGAGCAACGAAGTCTACTTCATTTCTTAATTGTTCTAGTCCTTGCCCTGAACTCTTTGAAAGCCTCTTTACAGCTATTTCCTGTCCATCTGATAATGTCCCCTGCTAGAAAGCACAAAAGAACTAAGCATTTTATCAATTTGTAACAGAAAATTAGAAGATAGCACTACATGCTGTTTATTATTGAAGTTAATGGATCTTAGTGTAAACAGCCAGTATCTTATACCAATCGATTACTACCTTATACACGGTGCCAAAACCACCCTCTCCAAGCCTATTTGCACTGGAGAAATTACTAGTGGCTTCTTTGACGGTAGGCAAATCAAATAGCAGAGAACTTTTCCTTGTAGCATCATTGATGTCTTCCCCTATTACCAAAAGAATAAGCAATATAAAAAACCTGTGCAGGGTGCACAAATCAATATTTAACAAAGAATGTGACAGAGGTAGTAGAAGAATTCACAGGGCATCCTGGATATGAATATCATTGCCCAATAATGTTTCTCATAAACATAGCATGTTTTATTGGTGATTTATTCCTCACTTACATAGACTGCATTGATTTTTCAAAGTATTATTTTAGTAAATAAATGAATAATGAACTACCAATTATCTTGTTTGATCATTACATGAAACCTAGCATAGTCCCCATTGTTTAGGTGGCCACCCGAGCACCCACGTACCTTGGCACTTCTGCAAACATGGATACTAGCTAACACAGCCATCCAAGCACCTACATGGGTATTTGCACAAAACTACCATCTAGTTCTTGAAGGTGCACCTGATATTTATGGTGGCAGTACCTTGTACTAATATCTAAATGATTTTTATGATTTTTGTAAAAATTAAATAATTAATCATTATCATAAAATTTATCTATATGTTAGAGTTACTACATTTCATACCAATTTAGTGAATCATTGTGTAATTTAACTCCAAGAACACACCTATGTCCTTAGCATAACACCAACGACTTTAAAGGGCTTGCTGCCCAGGTTTCCCTTATTGGTCTGACAGATACATTGTGGATCCACATAGTCTGGCAGATATTTTGGTATGGATGCAATGAGAGAACCTATTTGTAGTTATAAGTTGAATCTAAGACTGTTTAAATTGTCAGGCCAGCAAAGGAAGGCCATAAAAATATGTGCATCTGATGTCTAGCATAGAGCACATTCAATGCACATGGTGACGTGATGAAATATGGATGACCAGGATTTAGGGCTTGTATTATCACTACATTTAATCCATTATGAAGGTTTTCTTGTTCATTTATGGTTGATCAAATTATTTTCCATCTTTCCCCAGAATGATGATGCATTTTGGAATTCAATCACCCATTTACCATCATGGTTTATTCTTTGGCTACCCTATAACCAATGACAAGAACTTGAGAATGTCCATTGGCTACTTACTGTGTCTTTTCTTCATTGCCTTCTGTCTACGCAAACAAATGCAAGCAAAGCATGCTAGCATGAGTGTGACTACGACAAGGGGGAAAACAATAACGCGAGTTCTTGCTACATTCTTTTCATGTCCTGCACCAAGTGAAAATTTCATGCATACCTGTGCTTTTGGTTACATAATTTGAATATTTGGTTAAGACATATTAAAGGCTATAATTAACAAACACGAATGTGGCAAGTCTACTTTCCTCAATGTACTAAAATAGATTGCACGACTCAGATGACATAAATAATATGTTTGTCCTCACAAATGTGCTTGTGAGTGCATATAGAAAATACTTTATAGCTTATACAACTCTATTCTTTAGTTTTAAGATAGATAATCATAAGAATTTCTTATTTTGTCTGAAAGAACCTCTTTCCATGGACAGGATTTTTTTTTTTAACCTAAATTGCAGCTTCTGCTAGCTTCTTGCTACTTATCTTGGTCTTCGTATTGTCTGTTGGAACTTTCATTTTCTCTGCAGGAATGACTGGGTTCCTCCCATTGAGAGCATTGACAGGAGATTCACAGCTGGAAAGATAAACTCCTCCTCTCTTTCAGAGGTAGGATTATGTTTGATGAATATTATTCTTTCTTCTTGTTTCCAACCCTAAGCCATCCTCCTTTGTTTCAAGCTGGATTATCAAGAGAATTGACTCCATTAAGCATTACTTCTTTTGGAAAGGCTGAGAATAGGTTTGGTGGGGATTATGTCTAGCAAAATGGAGTTGGTTTATAGGGATAAAAGGAAGGGAGTTTTTTTTTTGGTTTGAAGAACTTGAGAAATATGAATCTGGCTTTCCTCAGTAATTGGTGGTCACTTTATTTTGAAGGCCTGGGAAAAGCAAGGACTAGTAAAACATAGATCAATTATTATTGTAGGAGAAGTCCTTGTTCAGGGGACCGGTACTTGTCTTTGCTTGCCTCATTTTTCTGGAAAGACACCCTGAAGATGGAGAAAACTTGTCCAGATATGAGATTATTTGCTGTGTGTTGGTAAAGAAGTTTTGGCTTGACTTCTTTAGATAAGATCACTCCAAAAGACTTGTTTCCTATTCTCTTTTGGATCCATGAGGATGGCAAATGACTAGTAGTTGCTCAAGTGAGAGAAAAGAGTGGGCTCTCAGAATCAGGTATTTTATTTAGAAATCATTAGTTAAGCTCTTAAGTTTACAAAAAATCCTATTGGAAGTTCAGGCAGTGACTTATAGTGACAGTAGAAGATGAAGATGGAAATCATCTAGAACATGTTTTGTTTAGTCCTTAAATCGCTTTCTTCTTCAATAAGTGTTAAAGGCTTTCTCAATAAACAGCTGTGGAGGTTTTCTATCATAGAAAAATATAAGATTTCCATGTGATGGGCCATCAACAGTGTTGTCGCAGAATCTGGTTAACGCCGGGATGAGCTGGAGTGGAGGAGAACGAGGTTGCCGCCGGTGACCTGCAAAATAAAGTCCCATCTGAAATCGGTGGTAGTGGCTTCGGTAGGACCCTCCGATGATCAAGTTAGCTCTTCTGAGCAACAGAAATGGAGTGCTTGAGAAAGAGTTCCGCAGAGTTTTCAAGTGGGAGAGGAGAGCTTAGAGAAAACATATCTAAAGGATTCTTTTTATAGGCGAAGCTTGTAGCGGGTTGATGGTGACAGCTGCAGTTGCCTGGTAGCGGGCCGCTCGAGATCTGACGAAGTCAGTCGCGGAGGGAGGCGCCGTCTGTAGTATCGTCTGCAGCAGGTTGATGGTAACAGCCATCGTCGTCCGATAGTGGGTCGCTGTCGCTTGCGGCGGATTGATAGTGACGGCCGCAGCCGTCCGATACTGAGTCGCTTAGGGTCGCATGGAGGGGTGAAGAGCTTTGACGTATATCAATTTCAGAGGAGTTCGAACTTCCGTAGAAATTCAACTGAAGGAGAGATGCGGAAGGAGTTTGGCTCCTGTAGAGATTCGACTGAAGGAGAGATATGGAAGGAGTTCGGCTCTTATAGAGATTCGACTGAAAGAGAGATACGGAAGGAGTTTGGCTCCTATAGAAGTCCGACTGAAGGAAAAGCTCAGAAGAAGTTCGACTCCTATAAAAATCCGACTAAAAAAGAGATGCGGAAGGAGTTCGACTGAAAAAGAAATTCGAAGAGAATTCGGCTTCCGTAGAAGCCCGATTGAAGGAAAAATTTGGAGGAAGTTCAGCTTTCATAGAAATTCAACTGAAGGAGAAGCTCAGAAGGAGTTTGGCTTCTGTGAAAATCCGACTAAAGAAGAGATGCGGAAGGAGTTCGACTGAAGGAAGAATTTGGAGAAAATTTGACTACTGTAGAAGCCCGATTGGAGGAGGAATCCGGAAGGAGTTCGACTCCCGTAGAAGCCTGACTGAAGGAAAAATCTGGAAGAAATTTGGCTCCTATAGAAGTCCGACTGGAGGAAAAATCTGGAAGGAGTTTGGCTCCCATAGGAGCCCGATTGGAGGAAAAGTCTGGAAGGAGTTTGGCTCCCGTAGGAGTCCGACTGAAGAAGGAGTGGGGAGAAAGTTTGGATCCTAGGAAAGCTCAGTTGAAGGAGAAGTCTGAAAGGAGTCCAGCTCCTGGGGAAGCCCAGCCGAAGAAAAAGTCTGGGAGGAGTCCGGCTCCTGGAGAGTTCGACAGAAATTCGACCATTGGAGGAGTTCGGCTGGGGCTCAGCCGCTGAGAAGTTTGGTTGGATTCGGTCGTTGGAGGAGTTTGGCCACTAAATGGTTCGGCTGCTGGGGAGAGAATTTTCAATTGAAGCTCTTCCATGATTACTGATTGCATTAAGCTAAGCACCAGGCTGGACTTCAGCAGAAGCGGAGTTTATCCCCAATAATAATCCTCCCACTTTCGAATTCAAAATTCGAAGAAAGAGAGTACAAAAAGAACGACTGTTGAAGTCTTCTTCAGGGCTCTGCACCAGTGCAGGTTGAAGCTCGAAGAAGATCTTGTCTCCATGATTACTAGCTGCATTAGGCTAAGCACCAGGCTGAACTTCGATAGGAGTGGAGTTTATCCCCAACAATAGTTCTCCCACTCTCGAATTCGAAACTCGAAGGAAGAGAGTATAAAAAGAATGACTGCTGAAGTCCTCTTCAGGACTCTCTATCAGTTTAGATTGAAGCTCGGAGGAGATCTTGTCTCCAGTTGAGATTGAAGTTGTAGTTGAAATTCGAAGGAGATCTCATCTCCAGTCGAGGTTGAAGGAGATCTCATCACCTATTGACGTAAACGTTGAAGCTCGAGGGAGATCTTGTCTCCAGCTGAGGTTGAAATTATAGTTGAAGCTTAGGAGAGATCTCATCTTCAGTCGAGGTTGAAGGAGATCTTATCTTCTGTTGACATAGATGTTGAAGCTCGGGAAAGATCTTATCTCCAGCCGAGGTTGACGTTGAAGTTGAAGCTCGAGAGAGATCTTATCTCCAGCCGAGGTTGAAGTTGTAGTTGAAGATCGGGGGAGATCTTATCTCCAACCGAGGTTGACGTTGAAGTTGAAGCTCAAGAGAGATCTTGTTTCCAATTGAGGTTGAAATTATAGTTGAAGCTCGGAAGGGATCTCATCTCTAGTCGAGGTTGAAGGAGATCTTATCTTCTGTTGATGTAGATGTTGAAGTTTGAGAAAGATCTCATCTTCAGTCAAGGTTGATGTTAAAGTTGAAGCTCGGAGGAGATCTTATCTCCTATTATTGTCGAGCACAATGGGACCATCTTCAGAGCCTTTTCTCTCATTCCGTCTAAAATGAATGAGGCCTTCGACTTTGCTCGCATTAGGACGAGGTCCACCTCCTATTCCTAACGGGCTGTAAGGACACATAAGGATCGTTGTCAGGGTCTCTTCCCCCATCTCGTCTAAAATGAATGACGCCTCTGACTTTGCTGGCATTAGATGAGGTTCTCCTCCTATTCCTAATGGGCTGTGGGGGCACATAAGGGCCATTGTCAAGGCCTCTTCCTCCATCTCGTCTAAAATGAACGAGACCTTCGACTTTGCTCGCGTTAGGACGAGGATCCTCCTCCTATTCCTAATGGACTGTGAGGGTACATAAAGGCCATTATCAGGGTCTCTCCCCCCATCTCGTCTAAAATAAATGAGGTCTTCGACTTTGCTCACGTTAAGATGAGGTCCTCCTCCTATTTCTAATGGACTATGGGGGCACATAAGGGCCATTGTCAGGGCCTCTCCTCCCATGTCATCTAAAATGAACGAGGCCTTCAACTTTGCTCATGTTAGGATGAGTTTCTCCTCCTGTTCCTAATGGGACCACTATTGATTGCTTCTTTCCTGCCATCAGGTAGTTTTTGCATCGAGAAATAATAATGTTAAAATGGAGGAGTTTTATTAAAAAAGGATTATCGGTAGTACATTCTCAGATTTTCTGAGTTTCAAGGTCATAGAAGCATTATTCCTCCGAGCTCCTTCAGACGATAAGTTTCGGATAGGACGACCTCCACCACTTCATACGGGCCTTTCCAATTTGGGGTGAGCTTCCCCTAGTTTTGAGATTGAGAAACAGCAGCTCACCGAAGTACTAGGTCTCCCACTCTGAATATCTTACTTCTAACTCTGGAGTTATAGTACCAGACCACCTTTCATTTGTAGGCTGCCATCTAAATTTAGGCTTCCTCCTTTTTTTTCTCCAATAGGTTGAGGTTGACTCTGAGGTCCTATGGGTTGTGCTGCTCGTTGAAGGCCATGATCTGTGCTGATGGAAGCTTAAGTTCAATCGGGATGACTGCCTTCGTATCAAAGGCTAAGGCGAATGGTGTTTTTCCTATCGGTAGTCTTTGAGTAGTTCGATATGCCCAGAGGATGTGGTAGAGTTCGTTCGTCCAGGCCCCCTTTGCTCTGTTGAATCTTATCTTGATGCCCTGTAGTAGAGTCTGATTGGTCACTTCAGCTTTCCCATTTGCCTATGGATGAGCTATCGATATGAAGTGGTGGAAGATGTTTAGATCTTCACAGAACTCAACGAACTTTATCCTAGCAAACTATCGCCCGTTATCTATTATGAGGGTTCGGAAGAGATCGAACTGGCAGACTATTGACTTTCAGATAAAGTCCTATATCTTGACCTCGGTAATTTTTGCTAGTAGTTCAGCTTCGACCTATTTGGTGAAGTAGTCGATTGCGATCAAGAGAAACTTCTACTACCCGGATGCCGTTGAGAAAGGGTTGAGTATGTCCATTCCTCACTGCATGAATGACCAAGGTGCGTTTAGCGAAGTAAGCTCGGAGGTCAACTGTCTTTGTAAGTTTGCATTCTTCTGACAGCGGTCACATTTCTTGACATACTCCATAGAATCATGGTATAAGGTCGGCTAATAGTATCTTTATTGAAGTAGTTTTTATGATAGGAATCTAGCTCCTATATGGCTTCTACAAATTCTCTCGTACACTTTCCACAATGCGAAGTTAGCCTTTGAAGGTCGGAGATATCTCAATAACGATAGTGAATATGACCTTTTATACAATCTGCCTTCATACAAAATATACCGAAAGGCTTGATTCTTGAGTTTTCGAGCTTCTTTTGGATCATGAGGAAGGACTCCATCCTTAAGGTAGGCAACCAATGGATCGATCCAGTTCGGCTCGAGTTCTGTCTGCAAAATGACCTATAATTCCTCTGAGCTTGGGCGCTTCAGAGTCTCAAAAAATACTTCTTTGGGCAGTTTGGTTGGGACCGAAGTGGCCAACTTAAAGAGGAGGTCGGCTCTTACATTTTCTACCCTTAGAATCTATCGAATGTCGAAATAGCTAAAGGCCGGAGTCAAGTCTTTTACTTTCTCAAGATATTTTATCATACTTTTCTCCTGCGCTTCATAACTGTCACTAACTTGGCCAACCACTAATTGGGAGTCGCTATAGACTTGGAGTTGATCTACTTTTAGTTCTCTTACTATTTTTAATCCGACGATCAACGCTTCATACTCGGCCTCATTATTAGTCGCAGAAAATTCGAAGTACAATGCGTACTCGACGATGACTCCCTCTGGGCTGACTAAGATCAACCCCACACCTGCTCCCGCAGAGTTGGACGAACCATCTACGTACAAAGCCCAAAAGCCTTCGAAAAGGTTAGCACTCTCCTTGGGGAGGCTCGACTGTGACAGCAGAGCACCGGTCTCATTCTGTTCAAGCTCGACTTCAGCTAGAATGGTACATTCTACTACAAAATCTATCAATATCTGAACTTTGATCGATGGTCGAGGTCGATAGTTGATGTCAAAATTCATGAGCTCGATCACTCATTTTGTAATTCTTTCGAAAGCATCCGTTCGATGTAGGACTGCTTTTATTGGTTGGTCCATGAGGACTGTTATGGTATACCCCTAAAAGTAAGGTTAGAGTCTCTTGGCAGTAATTAGAAGAGAGTAAGTCAATTTTTCTAGCCTAGAGTACCTAATCTCTACATCCCTTAGAACTTGGCTTATGTAGTAGACCAGTTGTTGCATCTTCGCTTCTTTCTTAACCAGGACTGCCGCCAGGGCCGTTGAGGAGACTGCTAGGTATAAGAATAATTTCTCCTCGAATTTGGGCTTTGCCAGTAGTAGGGGTGAGCTGAGGTAGTTTTTAAGCTCCTCAAATGTCCGTTGGCACTCCATCATTCAGCAGAAATTCTTTGGTTGCCTGAGAATTCGGAAGAAGGGCATACATCGCTCGGCTGATCTCGAGACGAAGCGATTCAAGGATGCTACTTTTTCAGTCAGACGCTGAATTTCTTTGATTATTTTTGGAGCAGTCATCTTCTGAATGGCTTGAATTTTCTTGAGATTTGCTTCGATCTCGTGCCTCGACACCATAAACCCCAAAAACTTTCTAGAGATCACGCCAAAGGCGCACTTGGTCGGGTTGAGTTTTATCTTGTGCTTCTTGAGTACGCTGAAGGTCTCTTCAAGATCGGTGAGATGGTCTGTAGAAGCTCGATTTTTGATGAGCATGTCATCTACGTACACCTCCATATTACGGCCGATCTGCTCCTTGAAGATCTTATTGATCAAGCGCTGGTACGTTGCCCCTATATTTTTGAGTCCAAAGGGTATAACCCTGTAACAATAAAGATCATGGTCAGTAACGAAAGTAGTTTTCTCCTTATCTTCCGATACCATCCATATATGGTTATAATCAGAGAAGGCATCCATGAAGGTGAGAAGCTCGTGGCCCGAGGTCGCATCCATCAATTGATCGATCCTGGGTAGAGGGTAGCTATTCTTTGGGCAGGCCTTGCTCAGCTTTTTGAAATCTATACACATCCTCCACTTGTTGTTAGCCTTTTTGACAAGGACCACGTTTGAGATCTAGGTCGGACAGTTAACTTTTTGGATGAATCCAGCTTTGAGGAGCTTGCCTACTTTTTTGGTGATTGCCTTCTGCCTCTCTAGGACGTGGCTGTGCATCTTCTCTTTTATCAATTGATGCTTCGGATCAATGGCCATCCGATGTTCTATGACCTCGGCGTCAATTTCTGGCATATCTACTGGGGCTCAGAAAAAGACATCGGCATTCTTCCTGAGGAAGGTAATGAGTTGCTCTCGAACCTCATCTCCTAAGTTGAAGCCGATTTGCACCACGTGCTCCGTGTTCCCATCGTTTAAGGGTATAGAGATGAGATCCTCCATAGGCTTGTCCCGCTCCTCAGTGAGGTCATTGCGGACATTCATCCCATCGATAGGATAAGGGTCAAATTATTCTTTCTTATGTAGGATGATTGAGTAGTAGTGCCTTGCTAGAGCTTGATCTTTTCTGACCTCTTCGATTCCATGACTTGTCAGAAACTTCACCTTCAAATAATAAGTTGATACCACTGTCCGAAGTGCATTTAGATCAGATCGGTCGAGAATAGCATTATAGGCAGACGGAGTTCTTATGACTAAAAAATTGACTTATGCCTCAACCAGTTTCGGGCATTGTCCTGCAGTGACGACCAAGGTTGTTATGCCCTCCACTGGTACGATATCGTCAGTGAAGTCTATCAACGGAGAGTTCATAGGCCCCAAGTGGTTATTGAGTAAGGACATTTTTGAGAAGGCATCATAAAATAATACGTCAACTAAGCTTCCATTATCTACTAAAATGCGATGTATATCAAAATCGGTAATGTTTAAAGAGATTACAACTACATCATTGTGGGAGAACTGAACTCCCTGAGCATCTGCCTCAGTGAAGGTTATGGGTTCTTCAATCCTTCTTCTCTTCACCGATCCCTCAGATCCGCTGGCCTCTTCCTACCAAAGTTCCTCCGAGATCGTGTTGATGATGTCGAGAGGTGGCCGATCTTCTTGTTGATCCTCCCTCCTTAGTGGCTCGGGCTGCAGCAATGCCCTCGGTCGATCTTTACGCCCTTCAAGTCATCACCGCAGGAATCGACCTAATCTATCTCGTCTGATGAGCTCCTCAATCTCATCCTGGAGTTGGATACACTCCTCAGTCTCGTGACTGTGATCACGATGATAAAGGTAGAACTTGTTAGGATTGCACTTGCTGGGGTGAGAGCACATCCTTTTCGGCCTCGACAGTTGCTCCCTAATTTCAATCAACACTTAGATTTTTGGAGCATTGAGAGAAGCGTAGTTGTAAAATTTTCATTGGGGAGAAACTCACCGCGTCCTTCTGTCCGGGCTTTCCTACCTCTGAGCTTGAGGAGGAGTTCGAGCTTGCTTGTGCTCTTAGGAAGTTCGGGAGCACTGCCGAGCTTCACTCGGCTTTTCTTCCTCGATGGGCTCGCTCGGCTCATCGATCCACCTCTTACCAAAAGCTTTATCATCCTTAGCCTTGAAGGCCTCTTCAGCTCGGACGTAACCTTCAGCTCGAGCTAGCATATCGGCAAAGTTCCTAGGATACTTCTTTTTCAGGAAGAATAGCAAATCATTCTTCTAAAGATGCCCTTGAGCAAGGCCATGGCGACGGATTGGTCCAGATTTCGGACCTCCAATGCAGCAGCATTAAATCGGATGACATAAGTCCGGATGGATTCTCCTTCCTTCTGTTTGATGGTCATCAGATAATCCGAACCTCGGTATGGACGTCGGCTACTGTCGAAGTAAGCCATGAACTGATAGCTTATCTGATTAAAGAAAAAGATGGTACCCGACTTAAGTACCGAGTGCCAGTTCCTAATGGCTTCCTTGAGGATGGATGAAAAAGCCCAGCATAAAATAGCATCTGACGCACCGTGGAGCAACATCATTATCCAGAAGGCCTCCAGATGGTCAATCAGATCAGTGGTTCCATTGTAACTCTCAAATTATGGGAGCTTAAAGTTCGACGGGATGGATTCTTGCATGATCTCCTGAGAAAAAGGAAGATCAGTGCAAATATCATTACCGTATAAGGAGGGGGTGTGGCGAAGCTCTTCGATTCGTCGGCTCATTTCTAGGAGCCTTTGGTCTAGGAGATCTTCATGATCATTGATCTCCAAAATTTTCTAGTGGAGCGAGCAAGAAGCTTCCCCCTGAATCGAGTCATGGTCCAAGCAGGGGCCCTTCACCTTCTGCTTTCTCTTTTCGAAGATCAGAGATCGAGCAGCCCAAGTCGGCCATTCCCAAATGGGAATATGGGGCTCCAGAGAAGCCTGCTCTAGCCGAACTAGTGCTGGGGCCTGTCGATGTATGGCCTGTATTGCCTTCATGAGACCATGGATCTACTAGACCAGCATGTTGAACTGCTCTGCGTCCACCATGGCTATAGATGGAGCTTGAGTTATTGGGGCTGAAGCGGAGGCGGATAGGTCTGGATGGGATCTGGCTATAGAGGTCGTCGATCGTTGGGTTAAAGCCCTCTTGGGAGGTATTTTTTCTCGGAGAAGAACTCTAGAGAGGAAGAAGAAAGATTGTTACTGAGAATTTCTTTAAGAACAAGGAAACCTTAAGAATAGAGGGGCCCTCCTTCTAGCGCCAATTCTATTGTCGTAGAATCTGGTTGACGTCGAGATGAGCTGGAGTGGAGGAGGACGAGATCGCTGTCGGTGACCTACAAAATAAAGTCCCATTCAGAATCGATGGTGGTGGCTCTGGCAGGACCCTCCGATGATCAAATCAGCTCTTTTGAGCAACAAAAATGGAGTGCTCGAAAAAGAGTTCAGTAGAATTTTTAAGTTGGAGAGGAGAGCTTAAAGAAAATATATCTGGAGGGTCCCTTTTTATAGTCGGAGCTTGTAGTGGGTTGATGGTGACAGCTGCAACTTTCTGGTAGCGGGCCGCTCGAGGTCTGGCGGAGTCAGTCATGGAGGGAGGCGCTGCCTGTAGCGCCGTCTGCAGCAGATTGATAGTGACAGCCATCACTATTCGATAGCGGATCGCTGTCGGCTGCGGCGGACTGATAGTGATGGCTGCAGTCGTCCGATACTGAGCCACTCGGGGTCGCATGAAGGGATGAAGAGATTTAACGTATATTAATTCTAGAGAAGTTTGGACTCCCATAAAAATTCGACTGAAGGAGAGATGCGGAAGGAGTTCGGCTCTTATAGAGATTCAACTGAAGGAGAGATACGGAAGGAGTTCGGCTCCTGTAGAGATTCAACTGAAGGAGAAGCTTAGAAGGAGTTCGACTCTTGTGAAAATTTGACTGAAGGAGAGATGCGGAAGAAGTTCGACTGAAGGAGGAATCCGGAGGAAATTTGGCTCCCGTAGAAGTCCGACTGAAGGAGGAATTCGAAAGAAGTTCGGCTTCCGTAGAAGTCCGAC
The DNA here is from genome assembly GCA_006176705.1 of Cocos nucifera. Classification (NCBI taxonomy): domain Eukaryota; kingdom Viridiplantae; phylum Streptophyta; class Magnoliopsida; order Arecales; family Arecaceae; genus Cocos; species Cocos nucifera. The sequence goes on from QRFJ01003590.1 coordinate 164,271, forward strand.
TGAAGGAGGAATCCAGAGGGAGTTCGGCTTTCGTAGAAATCCGACTGAAGGAGAAGCTCAGAAGGAGTTCGGCTCCTGTGAAAATCTGACTGAAGGAGAGATGCAGAAGGAGTTCGACTGAAGGAGAAATTCGGAGGAAATTCGGCTCCTGTAGAAGCCCGATTGGAGGAGGAATCTAGAAGGAGTTCGGCTCCCGTAGAAGCTCGACTGGAGGAGGAATCCGGAAGGAGTTTGGCTCCCGTAAAAGTCCGACTGAAGGAGGAGTGCGGAGGAAGTTCGGATCCTGGGGAAGCCAAGCCGAAGAAGAAGTCTGGGAGGAATCCGGCTCCTGGAGAAGCCCAGCTGAAGGAGAAGTCTGGGAGGAGTCCAGCTCCTGAAGAGTTCGGCAGGAATTCGGCCGTTGGAGGAGTTCGGCTAGGGCTCGGCCGCTAAGAAGTTCGGTTGGGTTCGGCCGCTGGAGGAGTTCGGCCACTGAATGAGTTCGGCTGCTGGGGAGAGAATTTTTGATTGAAGCTCTTCCATGATTACCAGCTGCATTAGGCTAAGTATCAGGCTGGACTTCGGTAGAAGCGGGGTTTATCCCCAACAAACAGCATATAGTTAATAGAAGGAAACCTGAGGAGGAATTGGTGGACATATCAAAGTTGTCTTCTTTGTAATTATTAACCATGTCCGAGAGATCTGTTTTATATGCTACTTATATTTATTCAAGCACGCTTTCAAGATTTGCCAGCTAGGTATTTATTTCCTTATGATTGGAATGGAGGTCAAAGAAATTATTGTGGAATTTATGAGAAGGTTGATTCTGCTGGTCATAGCAGTTAGTTGGTGCTTTTGGAAGGAAAGAAACAGTCATCCACTCACGAAGAAAAAGACCTTCCAGTTGATGCTTCTCAATCATATTAAAAGGGCTTGGAGTTTCAGTACTACAGGCATTGTATTGGATGTTGAAGGGTCTATTGCCCCACTTGCGGGGTTTAAGGGTACATTCTTGTTCATTCTGGGCTTGCTTGGTCCTAGCTAAATCCTTTCTGAACATTTTATCTATTCCGTGAAAAGTTTGGTGGCTTTTATCCCACCCTTTTCTCCAAAAAAACGAAGACCGTCTTATTTGCTAATTCAAATAAAGCCAGTTTGTTATTATGTTATTAGGATGAGAAGGCATAGGATATGGTGTTAGTGTTGTGTAAAAAGGTGTCTAAATGCAATACACAAATTTTAGAGGTCAGATTCTTCCTTGTACAAGATGCATTATATGATGGAGGAGGAAGGGATGGTATCATTGATGGTGGAATTGGTTCTAGAGGAGGTGATGGAACTGTCCAAACTGGAGCTGAACAAGCAGGTCGTGCCATACCTCAAAATACAGCTTATTTCTAGAAAAACCCCTTGTCACGGATTTTCATGCAATTTCATCAAAATATTTGGTGCAAACCTTCCCTACTGAAAGGAGCCTAAAGAGCTAGAGATCTGTGGAATTCTCTATAAGCCTATTGATGTGGCAAGAAGGCTAGATATCTTTCTGATCTTTTTTGGAAGTTGCTAGAATGATCTTAACCACTCAAATTATGCCACTTTTACATAATCTTAACCATTTATTGTACTTGGTAGATCCTATAAAGGGGAAGGAGGTCTCCTTGGACAAACCACCAAGGAAGGAGTTGTGAGAGTTCTCTAGTAAATACAACTCTCCATTCTTCCAAATTCCCTCTCTCGTGTGCTCTTGTCCTAGCTTTCTAAAAGTTCAAGCCTGAGGTGCTACAGTGATAGGCTAACTTAGAAAACATTGTACCCAAGTGAAGCTTCTAAGTGCTGCACAGGCACTTGAGGAAATATGAAGCCCGTGACATCCTGCATGTGCTACATAGCAGCCATCATCAATAGTGCCAAAAGAGTGTCAAGGCACTGGAGGTATTGTTTGCTTGATAAATCTTAAGTGTATTGAACCAGCCCACATAGTCGTATAGAGCTGATCTGATTGGGAAGAAGGAAGATGACTTTCAGCCCGCTCAACTCGAATCTCACAAAAAAAGATAGAATAAGAGGAGAATTTTTGAAAGCATGGCTCGAGTTTCTTTTTTTTTTTTTTATTTTTATTGATTAAAAATGAGATACATATCCTCTATTTATAATAAAGAGATTCACCTATACAAATTTGGATCGAATTCCACTTTTTAGCTTCTAGATCAAATTCTGCCCTTAAAGAATTCAGATCAAATTGATTGTTATATTAACTCTAGAAAAAGCTAAAACTCTTCAGAAGGTAGATCTTGACTGCTATATTAACTCTACCTTACGTCGCTCTATTGGATTTTTTTCGGATTGAAAGTTATGCTCGATTAAAATTTTACTTAAATTTTTTTTTTTTGATTTGACCGATCTATTATGGGCCTTAAAAAAAGAAATTTTGCTCCCATCACTAAAGATGTCACCCCCTTAACAAGGGGTATGATGTCGTAGATTTCAAAAAGTGCCCAATTTTTTTAAAAAAATTCATCAAAATACAACGTCATATGATCAAGTGATATCCACCGAAAGTTTGGCATCCTGATATGATGGATCTTGCCCTTGGATCCTGTCTAGTCTTATCCATGGTGGCCAAAATGATCCGCGTCGAGTTCGATGATCTTCCTAGATCAAAAGCATGTAACGTTAAGTTCTTTGATGGCAAACATGAGAGAAGAGGATTTGAAAGATGCCCATTTAGAAATCTCAACCATCATTTTTCCTAATTGCCAATCAAATATTTCCCCTCTATAACATTGATTTATCCCACATGTAATCTCTTGGCAAAAGAGGATTAAACCATGGCGCTTTAGCATCTGAACCATCAACCATCATATCACAGTAATTAAATTTAAGTCTAAATATTGCATTGCACAAGCCCTCTCATGCAGCTGCCATCTCAGCAAATAGGACTGCACTAGGGGGTAATCTCTTCCCGGTAGCGTAAAGTAGACGATCCAAATTATCTCTCAAGATAATCCCAGTACCTGCTGCAGTATCGTTGAGAGATCCATCGATGTTAACCAGCAGCACATCAAGGGGAGGGGGTGTAACATTAATAACGTACGTCCATAGTAAAGGGATATCCAGTGCCAAGGTTACTCCAGTGCCTTGACTATGCATCAAAGAAAACAATTAAGTGGACCTGAAGGAATTCTGCAGTCAAATATGTATGTATATTGTGTTGCTACGTCACCCGAAGAAGAGTGAAACCACCTCTCATTACTTGCTTCCCAAATAAGCCATCCAATATTAACAATCATAGACTTTAAAATAGAAAATTAAACACCACCAACGAAGGAGGCAAAAGACTACCAGCACGATATATTTTCACACCTTTCTAACATTGCCCGGCAAAACTGCAAGAACCCAAAACATGGTTACAGTCGTCCTCACAGTCCGCAAATAAGTCACCTAATTGCATACCAGCATTCAGAATCCCTCTTCCTTTTTTTTTTTTGATTAAATTCAGAATCTCTCTTCTGTTAAGAATATATTTATAAGGAATTCTATACCACGCCACTTTCCACCAAAATGTTTTTACCCTCGCTGCTGTATGTATCTTCCATATCCAGGTAAGACAAAGGCAACAGTAGCTGGTATATCTCCTCTACAGGAGCTTTAACATGCCTATACTTCTCCCAATATAGCTGACCAGAACAAACAGCTTTTGATAAAAGAATTTTACATATATTGTCCATCATTTCAGCGGGAAAGATAGAAGACAACTTGATTTTGTTCCAAGATCTTTCAGAAGTGATAAGATTAGCCGCCTTTCAATTTTCTATGTCCACTTCCATATTGAAAGGTAGGCCAAGCATTTAAATTTGAAATCCAAGTGTCATGAGTTACATTACCTGGGTACTGGAGACTACCATCCAAATAAATTGATGTTGAATAGCAGCAACATTCAAGAAGATCTTCCTCCACACAACCGAGCACCCACAGGGTATGTCAGTAGCATTCCAAGATCCAAAGAAGTGGTACCGAGCACATACCATGTAAGCCCATAAAGAGTTAGGCTGAAGCACTAGAGGTGGGACATAGTTTTAGCTAACCTAAGCAGCGTGAGAAGCCTTTATCATTTGTGCATCTGATCCATTGGTTGATCATTTACTCCTCTACCAGTTTTGAAGATGTTGCTACAGGATAGGTTTATACGCCCTCATTTTCTGGATAATTACCTTGAATTATAAGGTTCTGAATAAAATTAGCAAACATTATAGCCAGAAAGACGTAATACATATTTTGCTGCACTAACGTTTCAAAGGACACGAGGGATACTACATGCATTACGTCCACAATATACAGTCTTTAGGGAATTGACTCCAAGTTGTTCAAAATACTTATCCACAACGTTCTTCTTACCTATATCTATCTTGGTTCAAGCTCTGTTATGGACACATCATTTAGTGACATCGGTATCGACCTGCTTGCAGAGTGGTCAGGTTTACCACCATCAAAATCATTTGAATAAACATCCGAGATGGTGCCAGTTTGTCCAATGTAAAATGCAGGTCGGGAGGGATCTTGAAGAGAAACAGAGTCACTGCTGAGCATCAAAACGACTGTAGACATGGTAGGCCTGTCAGATGGATCTTCCTGAACACACAATAGTCCAATCTGAATGCATCTCAACACTTCGTTCCTTGGGCAATGGTTACCCAGAGATGGGTCCAGGACCTCCAAAATTGTTCCTTTTGTCCACTTGTCCCATGTCTGCATAAGGTGAATTTACCAAGTAAATCATCTATCATAAAGCTACAGCGTGCGTGTGGGGGTGGGTGGATGCTGTTGCAGGTGTTAGTGCAGCTTAAAACTCACATGGTTCAGAAGGTCTCTGCCAGATTCAGAATCAGAGAAACCAATGTTCCTCCTGCCCGTCACGACCTCTAAAACTAGAACTCCAAAGCTGTACACATCTGACTTGATCGAAATCTGTCCACGCATGGCATACTCTGGTGCCATATATCCACTGCAACAAATTGGATAGCCTATTGTAATCTACCATAACAATGGGTAAATCTATCAAGATTTCCACTTACAATGTTCCAACAATTCGGCTTGTGATGCCTTGACTTTGGTCTCCACCAAAAAGTCTAGCCATACCAAAGTCTGAAATCTTTGGGTTCATGTCTCTATCTAATAAAATGTTGCTGGCCTTTAGATCCCGATGTATAATTTTTAGCTGAGACTCCTCATGTAGATACAGCAAGCCTCGAGCAATTCCACCAATGATCTTGCACCTGTTCGCCCAGTTCAGCTGTTCTCTTTTTAGAGGATCTATTCCATACAAAAATAGATAATTAAGGTAACACATATTAGAATAAGTTAGGAGGGTTGAATATAGAGATGACTAGACCATTTTTGCCCCTATGCTAACCAAAAAGATGAAGTTAGAAATGAAAGTTCAGTTCCGGAAGATAAGGAGCCACTAAACCTAAACAAATTCATAAGGTCTAGCAGAGTAATCATAGGCTTCAAATACTATGATAACACTGAAATTCTAAAAGGGTGAGATTTCTGTGGAAGGCGGTACCAAAAAGAATGGTGTCCAGGCTTCTGTTAGGCACGTATTCATAGACAAGCAACTTCTCTTGTTCCTCCAAGCAAACGCCCAGAAGCTTTACAAGATTCCTGTGCAGGAGCTTAGCAACTAAAAGTAACTCATTTTTCAGCTCTCCTAATCCTTGTGATGAACTTGCCGATAACCTCTTGACCGCTATTTCTCGTCCATCAGGTAATACTCCCTATACAGAATTGTAAGGCTTGAAGTATGGAACCAAAAGAGCACAAACATATTTATACAGAACTGATTAAAATGAAGAAAAATAAGAGACGATAAATCTTTATTTTGATGTATGATTGCTATTTTCTGGTGACAAAAGGCATGATATTTGCAAACTATCATGTTACCTTGTAAACTGCACCAAAGCCACCTTCTCCGAGTTTATTCTCTTCAGAAAAGTTTGCTGTTGCAACTCTTAGCATGGATATATCAAGTAATAGTGACTCAACACTTTTGATCTCTTCTGGGTTAGTCCCATCTACTGAAAGAGCACATTTTGAAAAACCGTTATCAGAAGTTTTATAAATATATAAGGATAAATTTCACCCAATCTGACAGTTGCAAGAAGCATGTCAATTGCTGACACATCATGAAATCTAGTTTGACAGGTAATTACGCCCAGTGAAATTAATAATGAAGAAGTGCATAATTTATTCCTTAAAAGTAAATTTATGATCATATTTTCAGGTTCGCATTGTCCATCTTACTGCTTTTTTATTCCCTCAATTGTAGGCCTTGCCAAAGCTCTCTAACAGGAGCTTAAGAAGGCAGCCACATTTTTATGAAAGCAACAGCAAGTATTTGATTCATGGATTACTTACAGGGTAATTTTATTTTTGACCTCCTCCTCCAGAAGCAAATGCATATAACAGAGATCAGCACCACAGCACCTACTAGGGGTATGGCAATTGCAAGAACCATACCAGTTACGTTCTTCTTGTTTCCTGCATGGATAAATGAGCAACTTGATATATATTGCACAATCTATGATGTCGAACATGAAGCCATTAGTTGAGTCACATTACATCAGGGAATTTATTTTGTGAGTAATGGATCTTTATATCATAATATGAAAACTGAGAGCGGTGGGGTAACATGTGGAACTTGAGAGAAACGGGATAACTTTTATCAATGTTCACTTTAAACCACATTTTCGTTATTTAAGTTGAGCAGGAATTGAAGTGTTTCGAGTGAATGGATTCGGTTTGAGATGGGACTCTGAATTCTTGAAAGATTGTCATACAAGAAGAATCTGATTGCAATTTTTTTATGCCCTGAGGCCTGCTGTCAGAAATGATCAATGGAAGTTTGCAAATGTGAAGCAATTACGATTGCCAGTGGGAATAGTGAACTATCTTTGATCTGATAAACTGGTGGAAGTTTCTCTTTGAAAGAGATTGTAGAAAATTCTCAGAATAAACCGGTGGAAAACCTAAATTTTAATAATGGTTCTTTGGCTGATTCCTGGAAAATGGCACTTATATTTCAGACCTTAGTATTATTCCCCAGCTGCACAGCCTAATAAAAAATGGTTATCTTTGTTGTGTTCTGGGACATCCAACATTGTATACATTTATTTCTGATCGACCAAGAATTCCATGTATCTCAACATTAACATATCCTGTCAGAGAATAAAGTTAAATACCAGATTTCATCATGTGGAATTTTAATGAATGCGACGCCTGATTCCATATGTTCTGTAGGGGCAATATCACAGGTAAAATATGCTTGCTAGATTAGATTTTATTTTTTCAAGTTTGACACCAATAAAGGCCGCTTCTTAGCTATCTTCTCTTTGGTTGAAAGATGAGATTGATGTGCTAGACCATTGGCAGGTAATTTTGATATTTAGGTCTACTTACTGGTATCAATTTTTTGGTTTTCTGCATCATAAATAGACGAGTTCAGCTAAAGCTCTTCGGTCAACCCCTCCCACACCCTCACCCCCCACCCCCATCCTCTTTGTTTCCCTTTTTTTTATTTTTCTTTAATAGGAGCACGGGACCAACAGCCAAATTGATAGCAAATTTACTTATAACTATAAGAGCAAATATATGTCCTGCGCCGCAGGGAGAGGTAAAATTATTGCTTGTAATTGGCTTATGATCTTTTTCCCTTTTATATTTGGTAATTTGGGAATAATCTTTTTTTTAGAAAAAGGGAGAAGACAAGCTCCACTGGAATTACTAAATTGCACGAGTCATTTTGCTCCTCCTCCCTCTAAAAAAACTACCGCGTCCAGATGCATCCCATAGAGTCGGCAACTCTTGTAAATAGATTTTAGTCCGCTGAAAAGGAACAACCTACATTTGGTGGGTTTCCAAAAAGGTAGTCTGCTAAATATAATTGATTCACAATTACTTAACCTAATATTCATTGATATATGAGTGTATGTTTAAATTCCCTCAATAAACTTGAGTAAATGTTTGTGTTTATTTGAAAAAAAAAAAAAAGTATCCAAGCAACTTTGTTTCGCTGGTTATTAAACTGATTTAAAGAAGATTGAAAAATTTTGAACCTCCGTGAGTGCCTACGAACTTATGTAAACAATCTTACTTCCCTTACCTTCTCTAGCTGGGGGTGCCGGCGCTGGCGCGTTCTCCAGCGGCGAAGCAAGCCTTACCATTGGGGCTCCGTTATAGAAGGGGTAGACCTCATAATCAAAAGTGCATCTGGATCCGACCACCCGACCCCCTTGCCTCCCGAAGAACCTCTGGGGTATGTCGTTGATGATGTCCTGGAGGCATCGCCGGCACTGGCTGCCGGGCATGTCCGGCGTGCACTGCGCTAGCCCGTATATCTTCGGAAAAGCCTTCGTGAAGTTCACCTCGCCGGTGGCGAACCGTCTTGTCGAGTTGTACGCAGCATAATCGGCTATGGCATCGATCAGCTCCATCAGCAGCTTGTCGAACTTGTCGCGGTCCGTCACGTTCTGGGTGTTCCGCAAGCGGAACCGATCGGAGTTATTGTAGGACGAGAGGAAATTCTTGTTGGAGTAGCGGAGCATGCAGGGGTCGTACCAGATGATGGCGCCTTTGTTGTAAGGGCAGAGCTGGAGGACGTCTTTGGAGGCAGTGTTGAGACAGGACTGGCACTCTGAGGTCCTGACATCGCCACGGCAGAGGGCGAGGCCATAGATTTGGTTGGGCGCAAGGCCGGTGGTGGCAGTGGCGAAGCCATTGGAAGAGGAGGCGTTGGAAGTGAGGTTGGGGAAGAGGAGGTTGAGGTTGGATTCGTAAGTGCTCTTGGCAGTGTAGTTGCCGGTGCGATCACAGATTTCGTAGAGAGGGTCCGCAGCAGTGGGAGCACAATGGAGGAGGAGGAAGACAAGAGATAGGAGGAAAACTGGAAAAGGGGAGCGGAGAGCATGCAACATGGTGATATGATATTAATTACTGTTTGTGCGAGTTTGGAGGCTCACGGTCACAGGAGAGGATATGAACTCGTTTGTCGATTAAAAAACGTGGAAGCAGCAATCGTTGACTCAGGTCAATGGAAATTGTGGGCCCCGCGGTATCTTAAAACTCTGGCGTCCCTATGGAGAAATTATATCCTGCGTGCCGGTGTACCAGCTCAGCGGCACACCCGGTGTACCAGCTCAGCGGTATGCTGGGTGTACTGGTTAAGTGGCTTCTTGGATCGATACGCCACATCAAGAAATTAGTGCATGCACCGAGTCCAAGTAAACCAGGGCAAATCTCGGAATATATGCATGGTGGATAGCATGCAATCGAAAATATCCAAGGGGACATGGCGTGTTATCCCATCAACCTTCGAGGGCCGCGAATGATGCCCCAATCATCTTCCAGCAGGCTATCCATGCCATTGCCTCAACGGCATCCATGGGGAGCGTAATAAATATTGGATGCCCTAGCCAACAAAACGCTAGCGATGGGGCATGGTATGCTAACATCGATATGCGTACCACCAACAACGTAATAGCCATTATCGCTACCTCCACCATATTATTGTCTCTGTCACTCAGTCCATCATCTTTATCATCATCATCAAAATATTAAATAATTAATCATATCTATATATTTATATTTTTAAAATTAAAAAAATAAAAACATTTTTTTTATTTTTTATCTCTAAAAATAGAGAAAATAAAAATGATGCTGGCCTAGTATGCTTATTATATACATCAAAAACCTTAATGATTTAAGAAATCAAGCTCTCAGAAAGTGTTTCCATCATATTGAGAAGGGGGTTACACCTTATTGCTTGGCAATGAAAATTTCTAAGTTCAATTTCTAAATAATACATCCCTATTATATTATAACAGGTACAAACATAAAGCACACATAAACTCGCACAATCATATAGAATAAAAAAGAGAAGAAAAATTTGGATAGAAGATTTTTACGTGGTTCGACTGTAAAGCTTACGTTCATGAGCAAAATACAAGAAAAAAATTTCACTATGATGACAAGAGAGAGAGATACAATTACTGAGAACTCTCTAAACTCTAGCCCCATCTCACCCTCCGCTATCACCACAGACCTCACAAAATATTCCATTCGAATCACAATGCGGGCTCTTTGGGTCAAATCATAATTCGGGCCCATAAAAATATCCAAAATTCAAGTCACATTAACAATTCTTTCCCTTGGCTTGAATTACTACTGTCATCAACAAAATCATCTCAACACTCTATCTTATCAAATGCTCTTACAAGGGCGCTACTGAGCACTACAAATACCAACCAAATCTAGGAAATGCCTACATTTGCTAACTGGGACTATCTCGAATCATCATATCTATCGGATTATCATGTGTAGAGACTTTCTGCACGACTACAGTACTCTATGATATAATGTCTCGAATGAAGTGATATCTGACATCAATGTATTTTGTTTGCTCGTGGTATATCTAATTTTTTGTGACATGAATGGACTCTAACTGTCACAAAATACTATTGGCTTGTTCTGTATCAATCCAAGATCATTCACCAAATACTATAATCATATAGCTTTCTTTACAGCTTTTATTAGAGTCATATACTCAGCCTCTGTTGTAGATAAAGCAACTGTAGCTTGCAATGTTGCCTTCCAACTTATAGCACTATAAGAAAGAGTAAACAAATAACCTATAAGAGATCTCCTCTTATCTCACTATAAGAAATAAGAATTTTATCGATGCAATATTTACCTACGCAAAATTTTGCGTAGGTAAAGAGGACAAATAGCTGCACAAAAAGATAAACATCAGTAAAATTGGCATAATTAGCTACGTTACAAATTAAACGTCGCAAACATAATTAACCACGTAAAAGTAGCATTAGTATTTAAATAATAGCATCGATAATGGGTGGTCTTAATTTTTAATATTTGACAAATATTTACCGATGATAAATTAGAGTAGGTAATAAGACTAATTATCCATGTTAAATTATTTCATAGATAATTAAGCTTATTGCCTACATTTATTTAACATCGGCTAATATTTTTTTTTAATTTTTTTATTTTTATAAATAATTTATCGATGCTAGATTAACGTAGGCAATAAGGCCAATTTTCTACTATTAGACTTTACGTAGGTAATTAGTTTTATTTCCTATGATAAATTGATGTCAAAAAATATTTTTTTTATTAATTTTTTTATTTTTATAAATAATTTATCGACAATAAGTTAACATAGGTAATAAGGCTAATTACCCACGTGTAATTCTTTCGTAGGTAATTAGCTTATTGCCGACGAGTATTTAACATCGACAAATATTTTTTTTGATTAATTTATTTTATTTTTATAAATAATTTACCGATGTAAAACTAACATAGGCAATAAGGCCAATTGCCTATGGTAATATCTTACGTAGGTAATTAGCCTTATTTCCTATGCTACTTTAACATCGGTAAATATTTTTATTTTTTATTATTTTTTTATTTTTATAAATAATTTATCGATGATAAATTAGCATAGATAATAAGACTAATTATTATTAGTTTTCTTAAGTATTTTTTTTATTTATAGCATTCATTATCTACGCAATTAAGAGCATAGGTAAATATTGAGTCATTTTAATAATTTTTTTTATAAATAATTTATCGATATAATTTTAGAATTTAAAATTCATCTTCATCATTTATTATCTAAATAATTATTATTAGATTATCGTTACAAAAGTCTACCTCGATCATGTTGCCCTAGCTATGTCGATCAATAAAATTTGATTTCGATGGCCACGAATGATCGTATGATGATCTGATAGATAGAGATCACTGATTGATCCAAAAACTTGCAAAAATGATCTCAGTAATATTTATAGTATACTATCAAAATTTTATCTCAATCGAACATTATTATCATAGTTAATTTAGCACGGAATGATTTTAGTCGTTAAATAAAAAACTAATAATCAAAAGGCCAAATACGTTCGATTATAAGATAATTTTTTAGATTAATGATCTTATACTTTGATTATTTGTACATTGATGATCATTGTTGGTGCAGAATTTGATTGACACCAAATCGAACTGGAGTCGAGAAAAATGAGGTCGCCGTCGGTGACCTGCAAAAAAAGTTTCATACGAAGTCGGAGTTGGTGGCTCCGGTAGGATTCTCCGACGGTCAAGTTAGCTTTGGCCAACAGAAATGGAGTGCTCAGTGTGGAGTTCGATAGAGTTTTGAGAAGGAGAAGAAAGCTTAGAGAAAATGTATTTGAGAGTTCCTTTTTATAGACAGAGCCTGTTGTAACTGCCTTGATTAATGACTGTCGTAACTGTTCTTGATAAATGACAATCGTGATTATTCTGATAAATGATAATCATAATTATCCTAATGAATGATGTTCGTGATTGTCCTGATACATGCCAATTGTAATCGTTCAATAATAGGATCGCCTGTAGGAATCCATCTGAAGGAACGGTCCAGAAGGAGTTTGGCTACTATAGAAATTCGACTGCTAGAAGAGTTTAGAAGAAATTCGACTTCCGTAGAAGCCCGACTGCTGGAGGAGTCCGGAAGGGGTTCAGCTTTTGTAGAAGCTCGGCTGTTGGAGGAGTCCAGAAGGGGTTCAGCTTTCATAGAAGCTCGACTGCTGGAGGAGTTCGAATGAAGTTCGACTCTTGTAGAAGTCCGACCATTGGACAAGTCTGAAAGAAATTCGACTTTCATAGAAGTCCGACTACTGGAGGAGTCCGAAAGGAGTTTGACTTTCGTAGAAGCCCGGCTGCTGGAGGAGTTCGAAAGGGATTCGGCTTTCGTAGAAGTTCGACTACTGGAGGAGTCCGGAAGGAGTTCGGCTTCTGTAGAAGCTCGGCTGCTGGAGGAGTCCGAAACGAGTTCGGCTAGGTTTGGTTGCTGGATAGTTCGACCACTGAATGAATCCAACTACTAGAGAAAGAATTTTCAATTGAAGCTCTTCCATGATTACCAGTTGCATTAAGCTAAGCTTCAGACTGGACTTCAGCGGGTGTGGGATTTATTCCCAACACTAGTCCTCCCACTCTCAAGTTCGAAACTCAAAGAAAAGAAGTACAAAAGGGGCTACTGTCGAAGTCCTCTTTAAGGCTCTGCACCTTATCTCCAGTTGAGGTTGAAAGTATAGTTGAAGCTCGGAGGAGATCTTGTCTCCTATTGTTGTCGAGTACAATGAGGCCATCTTCGGGGCCTTTCCTCTCATCCTGTCTTTGGGTCTTCAACTTTGCTCACGTTAGAATGAGGTTCTCCTCCTATTTCTAACAGACTATGGGGGCACATAAGGGCTGTTGTCAAGGCCTCTCCTCCCATCTCGTCTAAAATGAATGAGGCCTTCCACATTACTTACGTTAGGATGAGGTTCTCCTTTTGTTCCTAACAAGCTGTGGGGGCACATAAGGGCCGTTGTCAGGGCCTCTCCCTCCATTTTATCTAAAATGAACGAGGCCTTCGACTTTGCTCACATTAGGATGAGGTTCTCCTCCTGTTCCTAACGGACTATAGGGCCACATAAGGGTTGTTGTCAGGATCTCTCCTTCCATTTCATCTAAAATGAACGAGGTCTTTGATTTTGCTCACGTTAGGATGGGGTTCTCCTCCTGTTTCTAATGGATTGTGGGGGCACATAAGTGTCGTTGAGGTTGAAGCTTGAGAAAAATCTTGTCTCCTACCAAGGTTATCACCGACGCTCGGAAGAGATCCCATCTCTAGCCGAGGTTGAAGATCTTTGATCTGCTCATGTTAGGATGAGGTTCTCCTCCTATTCCTAATACGGCTACTTCTGATTGCTTATTTTCTATCATCATTCAATTTTTGCACCAAAAAATAATAATGTTGAAATGAAGGAGTTTTATTGTGAAAAAATTACTGGTAGTATATCCTCAGATTTTTTGAGTTTCAAGATCGTAGGAGCATTGTTCCTCCGAGCTCCTTCAGATAATAAGTTCTGTGTCGGACGACCTTCACCACCTCATACGGATCTTTTCAATTTGGGACGAGCTTCCCCTGACTCTGAGGCTGAGAAATGGTGACTCACTGAAGTACCAAGTCCCCTACTCTGAATGCTTTACCTCTGACTCTGGAGTTATAGTATCAAGCCACCTTTCGTCTGTAGGCTACCATCTGAACCTGGGCTTTCTCCCTTTTCTCTTCTTACAAGTCGAGATTAACTCTGAGGTCCTATGGATTATTCTGCTCATTGAAAGTCATGACTCATGTTGACGGAAGCTTGAGTTCAATCGAGATGACTGCTTCTATTCCAAACGCCAAGACGAATGGTGTTTTTCCAATTGGCAGCCTTTGAGTAGTTCAGTATGCTTAGAGGACATGGTAGAGTTCATCCACCTATGCCTCCTTTGCTTTATCAAGTCTAGTCTTAATACCTTGCAGTAGAGTCCGGTTGGTCACTTCAGCTTTTTCATTTACCTATGGGTGAGCTATCGATGTGAAGTAGTGAGAGATATTTAGGTCTTTGCAGAAGTCGATGAATCTTATCCCGACAAATTATCGTCCATTATCAGTTATAAGGATTCGAGGCAGACCGAATCGATAAATTATTGACTTTCAGATGAAGTCTTGTACCTTAGCCTCGATAATTTTGGCTAGAGGTTCGGCTTCGACCCATTTGGTGAAGTAGTCGATTGCTACCAGGAGGAACTTTCGTTGTCCGGATGCCATCGAAAAAGGATCAAGTATGTCCATTCTCCATTGCGCAAATGGCCAGGATGCACTTAGTGGAGTAAGCTCGGAGGTCGACCGTCTTTGGATGCTCGCATTCTTTTGACAATGGTCACATTTTCTGACGTACTCCATAGAATCATGGTATAAAGTCGGCTAATAGTACCCTTGCCGAAGTAGCTTTTGCGACAAGGACCTGGCTCCTATATGACTTTCATAGATTTCCTCGTGCACTTTCCATAATACGAAGTCGGCTTCTAAAGGTCGAAGACATCTTAACAGCGGCAGTGAATACGACCTCTTATATAATTTGCCCTCATACAAAATATTCTGGGAGGCTTGATTCTTGAGTTTTCGAGCTTCTTTCGGATCATGAGGAAGGACTCCCTCCTTGAGGTAAGCAACCAACGGGTCGATCCAGCTTGACTCAAGTTCTGTCTGTAAAATGACCTGCGATTCCTCTGAACTTGGATACTTTAGGGTCTCAAAAAATACTTCTTTGGATAGTTCAGCTAGAGCTAAAGTGGCCAACTTAGAGAGGAGGTCGGCTCTTATATTTTCTGCCCTCGAAATCCATCGAATGCCGAAACAGCTGAAGGCTAGAGTCAAGTCCTTTACTTTTTTAAGATATTTCATCATACTTTCCTTCCATGCTTCGTAGCTGCCATTAACTTAGCCGACCACTAATTGGGAGTCACTGTAGGCTTGAAGTCGATCTACTTTTAATTCTTTTGCTATTTTTAATCTAATGATCAGAGTTTCATACTCGATCCCATTATTAGTTGCAGAAAATTCGAAGCGCAGTGCATACTCGACGATGACTCCTTCAGAGTTGACTAAGACTAACTCTACATCTGCTCCAGCAGAGTTGGATGAACCATCCATGTACAGAGCCCAAAAACTTTCTGAAAGGTCGACTGCTTCTTCAGGAAGGTTCGATTATGATAATAAAGTACTGGTCTCATTCTGCTCAAGCTCGGCATCATCAGAAATGGTATATTTCATTACAAAATCTACTAATATCTGAGCTTTGATCGATGGTCGGGGTCGATAATTGATATCAAATTCTGTGAGCTCGATTGCCCATTTTGCAATTCTTTTGGAAGCGTCCATTTGCTGAAGGACTGCTTTTATTGGTTGATTCGTGAGGACCATTATGGTATGCTTCTGAAAGTAAGGTCGGAGCCTCCTGACAGCAATTAGAAGAGAGTAAGCTAATTTCTCTAGCTTAGAATATTTGATCTCTGCATCCCTTAGGACTCGACTTATGTAGTAGACCGACCGTTGTATCCTCACTTTCTTCTTGACTAGGACTGCTGCCAAGACTGTCGGAGAGACCACTAAGTACAAGAATAATTCTTCTTCAGGTTCAGATTTTACCAACAGTGGGAGTGAGACGAGGTAGTTTTTGAGCTCCTCAAATGCCCATTGATACTCCATCATTTAGTAAAAATTTTTTGGTTGCTTGAGAACTTGGAAGAAGGGCATGCATCGCTCAGCCGATCTAGAGATGAAGCGATTTAGGGATGCCACTTTTTCAGTCAAGCGCTGAACTTCTTTGATTGTTTTTGGAATGGTCATCTCTTGAATGGCTCGGATTTTCTCTGAATTCGCTTCAATCCCATACCTCGATACCATAAACCCTAGAAACTTCCTAGAGGTCATACCAAAGGTGCACTTGGTTGAGTTCAGCTTCGTCTTGTGCTTCTTGAGTGCACTAAAGGTCTCTTCAAGATCGGCAAGGTGGTTTATAGAAGCTCAACTTTTGACGAGCATGTCATCCACATACACCATCATATTACGGTCGATCTGCTTCTTGAAGATTTTATTGATCAGGCATTGGTACGTTGTCCCAGCATTCTTGAGCCCAAAGGGCATAACCCTATAACAGTGAAGACCACGGTCAGTAATAAAAGTAATTTTTTTCTCATCCTCTGACGTCATCCATATCTGATTATAGTCGGAGAAGACATCCACGAAGGTGAGAAGCTCATGGCTTGAGGTTGCGTTTACTAGTTGATCAATCCTGGAAAGAGAATAGCTATCTTTTAGACAGGCCTTATTCGGCTTTTTGAAGTCTATACACATTCTCCACTTGTTATTTGCCTTTTTGATGAGGACCATATTTGAGATCCAGGTCAGATAGTTAACTTCTCGGATAAACCCAGTTTTGAGGAGCTTGCCTACTTCTTCCGTAATTGCTTTCTACCTCTTCGGGACATGGTTGCGCAGTTTCTCCTTTATCGATCGAGACTTCGGATCGACGCCCAGACGATGTTCCATAATTTTGATATCAATTCCTGATATATCCGCTGGGGCTCAGACGAAGACGTCCGCATTCCTCCTGAGGAAGGTGACGAGTTGCTCCCAAACTTTGTCCTCTAAGTTAGAGCCGATCTGTACAGTGTGCTCCATGTTTCCATCGTTCAAGGGCACGGATACAAGGTCCTCCATAGGCTCGCCTCACTCTTCAGTAAGATTGTCTCGAACATCCAACCCGTCAATAGGATAAGGGTCGGATTGTTCTTTCGATCTCATAATCCATCGAAAACTTCATCTTCAAATAATAAGTTGATACCACCATCCGAAGTGCATTTAGATCCGATCGACCGAGAATAGTATTATAGGCGGACGGAGTCCTTATGGCTAAAAAGTTGATTCGTGCCTTAGCCAATTTCGGGCGTTGCCCCATAGTCACGGCCAAAGTTATTATGCCCTCCACTGGTACAGTATCACCAGTGAAGCCCATCAACAGAAAGTTCATAGGCCCCAAGTGGTTGTCAAGTAGGGATATTTTTGAGAAGGTATCATAAAATAATACATCGATCGAGCTTCCATTATCTATCAAAATACGACGTACATCATAATCGGCAATGTTTAAAGATATTACAATCGCATCACTGTGGGAGAATTGGATCCCCTGAGCGTCTGCCTTAGTGAAGATTATGGGTTCTTCAGTTTTCTATCTCTTTGCTGATCCCTCGGATCTGCTAGCTTCTCCTTGCCGAAGTCCCCCCGAGATCATATTGATGATACCAAGAGGCGGCCGATCTTCTTGTTGATCCTCCTGTCTTGGTGGCTCAGACTGCGGTAATGCCCTCGATCAATCTTTCTATCTTTTAGGCCGTCGCCGTAGGAATCGGCCTAATCTGCCTCGCTTGATGAGCTCCTCGATCTCATCCTAGAGTTGGATATACTCCTCAGTGTCGTGACCATGATCACGATGATAAAGGCAGAACTTGTTAGGATTGCGCTTGCTGGGGTGAGAGCACATCCTTTTCGGCCTTGGCAGTTGCTCCCTGATTTCCATCAGCACTTGAAACTTAGGAGCATTGAGGGGGGCATAGTTGTGAAATCTTCATTGGGAAGAACTTTGCCATGCCCTTCTGTCCGGGCTTCTCTATCTCCGAGTCCGGGGGGAAGTTCGGACTTGCTTTCCTTCAAAGGGAGTTTGGGAGCACGACCTAACTTCGCTCGATTTTTCTTCCTTGGTGGGGCCGTCCAGCTCGTCGATTCGCCACCTACCAAGGGTTTCATCGTCCCTGGCTTTGAAGGCCTCTTCAGCTCGGGCGTAACCTTCAGCCCAAGCTCGCAGATCAGCAAAGTCCCTGGGATACTTCTTCTCTAGGGAGAATAACAAATCATTCTTCTAGAGGCCGCTCTTAAGTACGACCATTGCGACTGATTGATCCAGATTTCAGACTTCTAAGGCAGCGGCGTTAAATCGGATAGCATAAGGTCGGATGGATTCTCTCTCTTTTTGCTTGATGTTCATCAGAGAATCCAAACCTCGGCATGAACTTCTGCTACTGACAAAGTGAGCCATGAACTGATGGCTTATTTGATCAAAAAAAAAATGGTACCTAGCTTAAGTGCCGAGTACTAGTTTCTGACGGCTTCCTTGAGGGTGGACGGAAAAGTCCGACACAAAATAACATCTGACGCACCATGGAGCAACATCATTATTCGAAAGGCCTCCAGGTGATCGATCGGATCGAAGGTTCCATCGTAACTCTTAAACTGCGGGAGCTTGAAGTTCGATGAGATTGGTTCCTACATGATCCTCTGAAAAAAAGAAGGATTAGTACGAATATCATTATCGTATGAGAAGAAAGTATGACGGAGCTCTTCAATTCATCGGCTCATTTCTAGGAGCCTTTGATCCAGGAGATCTTCACGATTGTTGATCTTCAGGATTTTTTGGTAGAACAGATGCGAAATTCTCCCCTGGGTTGAGTCATGGTCTGAGCATGGGTCTTCCATCCTCTGCTTTTTCTTTTCCGAAAATCAAAGGCTGGGTAACCGAGATCGACTGTTTTTGGATCAAATCATAAGGCTCCGGAGAAGCTTATTCTGGCCGAGCTAGTATCGGGACCTGTCGATGTATGGCTTGCATTGCATCCGCGAGACCACGAACCTGCTAGATCAGCAGGTTAAACTGCTCCGGATCTACTATGACTGCAGGTAGAGCCTGAGTTATCAGAGCTGGAGCGAAAACTGATGTATCTAGATGGGATCTGACTGCAGAGACCGTTGATCATCGAGTCGAAGCTTTTCTGAGAGGCATTTTTTTTTTAGGAAGAACTCTAGATCGCTACTGAACACTTCTTTAGGATCAAGAAAACCTCAAGAATAGAGGGCCCTTCCTTTAGTGCCAATTTTGTTGGTGCAGAATTTGGTTGATGTCGGATCGAGCTGAAGTCGAGAAAAATGAGGTCGCCATCGGTGACCTACAAAATAAAGTTCCATCTAAAGTTGGAGTTGGTGGCTCCAATAGGACCCTCCGATGGTCAAGTTAGCTCTAGCCAACAGAAATGGAATGCTCGGTATGGAGTTCGACAGAATTTCGAGAAGGAGAAGAAAGCTTAGAGAAAGTGTATCTGAGGATTCCTTTTTATAGATAGAGCCTGCTGTAACTGTCTTGATTAATGACTATCGTAACCATCCTTGATAAATGACAATCGTGATTGTCCTGATAAATGACAATCATAATTATCCTAATGAATGATATTCGTGATTGTCCTGATAAATATCGATTGTAACCGTTCAATAATAGGATTGCCTGTAGGAATCCATCTGAAGGAATGGTCTGGAAAGAGTTCGGCTGCTATAGGAATCCGACTGCTAGAAGAGTCCAGAAGAAGTTCGACTTTCATAGAAGTTCGACTGCTGGAGGAGTTCGGAAGGAGTTCGACTTCTATAGAAGCTCGGCTGCTGGAGGAGTCCAAAAGGGGTTCGACTTGCATAGATAATGAATGATGAAGATGGGCTTTAAATTCAATAATTATACCTATAAATTATTTATAAAAATGTAAAAGCTAATTTAAAAATCAATGAAAGATAATTAAGTTATTACCGACATAAAATAATCATCAAAAAATAAACTTTTAGCGATGTAAGAAAATATCAACAAACAAAATAATTACCTATGTTTAAGGTTAACATAGGAAATTTACTTATTTTCGATGTTTAGTTTTCATCGAAAATTATTTTTAAATTTTTTATTTTTAATTTTTAATTATATATTTTACAAACCTAATTTTAATTTTAAATAATTTTTTTTTGATGTTTACTTATCGTTAGTAAATGATTATGTTGCGATGAAAATATTACATTGGTAATATTTTTATTAAATATTTTAATTTTTATTAAACTTTTTTCTACGTTGTGTCGACGTCGATAATAATTTTATTACCTATATTTTTCTTAAACGTAGCTAAGTTCAGATTTACTGACGTTACTTTATATCGATAAAATGTTATTTTTTATTAAATATTTTTCAACGTTATTTATTTATCGGTAATTAGTATTACCGATGTAAATTTACGTCGATAAATTTTTTTAGAAATTTATTATCCCATCCTCCGCGTGTTTCATCTCCAGTCCTCTTATTTCCTTCGACCGAACCCTCTCCGTCGGCTACCTCCTTTTTCCCCCTTCTCTCTTTTGATCTCTCTCACCGTCGGTGGTCCCCGCCTCCACCTCCATCGTTGCCATCACCGCCTCTGCCGCCGCCATGCCGCCACCCCAGAAAAGGTAAAATCCTTTTTTTTTTGCTTTTGCATCCTCAGGAGAAGGGAGGGGGTAGGGTTGGATTGCCCGAGAATGGAGGTAGAAGAGGAAGGAGGGGCGGGGTGGGGTGGAGGGAGCCGTAGGCTAGGGATGGGGTCGGGGACCGGGGCCGAGGTGTTGAGGTGGAGGTGGCACTGGGTTTCGCGAGGGGAGGGGGTGGAGGGGGGGTTTCGCGGGGGAGGAGGACGGTGGAGGGTTTTGCGGGGGAGGAAGAGGGCGGTGGGGGTTTCGTGGGGGGGAGGACAAGGGGTTCGCGAGGGAGGGATGGCGGGGGTTCACGAGGGAGGGAGGGAGGGAGGATCGGGGGAGGGTGGGGGATGGTTTCACGAGGGAGGGCGGAGGGGGGAATCGCGACCGCGGAGGATCGGGGTAGCGCGGAAGAGTGGAGAGAGGGTGGAAGGGAGAGGGTGTTGTTTTGGACTGTAATCAAATCCGGACCCGAGCCGAGCTCAGGTCGGATCAAATATAGGCCTGAGCTCGGCCCGAAAATAATATGGGCTCTATTCTTTTGGCCTGAGCCCGATCTGAATAGTCTCAGGCCGAGCCCGAAGTCCGACCCAAAGCCAGCCTGGTCCGATGGGCCTCGGGCCGGTCTTAGCCCACTTTCAGCTTTATTAATAGATTATAATTTATTATATGTAATGATGAAAATGCCTCTTATCTTTAAATAAGACAGCGAACGGCTGCAAGTAGATGATATATCCAGTTAATAGGAACTTGATATTCCATTAGACAAATCCAAATCGATTGAAAGCTATAACTCGAAATCTAGTCTATGTAAACACTATGTATCTCAAGCCTGGAAATTATATTATCAACTTTCAATATAACTCTACAATCCATAACATCTCTCCACGTGCAAGTATGTGTGCGTCTACCCCGACGGCATCTCTCTCTGTGAAGGAAAGTGATCTAAAGGATCTTATGTCATCCTCTCAATTCTTTTTCATGTACAATTATATCTAATTAAATCAGCAACCATTTATTTAAGTAGGTTCCACTAATCAATAGTGGGCACTTTATTTTTTTTGGTACAAATCAATATATTGGGCATTTCACATGGTGGAAATGAATGGAAACATGAACTAGAGAGGCTAGAATTGGACCAAGAGTTCAAATCCTCTCCAATTATAGTCATCAAAGTTTCTTTAAAATAAGGCTTTTAATAGGTTTTACTTGGTAGGTTGAGTGTCATATACTGTCAACTTCATCTGTTGAGCTTAGGTTGGATAGATTTCAAAATGATCGCAACTTTTATTTACTGGACCAAGTTAAGCATCAACCTCACCCAGCTTGATAGGTATGTTGAAAAATGTTAACCAATCCAACCTAACCTAAGAATAAACTGTATGAATAAAAATAAATTTAATAGAGGTCTAAACAACTTAAACTAATTGAAAATGAAAGGGAGACAAAAATTTAATTCTTGTTTGAGATGACTAAATTTTGAGAGATTTTCCATCCTTTAAAATAAAAAAAATCAAATGATTGTAATTTATTAAAAAATAAATGCAATTGAGCTTCATAATATTGTAGAGAAAAAAAGATAATCATAATTACAATAAAATGAAAAACATGTAATAGAAATGCAATCAACTATGATTTATTTTATTTTAGCTATGAATTAATTAGTCAATTTTTTATATTTTATTTGCATATGCTTTGAGTTCATTATAATTTTAAGAGTAAAAAAATTAAAATAATAATTTTATTCGCATCTACCAAAGTACTCCATTGTTTTTGTTAAGCTCTTGAGTTTCTATTGTTGATGTTTGTCTTGGAACACACATTTCTATTCCGTACACTATCCTTCATTTATCATAGTTTTCTTTTGAAGTTAATTTTATTAAGTATTTCTCTCTGATTCTCTTTTCAATGGTAGATCTAGTTTGTTAAGACGATATTCATAATTATTTACTTTTAGTTATTAGTTATATAAATAAATTTTTTATATATAAAATTTATTACATAAAATATGAAAAATATTCATATTTTAGAGAAAACTCTATGAAAATATAGAGTTATCCTTTTTTTGATAAATTAGGATATCATTTCTAAACGTATGCTCAGAGATGGATCCGTAATTGCATGCATTGAGTCATAAATTTTTGTTCAAGAGTCGATCTCGATCAAGATCGATTCTTGAATACCCCAATTTCGAGCATTTTAGAAAAGCTTTAATCTTATTATTATTATTAATTAATATTTTATTTTATTATGTAGTATTCAGTAGTTATCTCTCATATATTCTTCGGATATATATTGGATAGGATGCATAGGCACCATATTTACATCGTATACTTGAAGAATCATGAGAAGATGCTATCAAAATTTTTATAATAATGGAATAAAATATCGATTAATAATAATAATAAGATTATTCTTTTCTAAAAAGGATAGGGCCATACTTATTAGAAATGGATAGGATTATGCATTCTTAAAATCTTACTAATAACACGTACTTTAATGGTGAACATTTTTTATGGATAGATGAAAAATATCGATAAGAGTTGGATGAATTCTCGCTCTATCATCTTACCTGAATATCGATAAGGTATTAAAGATTTTATAAGATTTGCACGTTCAAGAGTCGATGATCTCAATAGAATCAAATATCCTCATCGAAGATATCACAGCAACTACTTCCAGCCTATAGATACAGTATTGGAGCACTTGTTGAATTGGGGTATTGATAGAAAGTATACTATTTGGGATTTGCATGGAGAAAGTAGACCTACTGACATAAGAGACCAACATATGGATCAACAAGTAGAACCAATTGGCATCAATGAGATGTTAGATGATTTATATAAGAGGGCATATTTTGACAACTCTTTAGAGAGTACGAATAATGCAAATGATGGACATTTTAAACAACTCATGAGAGATACCAAGGAGCCATTGTATCCAAATTGTAAAAAATTTTTGATGCTTGAGTACTTGATAAAACTGCTCCACGGTAAAATTATGTTTGCTTGGAGTCAAAAGTCATTTGACTTTATATTGAACTTAATCAAGGTGGCATTACCGGATGGTGAAAAACTTCTAAAATAATATTCATATATAAAAAAGTATATGCATAAACTTGGACTGGGTTATACACCAATACATGCATGCAAGAATGATTATGCATTGTTTTATAAAGAGCATCAACACTTGGATTGTTGCCCAGAATGTGGTAAGTCAAGGTATGTTGAAGATTTCGAAAGAAGTAAGAAGAGAACTCATAAGATTTTGAGATACTTTCTATTAACACCAAGACTTCAGAGACTTTATCAATCATTGAAGACCGTTGAAGCGATGAAATGGCATCATAAGATACGAATTTCTGAGGATAACATCATTAGTCATCCAGCAGACTCTATAGTTTGGAGAAAATTTGATAAACAATATCCTCAATTTGCTAGTGACCCATGCAACATTCGTCTTGGCCTAACATCTGATGGTTTCAATCCATTCGGGAGCACGAGCAATACTTACAGTATGTGGCCAGTTATGCTAATATCGTATAATGTTGCACCATAAAAATATATGAAAGAGTCATTTTTATTTTTATCATTGCTTATTCCTGGACCTAGAGCTCCTGGTAATGAGATAGATGTTCATCTGCGATCCTTAATCGATGAATTGAGAGAACTTTAGAAGATTGGTGTTGAAATATACGATTCAGTTAGTAAAAGAAACTTTCGATTACATGCGATGATAATATGAATAATTAATGATTTTTCAGCATATGGTAATCTATCTAGATGGAGCATAAAAGAATATTTCATATGTCCAATTTACAATGATGATAGATGCTCCGTTGGACTGAAGCATGAAAGAAAAATTGTCCATATGGATCATTGCAGGTTTTTACCATCTAATCATTCTTGGAGAACCCATCAAAATTGATGCTTCAATGGAAAGTCAGAGATGCATAAGCTACATTGTATGATGAGTGGGGATGACATATTGGCACAACTAGAGGCCATTCGTAATGTTAAATTTGGTAAAATTTCTGGTAGTCACAAGTGAAAGCATAATCAATCAGAGTTGAACTGAATAAAGTGGAGCATATTTTTTGAATTATCTTATTGGTAACATATCCTACATTGTCATAATTTGGATATCATGCACATTGAGAAGAATATTTATGATAATGTTATCGGGATACTTCTTAACATTAAGAAAAAAATAAAAGATAATTCGAATTCTTGGCTAGACCTAGAAAGAATGAAAATACGGCATGAGTTGCACTTGGTGCCCCGTGATGGTGGAAAATTCTTAATGCCAACTGCAAGTTATATATTGCATGATGATGAGAAAAGAAATTTCTGTAAGTGGTTAAATATCATAAAGTTTCTGATGGTTTTGCCTTCAATATTTTAAGCCATGTGAACTTGAAAGACGGCAGTATCTCGAGTATGAAGAGTCACGACTCTCATGTAATATTGCAATAACTTATACCTATTATGATGCATGGCTTCTCCACTGTAGAGGTACATAATGCACTTATTGAATTGGATATTTTTTTTCAAAAATTATCTTGTCAGAAACTCTAAGTTGATATACTTAAGAAGCTTCAATCGGATATTGCCCTATTACTGTGTAAGCTGAAAAAAAAAAATTTACCATCATTTTTTCGATATTATGGTATACTTGGCTGTTCACCTTTTAAGAAAGGTTTTGCTTTTTTTAATAGTTATTTAACCGTTAAGGAATCATTGTACTAAACTGGCCC
>QRFJ01003591.1:0-52712 GCA_006176705.1 Cocos nucifera
GGGCGTAGGATCTTATTTATAGACTATGCGTGATCCAACTCCTCTTCATCCCAACCAATCACAACCTTTTGTAAAATCAGATCTAAATCTAATTGGTGGGAATAGAGTCCCTTGGATTCATCCTTACATGGCGCCTAAGATTAGTCAAAGTTGGTTCTTAGGAGTCTAATCGAAATCCAAAAAGGAGATGGAGTCCCTATCCAATACGGACTCCTGGGCGCACTTGGCGTGCGCCCTCCTCCTTGCCAGCTTTTGGTAGGGGGACAAGCCCCAACCAGCTCTCCAATAGGTGTCTGACATGTAGACATAAGTCAAAGTATCAATGGTCAATATTTGATCAGTCAAAAGTCAACTTTTGACCAAAGTCAAAGGACGAGAAATGATAGGTGACAAAAAATGGCAGGTATTGTCTTACAAAATAAGACAATCCTTTTCTGACCTGGACAGGCTCCAGTTAGACCAAGTGAAGGCCTCTGATCGAGCACAAACTCCTTTGGCTCAGTCAGGACAACTATTTATGATAGTAAAAGAAGAACATTAGGTTCAATCGAGTGCTAGCATGATTTCCTTGAACCTAATTTAATCTCATTCAGATCAATTGAACTGGATTAGTTCAATTGATGATCACCAGATTCAAACCCTTGTTTGTATGATCCAGTTAGGTTCAGTTCTATATGGTAATAGGATATGTCATGATCTCTATCATCGACATCATCGAAACTCCTTTTGATGGATCAGAACTCTTCTGATTCGAACAACTAGAATGATCGATCATCTAAATCATTCTAATTGCTCCCAAAATCCACCAGTGACACCTAGCAGTATATGATGGCAATCCATCAGAGCTGAATGCGAACCTCTTGGTGCAGCTACCTGTGTGATTAAGTTCTTCTATCTTGAGCCCCGATCAGATTAGGATTAAGGTGAACTCGTCAAACCCTAGTTTCTGTCATATGTGTAATCATTCGATTCAAGTCTAATGTGAAAACCTAAATAGAAACTCTTTCTATTATTTCACTCTGCCATGGCCATGGGCTTCTGGACTTGATTCTCATGATCATCATAGGGCTGCTCCTCTACCACCAAGGTAGATAGATTCCATCTTGATGTAATCTAGTTCCTACAATGAACATGCTATAGCCAACATACACCTCAGGGTTCCGTATGGCTAGGAGATCGAGTTATGGTGTAGTCAAACTATAACATGCTCAAGGTGAACTGCCGATGCACCTCTAGTCAAAGAACCAGACACACCACTGCAGCATCGAATTAGTCGTTGACGAGAAGGTAGACTTCCTAATGACTATCCGAGGTGGTCACGCTCAGTGCCCTCGTTCTCTAACGAGTACCTGTATTCTCACTCCGGTGTCTCCACACCGTAGACTCAAGACTCATCTACTAAAAAGAAGTAATTGTACACCAACCTTCCGAATCAATCAGCATCCTCGTGATGATCCTATGGTCGAGAGCATTTTATGAGTTAATAATGATTATTCATGTCTTAAATTTTTAACTTTTGAAAATATGAATTATCATTACCATTAACTCAAAAGATGTATCACAGACACTAAATACACATATGTGATAGAAAATAACCCATTTCATTGATTATAGTTAAAATTATAATTTTGCCCCTAGAAGTGTATTACAAGTGTCAGCCAATTCTGGCTTCTAGGGCACATATATCTAACAAAAACTCCCTCTCTTTCTTCCACATCATTCTCTTCCAAAGAACCTTCTCCTCTCCTCTTTGTTAGCCCTTTCCTTCACTTCTCCAATCCATCTTCATTTCTCTTTTCTTCTACTATTCATCTTCTTCTTCTGAGAGAAAACTCTTGCCAAAGCTCTCTTGTAAATACATAAGTATGTTTAGAGTGTGATTAGCATGTATTAGCTTGTATTAAGTGTGCTTGGTGTATCAAGTATGTAAATAAGTTTGTTTAACTTGTATGGTGTGCTTTTGAGTATTCGTCAGTGCTAATGTAAGTACTTCTATGTAAGTAAAATATGCTTTTCTTCATAATTAGTTCTTAATTACTATTCATAGTTACTATTTGTTGGGGATAAACCCTGCTCCCACCGAAGTCCAGCTTAATGTTTAGCCTAATGCAACTGGTAATCATGGAAGAGCTTCGATCGGAAATTTTTCTCCAACGATCGAATCCCGGCCGAACTCCTTCCAGCGGCCGAAACCCAGCCTAACTCTCCTAGCGGTCGAACTTCTTTCGAACATCAGCCGAACTACTCTCAAGCTTCTCCATCAGTCGGATTCCTATAGGATCCAAACTCCTTCCAAACTCCAATAGTCAGATTCCTCCAGGAGCTAAACTCCTTTCAAACTTCTTCTTCAGTTGGATTCCTTCAGAAGCCGAACTCCTTCCAGATATCTTCTTCAATCGGATTCCTCCAGGAGCCAAACTCCTTCTGAATTTCTCTAGCAGTTGGATTTCTCTAGGAGCCAAACTTTTTCTGAATATCTCCTTTAGTCGGATTCCTCCAGGAGCCGAACTTCTTTCAAACTCCTCTAGCGGTCAGATTTTTTTAGGAGCCTAACTCCTCTAACGATCGAATTTCTTCAGGAGCCGAACTCCTTCTGAACTTCTCCTTCCGTCGGATTTTTTCAGAAGTCAAACTCTTTCCGAACTCCTCCAACAGTCGGATTTCTTCAGGAGCTAAACTCTTTTCAGACATCTCCTTCAGTCGGATTCCTCCAAGAGCCAAACTCCTCCAGCAGTCAGATTTTTTCAGGAGCCAAACTCCTTTTGGACTTCTCCTTCAGTCGGATTCCTTCAGGAGCCGAACTCCTTCCAAATTTTTCCAGCAGTCAGATTTCTTCAAGAGCCAAACTCCTTCCAGACATCTTCTTCAGTCAGATTCCTTCAAGAGCCAAACTCCTTCCGAACTCCTCCAATAGTTGGATTCCTCTAAGAGCCGAACTCCTTTTGGATTTCTTTAGCAGTCGAATTTCTTCAGAAGCCGAACTCCTTTCGGACGTCTCCTTTAGTCAGATTCCTCTAGGAGCCAAACTCCTTCCGAACTCCTCCAACAGTTGAATTCCTCTAGGAGCCAAACTTCTTTTGGACTTCTTCTTCAGTCAGATTCCTTCAGAAGTCGAACTCCATTCAAACTCCTTCAGTGGTCGGATTTTTTCAAGAGCCGAACTCCTTTTGGATATCTTCTTCAGTCAGATTCTTCTAAGAGCCGAACTCCTTTCGAACTTCTCTAATGGTCGAATTTCTTCAGAAGTTGAACTCCTTTCGGACATCTCCTTCAGTCAAATTCCTCCAGGAGATAAATTTCTTCCGAACTTCTCCTTCGGTCGAATTTCTTTCGGAGCCGAACTTCTTCCGAACTCCTCTAGTGATCAAATTTCTTCTGGAGCCGAACTCCTTCTGGACATCTTCTTCAGTCGGATTCCTCCAAGAGCCAAACTCCTTCCAAACTTCTCCAACAGTCGGATTCCTCTAGGAGCCAAACTTCTTTCAGACTTCTCCTTCAGTCAGATTCCTTTAGGAATCGAACTCCTTATGGACTTCTCCTTCAGTCGGATTCCAAATGCCTGCTTCCTCTGGATGGTTACAACTATCATTTATCAATCTACTACAGGCAACCCCACTATCAGATGGTTACGATTGTCATTATCAATCTATTATGAGTGACACCACTCTCCATAATAAGTTTCATGTAGCCCAGAGCCACCCACTATTGGATGGTTACAACAAGCTTTGTCTATAAAAATGGACCCTTCAGATACATTTTCTCTATGCTCTCTTCTTTTTTCTCAAAACTTTACCGAATTCATATCCGAGCACTCCATTTCTGTTGGTCAGAAGAGCTGACTTGATCGTCGGAGGATCCTATTGGAGCCACCACCACCAACTTCGGACAGCACTTTATTTTGTAGGTCACCGATGGCAATCTTATCTTTCCCAACTTCAGCTCGATTCGGCATCAACTAGATTCTACACCAACAAAATTGATGCTAGAAAAAGGGTCCTCTATTCCTGAGGTTCCCTTGATCTTAAAGGAGTGCTCAGCAGTGATCTCTCTTCTTCTTCTCTAGAGTTCTTCATGAAAAAAAAAAAATCTTTTAGAAAAGCTTCGACTCGACGATCAATAGCCTTTGCAGTCAGATCCCATCCAGATCAATCCATTCCCGCTCTAGCTTCGATAACTCAAGCTCCACTTGTAGCCATAGTGGATGCTGAGCAGTTCAACCTGCTGGTCCAGCAGGTTTGCGGTCTCATAGAGGTGATGTAGGCCATACATCGGTAGGCTTTGGTGCCAATTCAACTGGAGTAGGCTCTTTCAAAGTCCCATGATTCAGTTGGAGGATGGCCGACTCGGGCTGGCCGATCAGTGACCTCCGAAAAGGAAAAACAAAGGGTGGAGAGCCATTGCTCGAACCATGATTCAACCTTGGGTAAAGCTTTGCTTCCGTTCCATCAGAAAACTCTGAATATCAATGATCATAAAGATCTCCTGAATCAAAGGCTCTAGAAAATGAGCCGACGAATTGAAGAACACTGCCACGTCACTCCGACTCCCCATGATAACGTCTACATCGATCCCCCTTTCTCTCTCCAAATTATGCAAGAACTCATTCCGCCGAACTTCAAGCTTTTCCAACTTGGAAGCTATGACAGAACTTCTGATTCAGTCGATCACTTAGAGGCCTTCCAGACCATGATGCTGCTCCATGGTGTGCTAGACACCATTTTATGCTGGGCTTTTCCATCCATGCTCAAGGGAACCACTAGGAATTGGTACTCAGCCCTTAAGTCAGGTACCATCTTTTTCTTTGATCAGATGACCTATCAGTTTATGGCTCATTTTATTAACAGCTGACGTCCCTACCGAGGTTCGAATTTTCTAATGAACATCAAGTAGAAGGAGGGAGAATCCATCTAGGCTTATGTCATCTGATTTAATGCTGCTACATTGGAGGTTCGAAACCTGGACCAGTCGGTTGCAATGACCGCACTCTAGGGTGGCAAATCAACGAGCCAGATGGGCCCGCTGAGGAAGAAAAGCCGAGTGAAGCTTGGTCGTGCTCTCGAACTTTCTTTGAGCGCAAGCGAGCCCAAACTCCTCCCTGAGCTCGGATGCAGGGAAGCCCTGAAAGAATGGTGCGGTGGGGTCTTCCCTCTAAAGATTTCACAACTATACCTCTCTCAATGCTCCAAAAATCTAAGTACTGATGAAAATTAGGAAGCAATTATCGAGACCGAAAAGGATGCATACTCATCCCGGCAAGCGTAATCCTAATAAGTTCTGCCTTTATCATCGTGATCATGGTCATGATACTGAAGAGTGTATTCAGCACCACGATGAAATCGAGGAGCTCACTAGGTGAGACAAACTTGGTCGATACTTACGGTGTCGGCCTGAAGGGCAAGAAGATTGACTAAGGGCATTGCCATAGCCTGAACCACCAAGAAGGGAGGAACAACAAGAAGATTGGCCACCTCTCAGCATCATCAATATTATCTCTAGGGGACTTCAATGTGAAGAGGCCAGCGGATCAGAGGGACTAGTGAAGAGGTGGAGAACTGAAGAGTCCATCGCTTTCATCGATGAGGATGCTTAAAGAGTCCAGTTCTCGCATAATGATGTAGTTATAATCTCATCAAACATTGCCAACTATGATGTACCCCGCATTTTGGTAGATAATGGAAGCTCGATCGATGTATTATTTTATGATGCTTTCTCAAAAATGTCCTTACTCAATAACCACTTAGGACCTATGAACTCTCCGTTGGTAGGCTTCACTGGTGATGCCATACCAGTTGAGGGTATAATAACTTTGACTGTGACTACAGGGCAACGTCCAAAGCTGGTTAAGATACAGATCGATTTTCTAGTCGTAAAGGCTCCATCTGCCTACAACACTATTCTCGATTGACCTGGGTTGAACATGCTTCAAGCTATGGTGTTGACTTATTATCTAAAGGTGAAGTTCCCAATAAATTACGAAATTGGAGAGATTAGGAGAGATCAGGCATTGGCGAGATGTTGTTACTTCACTGCCCTACATAAAAACATCCAGCCTGACCTTTATCCCGTCGAGGGGCTGGATACCCATGATGACCTGACCAACGAGCAGGGTGAGCCTATGGAGGACCTCATATCTATGCCCTTAAATGATGAGAATGTGGAGCACACTATACAGATATGGAGGACCTCATTTCTGTATTGAATTCCTCCAGTGGTCGGATTTCTTCAAGAGCCGAACTCCTTCCGAACACCTCCAGTGGTCAAATTTCTTCAGGAGCCAAACTCCTTCCAAACTTCTCCTTCAGTCAGATTCCTCTAGGAGCCAAACTCCTTTCAAATTTCTCCAATGGTTGGATTTCTTCAAGAGCCAAACTCCTTTTGAACAACTCCTTCAGTCGAATTATTCTAAGAGCCGAACTCCTTTCGAACTTGTCTAGCGATCGAATTTCTTTAAGAGCTGAACTCCTTCTAGACTTCTCCTTCAATCGAATTTCTCTATGAGCCAAACTTCTTTCCAGCATCTTCTTCAGTTGGATTCCTCTAAGAGCCGAACTCCTTCCAAATTTCTTCAGCAATCAGATTTCTCTAAGAGCCAAACTCCTTTTAGACATCTTCTTCAATCAGATTCCTTCATGAGCCAAACTCCTCCAACAGTCGGATTCCTTCAGGAGCCAAACTATTTTTAGATTTCTCCAGGAGCTGAACTCCTTCTGGACATCTTCTTCAGTCGAATTTCTTTAGGAGCCAAACTCCTTCTGAACTCCTTCAACAGTCGGATTCCTTCAGAAGCTGAACTTCTTTTGGACTTCTCCTTTAGTTGAATTCCTCTAGGAGCTAAACTTCTTCCGAACTCCTCCAACGGTCAGATTTCTTCAGGAGCCGAACTTCTTCTGGACATCTCCTTCAGTCGGATTCCTTCAAGAGCCAAACTTCTTTCAAACTCCTCCAACAGTCAGATTCCTCCAGGAGTTGAACTTCTTCCAGACTTCTCCTTCAGTCGGATTCCTTCAGAAGCTGAACTCCTTATAAACTTCTCCTTCGATCAGATTTCGAATGCCTACTTCCTCTGGATGGTTACGATTATCATTTATCAATCTACTATAGGCAACCCCACTATTGAATGATTACGACTATCATTATCAGTCTATTTCGAGCGACACCACTTTCTGTAATAAATTTTATGTGGCCCACTACCGAAAGGTTATAATAAGCTCCATCTATAAAAAGAAACCCTCCAAATACATTTTCTCTAAGCTCTCTTCTTCTTCCCCAAAAATCTATCGAATTCATACTTGAGCACTCCATTTCTGTTGGCTAGAAGAGCTGACTTGATCATTGGAGGGTCCTACTGGAGCCACCACCATTGACTTTGGATAGGACTTTATTTTGTAGATCATCGATGGTGACCTCATCTTCTCCAACTTCTGCTCGATCCGATATCAACCAGATTCTACACCAATACTATTCATAGTTACTATTTATTATTATTATTCATAGTTACTGTTCATAGTTACTATTCAGCACTATAGCTCGATACTATTGCAGAAACCACTGCTCAGTATTGGAGCAGATACAATAGTACTGCTATTGAAACCACTATCCAGTACTATAAATGGAGGTACCGTAGTATGAAAAAAACCATCCAAGTACTACATGGGGTTGCTCTGTAAAACAACAGTCAACCTTGAAGGATAAGCCAATCCTGAGGTTGGTAGAGGCTGTATTGTAAACAACCGTGCAGTTAAAGTAAACAATCCAAATACCTCCTCATACCCTCAGTATCTCGATTGCATTGTAAACAACTATGCAATCACTAGTGCTGAGCATTAACTATTTACCAATTAACTACTGTCTAGTATGCTTTAATAGTAACTATTTATATTAACTATTGAGTAGTATGTTAGTAGTTAGTTTATTTAACTATTTATATTAACTATTAGTTATTGCTTTATGTTTGTGCTTATATTTAGTAGTTGTTACTTTATGTTAATTTAATTTCTGTTAATGTTTGGTTTTAAGTTTATTCCAGAAAAAAGCAAAAAATATTAGTTAGTTAGGTGTTAGTTTGATAGTTTGTTTGTTTTAAAATAAAAAAAACCAAAAATTATTCAGTTATTAGTCTATTAGTATGTTTGTTTTGAATCTTAAAAAAATATAAAAATGATTTTCTTATTTAATTAAGTCATCTATCTACATACTTGTATGAGTACTTTTCTTCTTTTTATCTGCATAATCTATTTGTCTTTAGTGTATGTCCATCTTGAAGCAACCAGATCTAGGATTTCACAGATAGATCTTGAAATTTTTTCAAGATCATGCAGCAAAAAACTTAAATAAATCAAATATTTATTTAAATAAACATGTAAACATTTAGATCTAAGATCTATTATATGATCAAGGCATGATATTAAATCAAAAATTAAAATTAAATAAGAAAGTAAAGGGTTGATCAAATCAACCTTGATCTATACTACATTAAATGAAGGTATGAAGTTTATAGATCATATCTATTATCTGAGCAAGTTAGACATTCTAACTTACTGATCCAAGCTTGAGGATGATGTCATGAGCCTTACATGTGTCTGACCTCTAGGAGTCATCCACATGAGTATACGATCTCTGATATGAAGTCCGACGTAGGAAATTAGCACAACATGCTAGTACTATGCTGATCTTCGACAGTCGATCCGATGCTCCTTTCTTCAAAATTTGGACTCTTCAAAATATGAAAAGGAAGATGAGAGTTTACTGATCTAAGACTCTCTCAGAAAAACTCAAAAAAAAAGGGAGGAGAGATTGAAAATAAAACAGCCCTAAAAGAAGACCCTCTTCTTCTTCTCTTTTCTCTCACCCAGATACCTAGTTTGGTGCCTATGGAAACCCCATGCCCAAGGATCCTCATCCTCTGATTTTTGCACACCCCAAATCTCTTCCAAAGATCTATATTTCATGAAACAATTAAAATAAAATTCATCCAATAAATAGAGAAAAGGAAGAGTCCAAGTTAGAACAAAATCCTAGACTAGGAATGTCCAAACATGGGAAGTTGTTGGGGTGCCCAACTCTTGGGTGCCTCCTCCATAATTATTGGCATGGACCAGCAAGAGAGGGTGCATAAAAACTGAGATTATTTTCATGGAATAAGAGAAGAATTAATTAAAAGAGGGGGCGGCACTCAAGGGAAGGTGTTTTGGTCAACAAGGATTCTATCTCATAGAATCCTATGCAAAACTAACTCCTTTTTTGACTTGGTCTTTCAACAAATTGCCTTATGAGAAAAGGAAGAGAGAAAGAGGGCGTGAGAAGCCATGGGAGTGGAGAATTTTCACATAAGAAACAAAATAAAAAGGGTATGGAGCGTGAGGATTAAGTGGTGCAAGTGATTGGGAGTCCTAGTCACACTAGGACTCCTATTTTGACTTAGTCAAACAAGATCTTTTAACCAAATAAAATCAAGATTAAACCAATCCAATTAAATAAGACCCTAATCCATTTAAGAACTTAATTAAATTAGATTTAATTTAGATTTATTTTTTAATTAAATTAGAAAATTAGGTTAATTCGAGTCCTAGTTAGACTAGGCCAAGTTCTTTCTTGCACTTGCATTATCTAATAAATCAATTAAACTTGATCCAATCAAGCCAAAACTAAATCTAATTAAATTATATTTAATTAGACTTAATTTTAGCCTATTGGCTTAATTAAATGAAGTCAATTAGTAATCCAATTGCTAATCGATCCTCTTGTAACACTTGCACTAGGTTAAACACCAATCATATTGATTGTTTAACCCTAGAACAATTCTTAATTATTGATCAACCATTCAATCAGATCGTAATCTCTAATGTGTGTGATCTCATAGGTCCAAACCTAAGCCAGTAGCATAAGAATAAATTTTTATACCAATCAAAGTGACCATCTAGCAATGATACCCGACGGTCGGATAGGTTGAAGGTGTAGAACACCATCCTTAGAACCCATGCAGATACAGTTTCTATATAATTCATCCCCTTGATCATAATTCTCGTAGGACACCTCAGAGTTCAACTGTCAACTCTGATCAGGTTGTTCACATTGTATTTCAAAATATTAAATCCATCTAATGGATTATCCTGGCCAAGATTTTACTATATTGAAATATAGTGGTACATTCTTCTCCAACTCTTGGAGTGGTCAATTCCATCTTGATCACACTCCGACTTCACAAGTATTTGACTGTGCCCAGAAGCCTTCCATTGCTAAATTAGAAATTTGGTTAGTCCGATACTAAAGCATAGTGAGTTGTTTGCAAGTCACTAAGGTGATCTTAGGTCTAAGGGATACTTATACCTATATCTCATTAGAGACATTCTCGATAGCAGAATGCTCTAGAGTTGGTCACATTCAACGATGATGTACCCATACATCTCACCTGTATGCCATACCAGTGTCTCCACACTCCTTGATTAAGAGGACAACAAACCTATATGGCATATATTGATCGATGCTCGATAGATGCTGTTATCCTAATTAACAGCCTATCATTTGGTCGTAAACCAATTTAAGGACTAATCGATAAATTCTCTCTGTATCGAAACTAAACAGTCCTAAGGACTTCATTACAATAATGGAGTTCATTAGAAGATGTAAACTTATGATGAAAAAGATGCCAAAATATTTTTATTAATTAATAAATTAATTATAATTATAAAATAGCTCAACCATCAATAGGCTGATGATCGGCTTTGGGACATAATTTTCAACAACTCCCACTTATATTAAAGCCACTTAGCACAGTATCTAATACCCATCTTTGACTTATGGTTGTTGAACTCCTTGATTGCCAGGGTTTCAATGAAGGGGTCGGCTAGGTTCTTCTTTTCATTGTTCTTTTGAAGGTCGATGTCACCACGATCCACGATCTCATGAACCAAATGAAAGCAGCATAGAATATGCTTTGTTCGTATGCCTTCGGTTCCTTTGCTTGAGCTATAGTGCCAGTGCTGTCGCAGTAGAGCAGGACTGGACCATCAATGGAGGATGCTACTCCAAGCTCGGTGATGAACTTCCTCAATCATATAGCTTTCTTTGCTACATCTGATGCTGCCATGTACTCTGCTTTGCAAATAGAGTCAGTCATTGTATGTTGCTTGAAATTTTTCTAGCAGATGGCTCCATCATTTAGAGTAAAGATATACCTCGACATACTTTTACTATCATCATGGTTAGATTGAAAGTTGGACTCTATAAACCCCACAAGCTCCAGATCTGACTCACCATAAACCAACCATTAGTTCTTAGTATTTCTCAAGTACTTAAGGATGGTTTTAACCACCTTCCAGTGATTTTCTCCAGGATCAGACTGGTATCTACTCACTACTCCTAGTGAGTATGCCATGTCTGGTTTCGTACATGTCATTGCATACATAATAGACTCCATTGCCGAAGCATATGAAATTCTACTCATACGCTCTCTTTCTTCAGGAGTAGTCGAACAATCCTTCTTAGAGAGAGAAATTCCTTAGCCTATTGAAAGATAGTCCTTTTCGGAATTCTCTATGTTGAACCTCTTCAGCACTATTTCTATGTACGTGGACTGGGATATACCAAGCATCCTTTTAGATCTATCCTTATAGATCTTCATCCCTAGGATGCAGGATGCTTCACCTAAGTTCTTCATGGAGAACTATGATGACAACCAAACTTTTATTCCTTATAGTGTAGGGATGTCATTCTCGATTAAGAGAATGTCATCCACATATAAAATAAGAAATACCACTGCTGGACCATTTGCCCATTTATAAATGCAGGATTCTTCTCCATTCTTAATGAAGCCATATGTTTTGATCACTTTATCAAAATGCATGTTCCAACTCCAAGATGCTTGCTTCAATCCATAGATGGATCTCTAAAGCTTGCACACCTTGGACTCATCTATGAATGTGAACCCTTCAGGTTGTATCATATACACCTCTTCGATCAGCTCTCCATTTAGGAAAGTTGTCTTCACATCTATCTACCAGATCTCATAGTTAGATGGACAGTAATGAAAAGCATGATCCGAATGGACTTGAGCATTGCCATAGGAGAGAATGTCTCATCATAGTCAATACCATAATATTGATGATATCCCTTGGCAATCAGACAGGCTTTATAGGTCTCCACCTTTCTGTCTACGCTCCTTTTCCTTTTGAAGACCCATTTACACCCAATGGATTTAACCCCTTCAGGTGGGTCAACTAATATCCATATATCATTGACCTTCATGGAATCCATTTCAGATCCCATAGCTTCTAGCCATTTCTTAGAGTCAGGTCTCTGCATCGCATCCATATAAGTGATCGAATCCTCATCATTCTTATCGAGTTCGATGGAATCACCATCCTGGATCAAGAATCCATAGTATATATCTGGATGGCATGGTACTCTATCGGATCGCCTTAATGGTGTGGGTTCACTAGGCTTCGAATCTGATCTGATCAAATCCGACTTAGGTTCAACATTCTGTATCAGACTTTCTACCTATTGAACTTCATCAAGTTCAACCTTAGAGGCAACAATTCCTTCACCAAGAAACTTCTTTTCCAAAAAGGTTGTCCTAAGGTTGATGAACACCTTTTGTTCATTAGCATGGTAGAAATAGTATCCTTTGATCTCTTTTGGATACCTTATGAATGTACACTTGTCAAACCTAGGTCCAAATTTGTCTGTAACTAACCATTTGAAATAAGCCGAGCATCCCTAAATCCTAAGATGTGAAAGTGCTGGCTTATGCTCTGTCCATATCTCATATGGGGTTTTAATTACAGACTTACTTGGAATCCTATTTAATAGATAATAAGCTGATTTGAGTGCATATCTTTAGAAGGATATCGACAAGCTGGCAAATCCCATAATGGATCAGACCATGTCTAACAAAGTCTGATTTCTCCTTTCAGACATACCATTATGTTGTGGTGTTCTAGGAGGAGTCCATTGGGAGAGAATTCTATTCTCTTCTAGATATGTGAGAAACTCACCAGAAAGATATTCTCCTTCTCGATCAAACTGAAGAGTTTTAATACTCTTCCCAATTTATTTTTCTACTTTACTTTAGAATCATTTGAACATTTTAAAAGAATCTAACTTATGTTTCATCAGATAGACATATCCATACCTGGATAGATCATCTGTGAAAGTGATGAAGTAGACATATCAACCTCTCGCACTTGTGCTCATTGGTCCACATACATCAGTACGTACTAGACCTAAGAGCTCATCGGCTCTCTCACCTTTTTCAGTAAAAGGTGAATTGATCATTTTACTAAGAAGATAGGACTCACAGATTGGAAGTGATTCACAATTATTAATTTTGAGGATTTCCTCTTGAGTCAACCTATTTATCCTATTCTTATTTATATGACCTAGCCTACAGTGCCATAAGT
The DNA here is from genome assembly GCA_006176705.1 of Cocos nucifera. NCBI lineage: Eukaryota > Viridiplantae > Streptophyta > Magnoliopsida > Arecales > Arecaceae > Cocos > Cocos nucifera. The sequence goes on from QRFJ01003591.1 coordinate 13,401, forward strand.
AGATATTTGATACACTATCTAATCTAGGGTGCTTGCCAGTAGAATAGACTATATTAATAGGTTGTGATAACATATATACACCATTATTCAATTATCCACAGAAAGCAGTAACACCATTCACAATGACATTACAAACTCGTTTCTTTATTAAATTTCATAATTGTTCATGGCCAAAAGGCCTATAGAAATGATATTTAAAAAGAAACTAGGACAAAAATGACAATCACTAAGAACAACGGTATGAGATTCAAATACAAGTTTTAAAATTTCTAAAGCTAGAACTAAAACTGATCTTCCATCTCTAACGTTTAAGATTCTCTCGCCTTGCTCGAATCTTCTACTAACTTGCAACCCCTACAACGAATTGCAAATATGGTACGGGCTACCAGTATCCAATACCCAGTCAGTAATATCATAAATAGAGAAATTGCAAGGAGTTATCATATAAATACCTTGTCCAGCAATAGCTTGCTTCTTTCTCTGCCTGTTCGGATCTAGGGAGGCAATGTACTGAAGATAGTTTCTCTTCCAATATTCGTGTTTCTTGTAAAAGAAGCATTCAACTTGACTCTTATCAGGCTTGATCTTTCTGGTCTAGCCCTACACTGATGTCCCAGTCTGAATTTGCATCTTCTTTGTTTTCTTCTTCTTGTTCTTCTTCCCTTTCCTAAAGGGTCGAGAACCAGAAGACGAACCTCCCATTAAGTTCACCAATTCTTTATGGAGTTGGTGATTCTTCTCAAAGTTCTGAAGTAACCCTAGTAAGCCATGGTAGTTTACTTTAGGCTTTGTCATTCTATAATGAGTAAGGAAAGAGAGATAGGACTTTGGCAGTGAGTTCAGTATTGCATCTTTCCCAAATTGTTCATGCAAGAAAAAGCCAAGTTTGCTCAAGCGCTCTATCAGCTCGATCATATATAGTACATGATCAGTGATAGAGGCTCTATCCCATATTTTGGCATTGAAGATGGTACAACTAGTCTTGTGCCTCTCAACGTCATCGGGTGTGTCAAAAGAATCCTCTAACACTTGTAGCATTTCATTTTACTAAGCTGTCTCAAACCTATGGCTGAACTCGTTGCTCATCACAGGCAGCATAATGCAGTGCACCATGGTTCGATCACTGAGCCACTTTTGATAAGTGTCTCTGACTATTCCACGTGCATTGGCAGCTGGCTCCTCAGGTGCAGGATCCATCAGAACATATAGGATCCATTCATGCTCCAGGGCAATCTTCAATTTTCAATACCAGCTATCGAAGTTGGATCCCACCAACTTATCATTGTCCAATAATGATCGGAGCGATAGAAAAGTAGCCATATCTGCACAAAGAAAAATCAAAATCTAATTAGTAATTAAACCTAAAGATTTGAACTTTAATCAAAAGATTTCTTCCACTATTTTGTTCAAATTGGTAGCCTCTACCTCCAATTCAAAAAATTATTCTAATTTCTTAGTAGGTACTAGAATCCACATAGACTGTACACGAGCCCAACTTTGGTTGGCCCACCCATGTACATCTAAGGATAGGTTCACAATCAATTATTTCTCTAAATAATTTTTAGTAATTAAATTTTGCCCTAAGCCCTAATCAGTTGGCTTTGGCCTTCTCAAAAAATGGTCCAGTTAGGTCCAACCATTAACATGACCATACTTGACCCATCCAACTAATGAATGATCAGGCCTAACTTTGGTTGGCCCACCTGACCACCATTAAGAAAGATGTATCCAAGAGATTATATAATGAATAATAATTCCATCAATCGATAAGCATCAGGCCTTTGGGCCTCCAATGATTATCCAACTGATGGACTCATTATCATCCACTTTAATGGAAGGCTATGATCTAGTTATCATATAATTATTTTATTTTAAGAACCTAATAATTTTAGAGAATTTAATTTATAAAAGTGAGTAGGTCAGATTAACCAGCTTGTCATGATCCTTCCACTAACTTCACCAAGTCAGCTTAAGGGAAATCATTAATTGGCTGGTCTAGGAGCACCTAAATCAGTCAAACTGATTTACCTAGCTAACATGGGTCAGCTCAAATAGTTAAGTGATCTGATCAAAATATAATCTCATCAAGAGGCTAGGTAAGTTCGATCAGGAGAAGGGTCTGCCAGGCTTGGCTTAGACACCATAAAAAATGGCGAGGTAAGTGAGCTGCCAATTAAAAACCATTGGTCTAGTTTACCTTAGACACCAACTAATTTAATTAGTTTCAATTAGATCAACCTAACAGTTCGTGCTACACCGTATAGCCAAGAATCAAGTCCATCTTGAATCTTATTAAAGACATGGACTTGACCAACTACAACTATTGCAATTGATCTAGAGAATCCTTGACCTAATCTAAGACAATAATTGATTAGATTTAGTCAATTCTCTAATTAAGTCCATTCTTTAATCTAACCCTAGGTCTAACCCAATCAATGGACCTAATCCTCATTAATCTATTAACCCAATGTGTTATGATTCGTGTCATAGGATCTTTAATTTACAATCCTAGAACCTAATCAAACAACTTCTTAATTCTTAATTAAGTTTTGGGCCGAGGGTTGAGGTTTGGCTTTTCAAAAATAGTTTTGATATTTGTAAAATAATTTTATAACATGGTTCTATCAATCAAGTTGCATGTTTGATTCATAATCAATATGTAAGTAACATAAATATGAATCTACTTTAGATCTAATCCAAACAAGTTCATGTAATTGAAACAGTTTCAATAATAATCAATCATAAATCTTCCTAGATCAAATCTAACATATTTATGAAGATTAAAACTAGATTAAAATATTTTTAATCAGATCATAAAATCTCTTAGATTTAATTTAAAATTTTATGATCAATATTTTAGATCAGCACGTACTAGGACAACCTATTCACTGTAAGGGGTAAACCTTACAGCAGGACAATCTTATGATAGTTCATGCAATCTAAAATATTTTATTTTTAGATCTAAAATTATTTTAAATCTATTAAATTATAAATAAAATTAGATTAAATCTAATAAATTTATGATTAGAGTCAGATCATCATGAATTAGGATAACCTATTCACTGTAAGGGATAAACCATACAGCAGGACAACCTTATGGTAGTTCGTGAGATCTAATTTTTTTTTAAAATTTTAGATTTAACAATTAAATTATAAATTAGATTTAATCTAAGAAATAATCTAAACATGAACAAAAATCATGTAATAACAATCTTGTTCTGATACCAATTGAAGGAACCAGATCTAGGATTTCACGGGTAGATCTTGAAACTTTTTCAAGATCATGCAACAAAAAACTTAAATAAATTAAATATTTATTTAAATAAATATGTAAATACCTAGATCCCAGATCTATTACATGATCAAGGTATGATATTAAATCAAAAATTAAAATCAAATAAGAAAGTAAAGGATTGATCAAATCAATCTAGATTTATACTACATCAAATCCAGGTATAAAGTTTATAGATCATATCTACTACCTGAGCAAGTTAAATGTTCTAACTTGCTGATCCAGGCTTGAGGATGATGTCATGAGCCACATATGTGTCCGACCTCTAGGAGTCATCCATATGAGCCTACGATCTCTGATCTAAAGTTCGATGCAGGAAATCAGCATAGCATGCTTGTACTGTGCTGATCCTTCTTCGACGATCGATCCAATGCTCCTTCTTCAAAATTTGACTCTCCAAAATATGAGAAGGAAGATGAGAGTTTACTGATCTAAGACTCTCTTAGAAAAACTCAAAAAAAAAAAGGGAGGAGAGATTGAAAATAAAATAGACCTAGAAGAAGACCCTCTTCTTCTTCTCTTTTCTCTCACCTAGACACCTAGTTTGGTGCCTATGGAACCCCCATGGCCAAAGACCCACTTCCTCTAAATTTTGCACACCCCAAACCTCTCCCAAATCTATGTATTCCATGAAAAAATTAAAATAAAATTCATCCAATAAATAGAGGAAAGGAAGTCCAAGTTAGAACAAAATCCTATACTAGGAATATCCAAACATGGGAAGTTGTTGAGGCGCCCAACTCTTGGGCGCCTCCTCCACAATTATTGGCATGGATTAGCAAGGGATGGTGCATAAAAAAAAGATTATTTTCATAGAATAAGAGAAAAATTAATTAAAAGAGGGAGCAGCATTCAAGGAAAGGTGTTTTGGTCAACAAGGATTCTATCTCATAGAATCCTAAGCAAAACTAACTCCTCTTTTGACTTGGTCTTCCAACAAATTGCCTTATGAGAAATGGAGGAGAGAAAGAGGGCATGAGAAGCCATGGGAGTGGAGAATTTTCAAATAAGAAATAAAACAAAAAGGGCATGGGGTGTGAGGATTAAGTGGCGCAAGTGATAGGGAGTCCTAGTCATACTAGGACTCCTATTTTGACTTGGTCAAACAAGATCTTTTAACCAAATAAAATCAAGATTAAACCAACCCAATTAAATAAGACCCTAACCAATTTAAGGACTTAATTAAATTAGTTTAAATCAAATTTAATTCTAATTTATTTTTTAATCAAATTAGAAAATTGGGTTAATCCAAGTCCTAGTTAGACTAGGACTAGTTCTTCCTTGCACTTGGCTTATCTAATAAATCAATTGGACTTGATCCAATCAAGTTCAAACTAAATTTAATTAAATCATATTTAATTAGATTTAATATTAGCCTATTGGCTTAATCTAATTAAGCTAATTAGCAATTCAATTGCTAATCGATCCTCCTGCAACACTTGCACTAGGTTAAACATCAATCATATTGATTATTTAATCCTAGAATGATTCTTAATCATTGATCAACCATCCGATTAAATCATAAGCTCTAATCTATGTAACCTCATAGGTCTGAATCTAAGTTGGTAGCATAGAAATAAATTTTTATATCAATCGAAGTGACCATCTAGCAATGATACGCAATGGTCGGATAGGTCGAAGGTGTAGAACACCATCCCTAGAACCCATGTGGATATAGTTTTCACATAATTCATCTCCTTGACCACAATGCTCGTAGGACACCTCAAAGTTCAACTGTCAGCTCTGATTAGGTTGTCTACATTGTATTTTTAAAATATCAAAGCCATCTGATGGATTATCCTGGCCAAGGTTTTGCTATATCGAAATATAGTGATACATTCTTCTCCAACTCTTGGAGTGGTCAATTTCATCTTATTCACACTCTGACTTTGTAAGTACTTGACTGTGCCCAAAAGTCTTTTATTGCTGAATTAGAAATTTAGTTAGTCTGGTACCAAAGCATAGTGAGATGCTTGCAAATCACTGAGGTGATCTCAGGTCTAAGGGATACTTATACCTATATCCCATCAGAGATATTCTCGATAGCAGAATGCTCTGAAGTTGGTCACGTTCAATGATGACGTACCCATACATCTTATCTATATGCCATACCAGTGTCTCCACACTTCTTGGTTAAGAGGACAACCAACCTATATGGCATATAGCGACCTATGCTCGATAGACGCTATTGTCCTAATTAATAGCATATCATTTGGTCATGAATTCAATTAAGAATTAATCAATAAATCCTCTCTTTATCGAAACTAAACAGTCCTAAGGACTTCATCACAATAATGGAGTTTATTAGAAGATGTAAACTTATGATAAAAAAGAAACCAAAATATTTTTATTGATTAATAAATTAATTATAATTATAAAATAGCTCAACCATTAATAAGCTGATGATTGACTTTGAAACATAATTTTCAACACATCTTATCTATCTGTCGGTCATCTTAAATAGTCATAGTTATTATCTGTTTGCTTTATCTCAAGCTGTTGTCTTCTCCTCTTCTTTAAAGTGTCCAATTTGTACTTTTATTTCTGGGTTTTGGGCTGTATTGTATATGTACATGGGCAGTATCATATAATTTGGAGCTCATCCTTTAGTGTGGCATAATTAATATTTGGCCTCGATTGTTGGTAAGAGATGTTCTATCCATCTTATACCTTTCGAATCTAGTGTTCCCAGTTTGGTTGCCCGGCGTAAGCTAATACAGTGGATCTCCGTATCACTCTAGATTTGAGGTTGCCTCTCCGAGGGCTCGGACCATCTGGTATCATAGCAATACTAGACATCTAGTGTAAACCAATAGTTATATTCACTTTTCTGTCTGCCATATACCTTTCGAATCTGGTTCCTAGTTTGGTTGCCCGATGTAAGTTGATATGGTGGATCTCTGTATCACTCTAGTTTGAGGTTGCCTCTCCGGAGGCCTGGATCATCTGGTATCAGTGAAGGGAAATCCTGATTTCCCGGTCCAGGTTCGTCCAGATCTGATTAGATCAAGAGATATATTTCAAAAATTTTCTCTTGATCTCAATCAGATCTTGATATGTTTCAGATCTGATTCTTATTATTTTAATAAATAAAATAAAATAAAATAAATTAAATTTAATTTAATTTACCTGATTTGGGTAATCCTATTACCCTGTAGATGATCCTGATTGCAGCAGAAGGTTCTGGATCTAAAGCCACGCAAGCGCTTGGCCTCTATCGATATCCACTCGGGTTGGATCTGGAGATCCTCTTCTTCTCTATCACACCTCCAAAAATCAGATCTGGATCTGATCTGGAGGATCTTCAAAACTCTTTTGAAGATCTACAGTCGTCCTTTTGCAGCAGCGCAGCCTTCTTGCTTTTGATCGCCTTTCCTTGATCTGAATTGCACCAACCTAAATCCAAAACACTTTTGGATGTGGAGAGCAAGGGGAGAAGAGACTATGGCATGGAGAAGGAGGGGAGAGGCAGCCTTGGGGCATGGGGTTTCTCAATTGAATTGCATTCACTTAGAATTAGGGTTGGGCGCAGGGTCTTATTTATAGACCTCTTGTGATCCAACTCCTCTTCCTCTCAACCAATCACAACCCTTTGTGAAATCAGATCTAAATCTGATTGGTTGGAATAGAGACCCCTGGATTCCTCCTTAGAGGGCGCCTAAGACCAGTCAAACTGGATTCTTAGTAGAACTCTGATTGGAATCCAAAAGGGAGGTGGAGTCCTTGTCCAACAAGGACTCCTAGGCGCCTCCTACTTGGGCTCACGCCACCCTTGGCGTGCGCCCTTCTCCTTGCCAGGTTCTGGCAGGGGGACAGGCCCCCACCAGCTCTCCAATAGGTGCATGACATGTGGTCAAAAGTCAAAGGGTCAATGGTCAACGTTTGACCAGTCAAAGGTAGACTTTTGACCAAAGTCAAAGAACAAGAAATGGCAGGTGACCAAAAATGGCAGGTAATGTCTTACAAATAAGACAACCTTATTCTGACTTGGACAACCTCCAGTCAGACCATATGAAGGCCTCTGATTGAGCACAAACTCCTTTGGCTCAGTCAGGACAACTTATTTATGATAGCAAAAGAAGAACGTTAGGTTCAATCGAGTGCTAGCACGATTTCCTTGAACCTAATTGAATCTCATTCAGATCAATTGAACTAGATCAGTTCAATTGATGATCACCAGATTCAAACCCTTGTTTGTGTGACCCAGTTAGGTTCAGTTCTGTATGGTAATGGGATATGTCATGATCTCTATCATAGACATCATCGAAACTCCTTTCGATGGATCAGAACTCTTCTGATTCGAACAGCTAGAATGATCGATCATCTAAATCATTCTAATTGCTCCCAAAATCCACCAGTGACACCTAGCAGTATATGGTGGCAACCCATCAGAGCTGAATGCGAACCTCTTGGTGCAGCTACCTGTGTGATTCAAGTTCTTCTATCTTGAGCCCCGATCAGATTAGGGTTAAGGTGAACTCGTCAAACCCTAGTCTCTGTCATATGATGTAATCATTCGATTCGAGTCCAATGTGAAAATCTAAATAGAAACTCTTTCTATTATTTCACTCTACCATGGCCATGGATTTCTGGACTTGATTCTCATGATCATCATAGGGCTACTCCTCTACCACCGAGGTAGATAGATTCCATCTTGATGCAATCCAGTTCCTACAATGAACATGCTCATAGCCAACATACACCTCAGGGTTCCATATGGCTAGGAGATCGAGTAATGGTGTAGTCAAACTATAACACCCTCAAGGTGAACTGCCGATGCATCTCAGGTCAAAGAACCAGACACACTACTGCAGCATCGAGTCAGTCATTGACGAGAAGGTAGACTTCCTAATGACTACTCGAGGTGGTCACGCTCAGTGCCCTCGTTCTCTAACGAGTACCTGTACTCTCGCTCTGGTGTCTCCACACCGTAGACTCAAGACTCATCTACTAAAGAGAAGCGATCGTACACCAACCTTCCGGATCAATCACCATCCTCGTGATGATCCTATGGTCGGGAGCTGTTTATGAGTTAATAATGATTATTCATGTCTTAAATTTTCAACTCTTGAAAATATGAATTATCATTACCATTAACTCAAAGGATGTATCACAGACACTAAATACACATATGTGATAGAAAATAACCCATTTTATTGATTATAGTCAAAATTATAATTTTGCCCCTAGAAGTGTATTACAAGTGTCAGCCAATTCTGGCTTCTAGGGCACATATATCTAACAATCTCCCACTTGTCCTAAAGCCAATTGGCTACAAGTCTAAGTCCCATCTTCTCAAGGTGGGCTTCGATCTTCTGCTGGCCCAACGGCTTTGTAAGTGGGTCTGCCACATTATCTGCGGAGTTGACTCTCTTGACCTCAACGTAACCTTTCTCAAGATAATCGCGGATGAGATGGTATCACCGCTTTTGGAATCTGCTATCACAGTTTGCTTGGAACTCTTCCAGCACACCACCATTGCACACAAACAGACTGCCAGATGTCGACTTTCGATCATCTATATCGGACATGAAGTCCGAGTCTGTGTATCCCTGGACTTGGAGTTCTCCATTACCAAAGACCAACATCATATCCTTAGTTCTTCTCAAGTACTTAAGGATACATTTCACAGAAGTTCAGTGTTCTTCACCTGGATTTGACTGATATCTGCTTGTGACACTCACAGCATGGGCTATATCAGGTCGTGTACATAGCATGGCATACATGAGGCTCCCTATTGCAGAAGCATAAGGGATCTTGCTCATGCGTTCTATTTCCTCAGGTGTGCTGGGGCACATCTTCTTGGAAAGATGAATACCATGTCTGAAGGGTATTAATCCCCTCTTAGAGTTTTCCATACTAAACCTCTTTAGTACTTCCTCTATGTACATCTTCTGTGAAAGTCCTAGCATCCTATTCGGTCTATCCCTATAGACCTTAATTCCTAGAATAAAGGATGCTTCACCTAGGTCTTTCATGGAGAATTCCTTGGACAACCACATCTTGACTGATGTCAACATGGGAATATCATTCCCAATAAGGAGGATGTCATCCACGTACAATACGAGGAAGACAACAGCGCTCCCACTGACCCTTTTGAAAACACATGGTTCCTCTTCATTTTTGATGAAACCAAACTTTTTGATCACATCATTGAAACGAGTGTTCCAGCTCCGAGATGCTTGCTTAAGTCCATATATGGACCTTTGCAGCTTGCAAACCTTGTGATCAGTATCACTGGATGTGAAACCTAGCGGCTGTTCCATATAGATATCTTCCTCAAGATATCCATTTAGGAATGCCGTTTTCACATCCATTTGCCATATTTCATAATCGAAATAGGCTGCAACGGCAAGCAATGTGCGGATGGATTTTAGCATAGCTACCGGGGAAAAGGTATCCTGATAGTCAATGCCTTCACGTTGACTATAACCTTTTGCCACCAGTCTAGCCTTGAATGTCTCCACATTCCCATCTGCACCAATCTTTCTCTTGAAGATCCATTTACACCCAATAGGTACTATACCTTCTGGTGGATCTACCAAGGTCCAGACTTGGTTTGAGTGCATCGAGTCAATTCTCTGACTTCATTGCCTCAAGCCATTTCTCGGAGTCGATATCTGATATCGCCTCGTTGTAGGTTTTGGGATCATCACCATGAGCACCATTACCTATGAGGAACATTTTCCTCTACGTCCTCTGAAATAATACCTAAGTATCTTTCAGGGGGACGGGAAACTCTTTCCGATCTACGAGGTGGAGGAGGTAGTGTTCTTATTGGCTCAACCTGATTTGGTTCCAACTTGGTCCTTAGCTCGTTCTGCTTGTGAGACTTTCTCATCAAGCTTAATCTGCTTTCCAATGCCACTATCTTGAATAAACTATTTTTCAAGAAATATGGCATGTCGACTCACAATCACATTGTGGTCTTCTGGAATGTAGAAATAGTATCCTAATGACTCTTTAGGATATCCTATGAATCGAGCTCTAAAGGACCTAAACTCTAACTTGTCCGCTTGTTGTCTTTTGACATGAGCCGGACAACCCCAAATTCTGAGATGACTCAGACTTGGTTTCTTACCGTGCCATATCTCATACGGTGTGGTAGGAACGGTTTTAGAGGGAAACCCTATTCAGTAGATAAGATTGAAGTTAACAATGAATGTCCCCAAAGAAAATCAGGGAGGTCTGTGAAGCTCATCATGGATCGAACCATATCCAATAGAGTCCGATTTCTCCATTCTGAAACCCCGTTGAGTTGAGGTGTTCCTGGTGGAGTCCATTGAGAGACTATGCCATTTTCCTTAAGATAGTCTAGGAATTCCCGGCTAAGGTATTCACCTCCTCGATCTGATCGAAGAACCTTAATGGGTTTTCCAGTTTGTTTTTCTACTTCATGTCTGAATTCTTTGAACTTTTCAAAAGCTTCAGACTTGTGTCTCATAAGATACACATACCCATACCTAGACAGATCATCGGTAAAGGTAATGAAGTAGACAAAATTGCCTCTAGCCGGCACATCAAATGGGCCGCACACATCAGTATGTACTAGGGCAAGGAGATCTGTGGCCCTCTCCCCATGTCCAACAAAAGGGAGTTTAGTCATTTTGCCTTGAAGACAAGATTCACAAGTTGGATATGACTCAAAAGTCAATGGACTCAATAGCCCATTTTTCTCCAATTTGTTAATCCTATCTTCTGCTATATGACCTAATCTCAGGTGCCATAGATATCTATCGTTTGGACTATCCCTAGGTCGTTTGGCATTCACGTTTTGCTCGAATAATGAGCATACCTCCAGAAGGACCTTCCTTCTTGTTCTTCAGGGTGGCCAGGTAAGTAGGGCAGTTCCGCTTCCAATGGCCGTCGCTGTTGCAATGGAAACACTTTCCTTTGCCATCGGCCTTTTTTCTTCGGCTCTGCCTTCTTCTTCTTTGATCCTTCCTTCCACCTTTTGCTTTTTCACAGACTTCTTTTTCTTTCCATAAGACTTTCTTTTGGAAGAAGTCCATTCCATAGCAAGAACTGAGCCTTTAGAACCTTTCATAGAAAGCTCAGCGGTAACCAGCATATTCATTAATTCGGCCAAGGAATTTTGAAGTTTATGCATGTGGTAATTCATGATGAATTGCCCATATGCATCAGTCAAGGATTGCAGAATAATATCGTTCTGCAGATCCAAGTCTAACTTCACACCGAGCTTCTCAAGCTCTTCCATGTCCTTGATCATTGTCAGACAGTGATCTTGGACTGACTGCCCATCACGCATCTTAGCCTTAAAAAGTCATTTCGTGACTTGATATTTGGCTGCGCGACTCTGTTCACCAAACATCTCCTGCAGGTGAGCCAACATTTGGCGAGCAGTCCCGATATCTTCATGTTGGCGCTGGAGCTCATCAGACATCGAGCCCAACATGTAATATCTGGCCTTATTATCTTCGTCAATCCATTTTTCCAGAGACGCTCTCTGTTCAGTGGATGGACGGGCTGGTAAGGTGGGAGGGTCCTGGTCCAAAACATGGGTTAACTTCTCTGAACCCAAAATAATTTTGTAGTTCCTGAGCCAATCTTTATAATTGGGTCCAGTCAGTCTATGTGTGTCCAGGATACGTGCCAATGGGTTGGACGCAGACATTTTCCTGTAGAGAGTCAAAGATTCTAGTTAGATACTGTAATTTTGACTTGACCAATTTATTTAGGGATTTTATTTTTAAACAAATTAGCTCCCACTATTTTCTCGGATCCCTACACTCCCTCTGTAGAGATGCGAAAATCTCCATGATTAATGATTTCTAGTGGGTGGTGCGGTCTCACCAACTGACTCATCACCTCACCTAACAGTTATTGGTGATGGGTTAGCCAATGAGTGAACAACTCTGTTCAATGATTCTCTAATCATGGTGCACCCAAACTTGGTCTCTAATTCATGAATCTCACCGTATCCGGAAATATTGATCCACTCCTTAGTTAAGTCAGACCCACCATTTGCATAGACTGGGTTCCTAATTGAGTCTCTCACCGTATCCGAAATATTGAGCCCAACTCATCCTCCAGCCCATAGCATCCAATGCCTAATAGACATGGTTGCATCTTTCCGGTGCAACTGAGCCACTGTATCCAGCCGAGAACAATCAACCCCGGGAAGGGCCCGCACATCTACAATGGTGGAAGACCTCAGACTTAATCTTTTCTTAGGGAGAATTGATTCAGGTCTCATTAAACTAGACTTGGCTTAGTCATAACAATTATGACTAACCTAGTGGCATGGGTTAGCTCGGATTATTGACCACCTCAGATCAGAACTGTGTCAACAGATATGGCCAGGTAAGTGAGACCGGTGGAAGGAATATGCCATTAACTCGTACAAGAACGCATTCAGGTCGAGTAGCTTCCAATTAAAAACCAGTCGGTCGTATGTGCCAAACTTACCTTAGACACCAAATTGTTGAGTCAGAACCAATTGGGTTAGCCTACAATCCAGACTCTAACCTCTGAGCCTAATTAGGTCTTGCTTGATCGTGACTCGATCTTGACCCAGACTTAATCCTATTAGGCTGGTCAATTTAAGCATTGTTGATCCCATCTAACCAACTCTTGATTCGGTTTGATCAACCGCTTAGACCTAATTGAGCTACCCAAGCCCGAACCCAGTATTATGAATATGTCTTAGATCTAAAATTCTCAATTTTAGACCTAATTAATATTTCCATAAACTTAATTCTTAATTAAGTAGGGTTCATAAACAAAATATGCACAATAAATCCTAGGGTTTCAGGATCTAGGGTTTTGCAGAAAGTAAGTTTTGGGTTTCTGATTAAGGACGAACACGCAGCACCCCTACACATCATAAGAACACCCCATCGAATGGGAAAGAGAGGGCCTTTAAACCCTTCTTCGTTCTTATGACCGGACGGCCAAGAGGAACGCCTTAATCAGGAACATGCAATACTACAAAACAGTTTATAGATCTATATCATATATCTCATATACAAATTAGATCTAATCATGGCATATTTTGCATACATCTCATGTATCATAATCATGCATATGTTTTTCAGATCTAAATTATCTCATAATAATCTAAAAAATTAGATTTAAATTGATCTAATCAAAATAAATTCTAATCTAGATAATTATGTAGAACTATTCTACAACTAGTCTAGACATGCATCAATCATATCTCATATGATATTTAAAATTAAATAATTTTTATTTGCTATTTTTTAGATGTTATTATAACACTTATAATATCAAAAAATAGTAAATAAAAGATCTAAAATATGATTTAATCAGATTAAATCAAAAACATGCAAGACTATTCTATAGAACTATTCTATTTCTAGAACTAGTCATGCATATCTTCTAATCTTAGATCCAAATCATTTAATTTTAATTTTTTCTGATTTTAGATCTGATCACATCTCATGTGATCATCTGAAATTCAAAATAAATTTAAAATTAAATGATTTGGATCTAAGAACCATGAAGAATGCATGACAGTTCTAGAATGAATAGTTCTATAGAATATTTTCATGTCTTTGATTTAATCTGATTAAATCATATTTTAGATTTATTTACTGTTTTCTGATATTATAGTTTTAATAAATCTGATAAAATAGCAAATAAAAAATTATTTAATTTTAAATATCATATGAGATGATCCTGATAGCATGCGGAATGTTCTAGATCTAGTTGTAGAAGCGCCTAGTTCTACCGGTATCCAATTGTCTAGATCTAGAATTTATTTTGATTAGATCAATTTAAATCTAATTTTTCATCAGATTATTATGAGATAATTTAGATCTGAAAATATGCATGATTATGATACATGAGATGTATGCAAAATATGCCTTGATTAGATCTAAATTTCTATATGAGATATATGATATAGATCCAAAACTGTTTTGTAGATTTACATGTTCCTGATTAAGGCGTTCCTCTTGGCCGTCCGATCATAAGAACGAAGAAAGGGCCTTTTAAAGGCCCTCTCTTTCCATTCGATGGGGTGTTCTTATGGACGTGTAGGGGTTGCTGCTGTGATTTCGTCCTTAATCAGAAACCCAAAACTTACTTTCTGCAAAACCCTAGATCCTGAAACCCTAGGATTTATTGTGCATATTTTGTTTATGAACCCAACTTAATTAAGAATTAAGTTTATGAAATATTAATTATGTCTAAAATTGAGAATTTCAGATCCTTAAGACATACTTCATAATACTGGGTTCGGGCTTGGACAGGCCCCCACCAGCTCTCCAATAGGTGCATGACATGTGGTCAAAAGTCAAAGGGTCAATGGTCAACGTTTGACCAGTCAAAGGTAGACTTTTGACCAAAGTCAAAGAACAAGAAATGGCAGGTGACCAAAAATGGCAGGTAATGTCTTACAAATAAGACAACCTATTCTGACTTGGACAACCTCCAGTCAGACCATATGAAGGCCTCTGATTGAGCACAAACTCCTTTGGCTCAGTCAGGACAACTTATTTATGATAGCAAAAGAAGAACGTTAGGTTCAATCGAGTGCTAGCACGATTTCCTTGAACCTAATTGAATCTCATTCAGATCAATTGAACTAGATCAGTTCAATTGATGATCACCAGATTCAAACCCTTGTTTGTGTGACCCAGTTAGGTTCAGTTCTGTATGGTAATGGGATATGTCATGATCTCTATCATAGACATCATCGAAACTCCTTTCGATGGATCAGAACTCTTCTGATTCGAACAGCTAGAATGATCGATCATCTAAATCATTCTAATTGCTCCCAAAATCCACCAGTGACACCTAGCAGTATATGGTGGCAACCCATCAGAGCTGAATGCGAACCTCTTGGTGCAGCTACCTGTGTGATTCAGTTCTTCTATCTTGAGCCCCGATCAGATTAGGGTTAAGGTGAACTCGTCAAACCCTAGTCTCTATCATATGATGTAATCATTCGATTCGAGTCCAATGTGAAAATCTAAATAGAAACTCTTTCTATTATTTCACTCTACCATGGCCATGGATTTCTGGACTTGATTCTCATGATCATCATAGGGCTACTCCTCTACCACCGAGGTAGATAGATTCCATCTTGATGCAATCCAGTTCCTACAATGAACATGCTATAGCCAACATACACCTCAGGGTTCCATATGGCTAGGAGACCGAGTAATGGTGTAGTCAAACTATAACACCCTCAAGGTGAACTGTCGATGCATCTCAGGTCAAAGAATCAGACACACTACTGCAGCATCGAGTCAGTCATTGACGAGAAGGTAGACTTCCTAATGACTACTCGAGGTGGTCACGCTCAGTGCCCTCGTTCTCTAACGAGTACCTGTACTCTCGCTCCGGTGTCTCCACACCGTAGACTCAAGACTCATCTACTAAAGAGAAGCGATCGTACACCAACCTTCCGGATCAATCACCATCCTAGTGATGATCCTATGGTCGGGACCTGTTTATGAGTTAATAATGATTATTCATGTCTTAAATTTTCAACTCTTGAAAATATAAATTATCATTACCATTAACTCAAAGGATGTATCACAGACACTAAATACACAGGTGTGATAGAAAATAACCCATTTTATTGATTATAGTCAAAATTACAATTTTGCCCCTAGAAGTGTATTACAAGTATCAGCCAATTCTGGCTTCTAGGGCACATATATCTAACAATCAGAGCATTATTCTTTTTTTTGCCAGGAGGAAAGGATTGGTGTCGATTATACGAAGGTTTTCATAGCAAGCTTATTCCCACAACTTCATTTCTCATCTATTCATTTGGATTATCTGGAGGTTTTCGTAGTGGACTTGTTCCCACAGCTTCATTTCTCATCTGTTCAGTCGTTGTGCTGTAAGAACCCATTTGATTAAGCTAATAGACAGGCATGTGTTTAGGGTCAGTAAGTTGCAGATTTGTGAGGATGAGGTATGGCTGGTATCTTGTGAAGGTGAGGTATGGCTGGTATCAACCAATCTCTTTTTGCTTGCATAATTTGGCCTGAGGAAGGTGAGTAACTTATCTTTCTAAGGACAATGACTGCAGAAAAATCTAATTCTATAACTATAGAGAAGTTAGAAAATAGTTTAGATAAGTATGAGATAATAACTACTCCAGATACTTATTATGATCCTACTGGTAATATAAAAATAAAAATTATAAAAAAAGCTAATAATGTTGATAGACCTTATCTGCTTGATCTTGATATTGCTAAGTTCTAGATTAATAAAGAACTACTTAAAAAAAAATTTTAATCGGAAGAATATCGTAAAAGAAAAAATAGTTTTTTAGTTCCCATAATAAAACCCAAAAAGATTTAATTAGAAAAGTCTAGTTCAGCCAAATGAGAGATGAAGAGAGGCATATTCTCTTCTTTGACTGGTTTGATCAATACTATCCTAAGGGCCTTGAAAGAGCTAAGCCTAAGGTACAAACTTTAAAAATTAACTTGCTTTTTTAGACCTAAAAGATTGATGGTAGTCTTGCCAAGAAATCTGTTCATCCTTTAAACCCAACTAAGGTTGAAGGAGAAATAGGTAGACCGAATCTAAATGCCAGTCATTCTGAAGTGTCTACTGTTAAGATAGAAGAAATTATTAAGATAGATCACTTAGTCCAGGTTGAGAGGTAAGAAAGCTTCTTTAACCTTATCCTTGATTATATAGGATTGCAGGAGGAAGAGTCTGATTGTTCTGATAAAATTTCTATTGAACATCTTCCAATTAAAAAGAGATATATTTATCAAGAAGAAACTAATGAACTTCCTCTTGAACCTATTTCTCCTGCTATAGATTCTCATGAACTAGAATTAGGAGTCAGATTTGGATCTATTATTAGGTATGTATTTGAAGAGCTAAATAAATTAGAGTCTAAGTCCATAGAGTCAATCCCATCCATGGAGTCAGTCTTATTCTTAGAGTCTGTCCCATTCATAGAGTCAGTATCCTTAGAATCTTTAGAGTATGTGTCTAATAAAATAATTAGGAAAAATGAAGGTAAGGTAGTGCATTCTAAGGCTAAATTAGGTCTTTTAGCCTTAAGAAAGTTTGCTTTATCTTTGAAAAAATCTATAAAAATTAGAAAAAAATTATAACATAAAAAGTTCTAAGCCTTCTAAATTATCTGAACCCAATAGGGAACCATATGTCTTAATAAAAATAGAAGGCTAATCATCAGAGAAGTCTGATAAAGTCTTATCTAAAAAATATGATGAAAATAATAATAATTTAGGCTTAGTTGACTCTGTAAATAATATGAATAACCAAATTTTTAGGAATAATCTTATGGTTTGGACTCCCAACTTAGAATTCCATTGTCCTAAACTTGTTCAGGCAGATTTGCATTCGGCAAACATCTATGATTCTACATATGCCATTGAGTTCAATCAGAATCTTGAGAAATTTATTGAAAATCAAGAGATATTAAATTTAAATTCTGACAAGATTTATAATGATTCGGAGGAGACAATGGATATAGCATCATATCTTTGGAGATAGTTGAAGTGTTGGTGGGATTACCGCCTCACTGACTATCAAAAGAATGAAATTTTGGATACTATCAACAAAAAATCTAGTAGAAGCCATTATTTAGATTATCCTTTAGATTTTGTAATTATTGTAAATATCATACGAACATATAGAATTAGTCTTAGGATAGATCTTAAAATTTGTATAGTTAGGATTTCTTCAGATCCAGATCAAAAGCTTATTTGCAGACTACTACCTTTATTCTCAAATTTGATCAGACCTAGTATAAAGAATGAAGGGTTTGGTAGCACTAATTTCAATTGTAGAATTCCTCATTACATCTGAATTATTAGATCTGAACTAATTGATGATTATTTGAGTTAGTAGAGAATACTTAGAAGAATAAAATTTGATAATCTCTACTATCAAGATAGACTCCTAACAAATAAATTTTATCTTAAATTTCATAAAAAATCCAAAAAGAAATATTTTGATAAAAAAGCTAGAAAAATTCCTGAAGATAAGATAGAAATAGCTATTTTGAAGAGATATTCAAGGACTTATCTAAGAAAGAATTTTAAAATTGAATATCTTATGACAAGTCATTGCCATTCTAGAAAGAATAGAATGACCTTAAAATTATCAATTTGGAAGAATTCTGTGGCAGTAAAGGATACTTTTACGTTGATGAATCTGGTGATATCCCAATCCTAGAAGCCACTAGGAATTCTAAAGAAAAAGCTCCATTAATTGATGATAAGGAAGATTTCTTAGGATCCAATGATAAGCGTGAAGTTCGAAAATGGTTCTATGAAATCTTACTCAAAATTAGAGACTATCAATTTAAAACTGAAGTTTTGATAGACTCTGGAGCTGATATAAACTCTATTAAGGAAAACTTAATTCCTTTGAAATATTTTGAGAAAATAACTCAAAATATTAGATTGGTAAATGGAGAAACTCTTAGGGTAAGACATAAAATCTCTAATGTTCATGTTTGTGTAGGAACTACCTACATTCAAATGTTCCTCTTTTTAGTCAAAATCCTAAGTCAAGAAGTAATATTAGGAAACCCCTTTATAACTTCAATAAAACCTTTTACTGTTACAGACAAAGATATTATTACAAAGATTAATTGTGAAAAGGTAATATTAAATTTATGTCCTGAAGAGTCTCTCTTCAACCAGCTAAGAAAAGCAATTGAAGTAAAATATACAAATGAGTTATCTCATATAACTAGAGACTCTAAGCTAGGGAAAAATAAGTACAAGCTTAGATTAAAAGGGAAAAAATTAAAATTTATAAACAATCATAAGGCCATAGATGAGTTACTGCAATGGTTAAAACACTGGGCCCTATGTAGACAAAAAATAGTAGAAAAGATTAAAGGGTCTCAATATTATTCTAAATGGCTTACGGTATTAAATTATGAAATAATTCAAATCTTTCTATCTTATTGTCACTTTTTAATAAAATATCTCTATAACAAAGAACATTGGAGTTCTCTACAATGTTACTTTAGAAAAATACCTGAGATAAACATAAAACCACTTCGAATAAATATCCAGATAAAAGATAAAATCCTTCTTTTAAACAAATTATAAAACTAGCTAAAAAACTCTACAAAAATACAAAATTAACTTTCCAAATGATTAGATTATATTCTATCTATGTTTTGAAGATAAGTCTTTCATATTTACAGAAGATTCTCTTTTCTTTTCAATTCTACATAAATTTTGATTACAGAAAAGATGACCTTATCCAAAATCATCCAGGACTGAATCTAGACTTCTATGATATCTCTGGACCAGTAATAATTATTCCAAGAAATTATCTAACTTCATTTCCTTTTGACAGGAAATCTGAAGACCAAAAGAAAAAGACTAAGGGGATGAAAAATATGATGAGTGTCTATTTTCTCCTCCATTCTATCATCCTTGCGTTTCCTTTGAAACATATTCTATGATCCATAAATCTTGAAAAGCACATCTCTTTGACGAAGAAATGGAGTATGAAAGATCCATGACAACTCTGGTAAAATAGGACCATTCTTAGAAGACCATCAAAGATTATGTTCAACTGGTAGGCGAACAAATAAACCAACCTACTCCTAATCTCATATCTCTTTATGATCTTTGTGGATTAAAAGAGACGCCAACAATGGTCAAGTTAAAAAGGCTTGATTATTGGAAAATGGCCCAATATGTCCTAACTCCTGAACTTCTCGATGACATCCATCAAAGAGTAACCTAACCCAATGAAGAAAGCACTCTCCTTGAAGAATCAGAAGCCTTCATTATTTATGACTAGTCACATCCAAAGGCTTTTTTTTTTCTATTTAACACTTTTAACAAGACTAAAGAAATCAGAGCCTTATACAAAGGACTTGTAAAGGTGATTTCAGTAGACTGCTCATTGACTTTTGATATGTTTCTTGCTATCGTGGCTTTTCTTCTACATGACCAAAAAAATAAGTATGAGTTTCTTGACATCAAAGTATACAGTGGAATTTAAGAAAGAAAAATTGGAAATATTAAGTATCCACTTCAAATTTATCACATCACTAATTTAGATGAGGTTGATCCAGTTGGATTTGTGATAGTGCCAGACAAGAATAGAAAAATATCATCAAGCAGCTTCAACCTCAAAGCCTACAAAATAATTTTATTTAGAGGTTTATTGGGTAGCAAGAAAACTTCAACAACAAAAATGTTGGACAGATGGCCAAATTTGGGTGATCACTAATCTTCCAACCGGACTACTGACTTAAGGAGATCTAGAAGACCTTTATATTAGAGACTCATATTCAGAATGGAAAGATATTCTCAATCTTGAGAACTATCCACAAAAGATAAGAGAAGAAGCACTATTTCAAAAAGGAATTGAAGTATGTCTAGATCTAAAAAATCAAATCAGAGAAAGAGGAAGAAGAATTTAGATTCGTATTATAACCGATCCAGAAGATATTGAAATCAAGTATACTAAAACTCGAAGAAAGCTTATCATCAACGTATTAAAAAAAAATGAAGAAGAAAAGAAAAATATTTTCTAACTAACCCTCTACCAAAACTTTGGTAGAATATTTTCCTATAGGTGCAACTCTAAATCAGAAGCAAAGTTTGTCTACTCCACGGCCAAAGAAATAATCAATGACTGACAAAAGCTATCAACTGGTCTACAAAAGAATTTAAAAAATGATAAGTAATGGTATACAGTATTTCTAAAGTGACACAATGATCTACAGGAAGATTCGCTACAGTACTCCTGAAGCGATGCATAACGATCTACAGATTTCTAATAGTACAACTATAGAAAAGGACAACTATACAAAAATTCGGACTTCATTCAGTTTCAAATCCACAAACTCCAAACCAAGTGAAGTCTACATTGCCCCTTCCTCATCTATAAATAGAGGGGAAGGACTTCAGCTGAGGGAGAAGGTGGAGTGAGCGATCGATAGCCTAAGCTACCAAGTGCGGAAAGGCTCCACCTAAAGAGTTGAGAGTCTCTTCTCTTCTCTCTCTTGCTACTTTCCAAAGCTAAGGCAGAACTTCTATTTCTTCTTCCTTCCTCTCTTCTTCCTTTCCTTCCTTCTCATCTTCTCTTCATCACTCCTCATCTTCTTCCTTCATTATCTCCTCATCTTCTCATCTCATATTCTCCACTTCTCCATTTTGACATCCACTTCATTCCTTACCATACAAATGTCCTCCACCACATAATCTCCACATAACCCTCCACTCTTTCACTTTTTCCATCTATAAATACATCAAAACTCCTTCTCTTTCTTCCACATCATTCTCTTCTAGAGAACCTTCTCCTCTCCTCTTCGTTAGCCCTTTCCTTCACTTTTTCATTCCATCTTCCTTTCTCTTTCCTTCTACTATTCATCTTTTTCTTCTAAGAGAAAACTCTTGCTAAAGCTCTCTTATAAATACATAAGTTATCAAATATGTGTGCCCTAGAAGCCAGAATTGGCTAACACTTGTAATACACATCTAAGGGCAAAATTATATTTTGACTATAAATAATAAAATGGATTATTTTCTATCATAGTGTGTATTTGAAAGTGTCTGTGATACAGCCCTTGAGTTAATGGTAATGATAGTTCATACTTTCAAGAGTTGAAAATTTAAGACATGAATTTTCATTATTAACTCGTAAAATGCTTCCGACCGTAGGATCATCATGAGGATGCTAATTGATCCGAAAGGTTGGTATACGATCACTTCTTTAGGATAGATGAGTCTTGAGTCTACGATATAGAGACATCAAAATGAGAGTACAGATACTCATTAGAGAATGAGGACACTAAGCGTGACCACCTCGAGCAGTCATAAGGAAGTCTATCTTCTCATCAATGACTGGCTCGAAGCTACAGTGGTGTGTCTGGTTCTTTGACCTGAGGTGTATCAGTAGTTCACCTTGAGGATGTTATAGTTTGATTTCACCATAACTCGGTCTCCTAGGTATTCAAAATTCTGAGGTGTATGTTGGCTATAGCATGTTCATTATAGGAATTGGATTGCACCAATAGGGGATCTATCTACCTCGGTAGATGAGGAGCAGCCTTATGATGGTCATGAGAATCAAGTCCATAAGCCCATGGCCATGACTGAGTGAAATAATAGAAAGAGTTTCTATTAGAATTTTTACATTGGACTTGAATCGAATGATTAATTCATATGACGAAAATTAGGGTATGATGAGATCACCTTAACCCTAATCCGATCGGGGCTTAAGATGGAGGAACTTAATTACACAGGTAACTACATCAAGAGGTTTGTTTTTAGTTCTGATGGATTGCCACCATGTGCTGCTAGGTATCACTGGTGAATTTTGAGAGCAATTAGAATGATTTGGTTGATCAATCATACTAGTTGTTTGAAACAGAAAAGTTCTGATCCATCGAAAGGTATTTCGATGATGTCGATGATAGAGATCATGACATATCCCATTACCATATAGAACTGAACCTAATTGGATCACACAAATAAGAGTTTGGATCTAGATATCATCAATTAGACTAGCCCAGTTCAATTGATTTGAATATGATTCCATTAGGTTCAAGAAAATCATGCTAGCACACGATTGAGCCTGATATTCTCCTTCAATAATCATTAAAAGTTGTCTCAACTGAGCCAAATGTGTTTGGGCTCACTCAAAAACCTTTACTTGGTCTGACTAGAGCTTGTCCAGATCAGAAAAGGATTGTTTTAATTTATGAGATAAATTTGAGACAACACCTACCATTTTCCATCACTTGCTAAACCTTATTTTTGGACTTTGGTCAAATATTGACCCTTGTCCTCTTGCTAAATAGCAGAAAGGCAAGGGGTGCATGCCTAGGGAGGCATGCACCAAAGTGGATAAGGATTGGAGTCCCATACAGATGAGACTCCAGTTGCTTGTTGCTTCATACTAAGGTGTATGGGACTCTAATTGCTTGTTGCTTTGTACTAAGGTGGCACCAAAGAGTCTTCTTTGAGCAGTCTTGGCACCACCTAAGGAGGTTTGTGAGGGACTCTAATCTGATTGGATCAGATCATGCCATCCTATCAATCAAATTTAGATTTGATTGCATAAAGAGCCATGATTGACCGAAATGATGTGGCACTGCATGGCGCAGTAGGGTCTATATAAACCTTGTATGCGCCTAGGATTTAGATTCTCTATCCTTTGCCCATGCCACAAGGCTTCTCTCCCTCCCTCTCCATGTCACCTTTAGATCGTCTCTCACCTCTCCATGCCCAAGAAGTTTTGGGCTCGAGTTTGGTGTGATCCAAGCAAGAGAAAGGCGACAAGAAAGAAGAAGGCAGCATTGCTGCAAGAGACAACACTCGATCTTCAAAAGGTATTTTGAAGAGCTTCAAGATCAAATCTAGATCTGATCTTTTGAGAGTATATTAAGAAAGAGAAGAACTCTAGATCTTGCTCGAGTGGATACCAGTAGAGGTCAGGCACTTGCGTGGCTACATCCAAAATCTCAGGCAAACATTAGGATCATCATAGGATAATAGGATTATCCATAATAAGATATAATTAAATTAGATTTAATTTAATTTATTTTTATTTTATTAGATCAATAAAATCAAATTTGAAGAGTCTCAAATCTAATTTAGATCTAAGAAAAAAAATTTTGAAATATTTTTTTGATCAAATCGGATCCGAACGAACCTGACTCGAGAAATAGGTTTTTCCCTTCAATAGGTATCAGAGCCAGGTTCCATAATTATTTAGATCTAATTTTAATATAATTTTGATCTAATAATTAGAAAATTTCATATGTCACATTAGATGTGATTAGATCTAAAATTAAAAATTAAAAAAATTAAATAATCTAGATCTAAGATGTATGAGATGCATGAGTAGACTAGTAATAGAATTATTCTATGTGTAGTCTAGGATGATCATAGTTTTAATTTTACTAATTATATTTTTAGATATATTTATTTCCTAATTTTTAATATTATAAATATTATAATTAGATCTAAAAAATAAAAAATAAATTTATTTAATTTTATTCATATGAGATATGATAGTTGCATGTTTAAACCAGTTGTAAAATAATTCTACAAAGTTATCTTGAATAAATTTAATTTGATTTAAATTTTATTTTTTAGATGTTTATGAGATAATTTAGATCTTAAAACATGCATGATATGAGATATGAGATGTATGCAAAACATGTTTTTAAGTTAGATCAATTTTATATATGTGATATATATGTAGATCTAACTAGTTTTGTAGATTCATCATATTTCTGATTAAGGCATTTTCCTTGGCTGTTCAATCATAAGAATGAAGTAGAATTTAAACGCCCTCTCCTCCCATTCGATGGGGCATTCTTATGATGTGTAGGGATGCTGCGAGTTCGACCTTAACCAAAAATTAAAACTTATTTTCTGCAAAATCCTAGATTCTGAAATCCTAGGATTTTATTTACATGTTTTATTTATGAATCCTAAACTTAATTAAAAATTAAGATTATGAAATATATTAGATCTAAAATTAAGAATTTTTAGATCTAGAAAATATTCATAAAATTGAGTTTGGGCTTGGGTAGCTCAATAAGATCTAGCGGTTGATCAAACCGAATCAAGAGTCGGTTTGATGGGATCAAGAGTGCTTAAATTGACTAGCCTTTAGGATTAAGTCTAGGTCAAGATCGAGTTACATGAGTGATCGATCAAGTTAAGACCTAATCAGGCTCAGTGGTTAGAGTCTGGATTGTAGGCTAATTCGATTGGTTCTAGCTCAATAATTTGATGTCTAAGGTAAGTTTGGCAGATTCGATCGACTAGTTTTTAATTGGGAGCTACTCAACTTGAATGCATTCTTGTCGAGTTAATGGCATATCCTTTCCATCGGTCTCACTTACCTAGCCATATTTGTTGGCTCAGTCCTGATCCGAGGTGGCTAATAATCTAAGCTAATCCATTCCACTAGGTTAGTCATAATGGTTATGACAATGTCAAGTCAAGTTTAAAGAGACCTAAATCAAATCTTCCTAAGAAAAGATTAAGTCCATGACTTCTACCATTGTAGATGTGCGGGTCCTTCCCGGGGTTGATTGTTTTCGGCTGGTCACAGTGGTTCAGTTGCACTGAGAAGATGCAACCATGTCTATTAGGCATTGGATGCTATGAGCTGGAGGATGGATTGGGCTCAATATTTTAGATACGGTGAGAGACCTAATTAGGAATCCAATCTGTGCAAATGGTGGATCTGACTTAACTAAGGACTGGATCAATATTTCGGGCATGATGAGATTCATGAATTAGAGACCAAGCCTGGGTGCATCATGATTAGAGAATCATTGGACAAGAGTTGTTCACTCATTAGCTAACCCATCACCAATAACTGTTAGGTGAGATGATGAGTCAGTTGGTGGGACTGCACCACCCACTAGAAATCATTAATCATGAAGATTTTTGCATCTCTATAGAGGAAGTGTAGGGATCCAAGAAAATAATGGAAGCTAATTTGTTTAAAAATCAAATTTCTAAATAAATTATTCAAGTCTTAATTATAAAATCTAACTAAAAACTTTGACTCTGTATAGAAAAAGAAAAATGTCTACATCCAACCCACTAGCCCGTATCCTGGACATCCATAGATTGACCAGATCCAATTACAAGGATTGGCTCTAGAACTTTAAAATCATTTTGGGTTTCGAGAAGTTAACCAATGTATTAGACTAGGATCCCCCCACCTTACCAGTCCGTCCGTCCACTGAACAGAGGGCATCTTTTGACAAATGAACGGATGAAGATAACAAGATCAGATACTACATGTTGGGCTCGATGTCTAATGAGCTTCAGTGCTAATATGAAGATATCAAGACTGCCACCAAATGTTGGCTCACCTACAAGAGTTGTTTGGTGAATAGAATTGTATAGCCAAATATCAGATCACTAAATGACTATTTAAGGCTAAAATATGTGATAGGCAGTCTATCTAAGATCATTGTCTGATGATGATTAAGGACTTGGAGGAGCTTGAGAAGTTCGGAGTGAAGTTAGACCAGGATCTAGAGAATAATATAATTCTGCAATCCTTGACTGATGCGTATGGGCAGTTCATCATGAACTACCATATGCATAAACTTCAAAATACTCTAACCGAGCTTATGAACATGCTGGTTACTACTGAGCTTTTTATGAAAGATTCTAAAGGCTCAGTACTTGCTATGAAACAGACTTCTTCCAAGAGAAAGTCTTTTGAAAAGAAGAAGAAGTCTGTAAAAAGGCAGAAGATGGAAGGTGGAAAGAAAAAGAAGGTAGAGTTGAAGAAGAAGGCCACTGACAAAGAAAAGTATTTTTATTGTAATACTATTGGCCACTGGAAGCGAAACTATCCTATATACTTGGCCACCTTGAAGAATAAGAAGGAGACATGTCCTTCTGGAGGTATGCTCGTTATTGAATCTAACCTTACGGTTTTCCTGCATCCAGTTGGATGCTTGACTCTAGTTCTAGTGCTCATTTGTGCACTTCCATGTAGGATCTTGAGGATAGCAGGAGGTTGAGGGATGGTGAGATGATCCTACGTATCAAAAATAAAGCAAGAGTTGCTGCTGTGGCCGTGGAAACCTATCCTCTTCAACTACCATCTGGCTTAGATTTAGTACTAGGGATTGTTATTATGTGCCTACTGCAAACAGAAATTTGATTTCTATTTCATGTTTAGTATAAGAAGGCTATGTAATTAGTTTTCTTAAGGACTATTATAATATTCTTTATGAAAGAATTGCAAGTGGTTTCCTTATTAATGGTCTCTATCAGTTACATATTAATGTATCTATCTTTAATATCGAGCAAAATATGAATGTGATAAGATCAAAATGACCCAGGGATAGTCCAAATGATAGGTATCTATGGCACCTAAGGCTAGGTCATATAGCAGAAGATAGGATTAACAAATTGAAGAAAATCGGGCTATTGAGTCTGTTGACTTCCGAGTCATATCCAATTTATGAATCATGTCTTCATGGCAAAATGACTAAGCTCTCTTTTATGGGACATGGAGAAAGGGCCACAAATCTCCTGCCCTAGTACATACTAATGTGTGTGGCCCATTTAATATGCTGGCTAGAGGCAACTTTGTCTGCTTCATAATCTTTATCGATGATTTATCTTGATATGGGTACATGTATCTTATGAGACACAAGTCTGAAGCTTTGGAAAAGTTCAAAAAATTTAGATATGAAGTAGAAAAGCAAACTAAAAATTTTATTAAGATTCTTCGATCAGATCGAGGAGGTGAATACCTTAGTCAAAAATTTCTTGACTATTTCAAGCAAAATGGCATAATCTCTCAATAGACTCCATCTCAAACACCTCAACTCAATGGGATTTCAGAACGAAGGAACTAGACCCTATTAGATATGGTCGGATCCACGATGAGCTTTACAGACCTTTCTGATTTTCTTTGGAGACATAGTCCATTAACTACTATATATTTACTAAATAGGGTTTTCTCTAAAACTATTCCTACCATACCGTATGAGATATAGCATGGTAAGAAATCAAGTCTGAGTTATCTTAGAATTTAGGATTGTCTCGCTGATGTCAAAAGACAACAAGCGGACAAGTTAGATTTTAGGTCCTTTAGAGCTCGATTTATAGGATATCCTAAAGAGTCATTAGGATATTATTTCTATATTTCAAAAGACCATAATGTGATGGTGAGTCGGCATGCCATCTTTCTTGAAAAATAGTTTATTCAAGATAGTGGCATTGGAAAGCAGATCAAGCTCGAGGAAAAAGTCTCACAAGAGCAACGAGCTAAGGACCCTGTGGAACCAAATTAGGTTAAGCAAATACAATCACTACCTCCTCCATCTAGTAGATCGAAGAGGATTTTCCATCCTCCTGAGAGGTACTTAGGTACTATATCAGAGGAAGTAGAGAAAATGTTCCTCGAAGGTAATAGGGTTCATGGTGATAATCTCAAAACCTATGATGAGACAATATCAGATATTAACTCCGAGAAATGGTTAGAGCCAATGAAGTCAAAAATTGACTCAATGCGCTCAAACCAAGTCTGGACCTTGGTAGATCCACCAGAAGGTATAGTGCCTATTGGATGTAAATGGATCTACAAGAGAAAGATTGGTGCAGATGAAAATATGGAGACATTCAAAGCTAGATTAGTGGCAAAAGGGTATAGTCAGCATGAAGGCATTGACTATCAGGATACCTTTTCGCCAGTAGCTATGCTAAAATTCATCTGTACATTACTTGCTGTTGCAGCCTATTTCAATTATGAAATATGGAAAATGGATGTGAAAATGGCATTCTTAAATGGATACCTTGAAGAAAATATCTATATGGAACAGTCGCTAGATTTCACATCCAATGATGCTAATCACAAAGTATGCAAGCTGCAAAGGTCCATATATGGACTTAAGCAAGCATCTCAAAGATGGAATACTCGATTTAATGATGTGATCAAATTATTTAGTTTCATCAAAAATGAGAAGGAACCATGTATCTTCAAAAAGGTCGGTGGGAGCGCTATTGTCTTCCTCGTAGTGTATGTGGATGATATCCTCCTTATTAGAAATGATATTCCCATGTTAACCATAGTTAAAATGTGGTTATTTGAAGAATTCTTCATGAAAGACCTTGGAGAAGCATCCTTCATTCTAGGAATTAAGG
Source organism: Cocos nucifera (assembly GCA_006176705.1). Lineage (NCBI taxonomy): Eukaryota > Viridiplantae > Streptophyta > Magnoliopsida > Arecales > Arecaceae > Cocos > Cocos nucifera. Next base: position 42,312 of record QRFJ01003591.1, read on the forward strand.
TCTATAGAGATAGATCGAATAGGATGTTAGGTCTTTCATAGAAGATGTACATAGAGGAAGTGCTAAAGAGGTTTAGCATGGAAAACTCCAAGAGGGGTTTGGTACCCTTCAGACATGGCATTCATCTCTCTAAGAAGATGTATCCTAGCATACCTGAGGAGATAGAACGCATGTGCAAGATCCCTTATGCTTCAGCAATAGGGAGCCTCATGTATGCCATGTTATGTACATGACCTGATATAGCCCATACTGTGAGTGTCACAGCAGATATCAATCGAATCCAGTGAAGAATACTGGACTTCTATGAAATATATCCTTAAGTTCTTGAGAAGAACTAAGGATATGTTATTGGTTTTTACTAATGGAGAACTCCAAGTCCAGGGGTATACAGACTCGAATTTTATGTCCAATATAGATGATCGAAAGTCAACATCTGGGAGTCTATTTGTGTGTAATAGTGGTGCTGTTAGTTGAAAATGTTTCAAGCAGATAGTGATAGTAGATTCCACCATGGAAACAGAATACATCGCTGCATCAGAGCTGCGAAGGAGGCATTCTGGTATAAAAAATTCATCACAAAAATTGGCATGATGCCATCAGATGCCATTCCTCTATACTGCGATAACAATGGTACCATCGCCCTTGCTAAGGAGCCGAGGTCTCACCAAAAATTCAAGCACATCGAGTGGCGATACCACCTTATCCACGATTACCTCGAGAAGGATTATGTCAAGGTCAAGAGAGTCAACTCCATAGATAATGTGGTAGACCCACTCACAAAGCCATTGAGCCAGTAGAAGATTGAAATCCAACTTGAGAAGATGGGATTTAGATTTATAGCCAGTTGGCTTTAGGTCAAGTGAGAGTTTGTTAGATATGTGTGCCCTAGAAGCCAGAATTGGCTAATACTTGTAATACACATCTAAGGGCAAAATTATAATTTTGACTATAAATAATATAATAAATTATTTTCTATCACAATGTGTATTTAAAAGTGTCTGTGATACATCTCTTGAGTTAATGGTAATGATAGTTCATATTTTCAAGAGTTGAAAATTTAAGACATGAATTTTCATTATTGACTCATAAAATGCTTCTGACCATAGGATCATCATGAGGATGGTAATTGATCTGGAAGGTTGGTGTATAATCACTTTTTTAGGATAGATGAATCTTGAGTCTATGGTGTAGAGACACCAGAGCGAGAGTACAGATACTCATTAGAGAACGAGGGCACTGAGCATGACCACCTCAAGCAGTCATCAGGAAGTCTACCTTCTCGTCAATGACTGGCTTGAAGATGTAGTGATGTATCTAGTTCTTTGACCTGAGGTGCATCACAGTTCACCTTGAGGGTGTTATAGTTTGACTAGACCATAATTCGATCTCCTAGCCATTCAGAATCCTGAGGTGTATGTTGGCTATAGCATGTTCATTGTAGGAATTGGATTGCACCAATAGGGGATCTATCTACCTCAATAGATGAGGACCAGCCCTATGATGATCATAAAAATCAAGTCCATAAGCCCATGACCATGGCAGAGTGAAATGATAGAAAGAATTTCTATTAGGATTTTTACATTGAACTTGAATCGAATGATTAATTCATATGACAAAAATTAGGGTTTGACGAGATCACCTTAATCCTAATCCAATCGGGGCTTAAGATGGAGGAACTTAATCACACAAATAACTGCACCAAGAGATTCATTTTCAGTTCTGATGGGTTGCCACCATATGTTGCTAGGTGTCACTGGTGGATTTTGGGAGCAATTAGAATGATTTGGATGATCGATCATACTAGTTGTCTAAATCAGAAAAGTTCTGATCCATCGAAAGATATTTCGATGATAGAGATCATGACATATCCCATTACCATATGGAACTGAACCTAACTAGATCACACAAACAAGAGTTTGGATCTGGATATCATCAATTGGATGAACCTAGTTCAATTGATTTGAATAAGATTCAATTAGGTTCAAAGAAATTGTGCTAGCACATAATTGAGCCTGATATTCTCCTTCAACAATCATTAAAAGTTGTCTCGACTGAGCCAAATGTGTTTGAACTCACTCAAAAATCTTTACTTGGTTTGACTGAAGCTTGTCTAGGTCAAAAAAGGATTGTCTTAATTTATGAGATAAATTTGTGACAACACCTGCCATTTTTCATCACCTACTAAATCTTGTCTTTTGACTTTAGTCAAATATTGACCTTTGACACTTAGACATCTGCCCATGTGTTATGCACCCATAGGAGAGAGCTTTGACCCTTGTCCCCCTACTAAATAGTAGAAAGGCAAGGGGTGCATGCCTAGGGAGGCATGTGCCCAAAGTGGATAAGGATTGGAGTCCCACACAGATGGGACTCCAATTGCTTATTGCTTCATACTAAGGTGGTGCCAAAGAGTCTTCTTTGACTAGTCTTGGCATCACCTAAGGAGATTTGTGAGGGACTCTAATCTGATTGGATCAGATGATGTCATCCTATCAATCAGATTTAGATCTGATTGCACAAAGAGCCATAATTGGTCGGGATAATGTGGCATTGTATGGCGCAGTAGGGTCTATATAAACCCTATCTATGCCTAGGATTTAGATTCTCTACCCTTTGCCCATGCCACAAGGCTTATCTCCCTTCCTCTCCATGCCACCTTCAGATCCTCTCTCTCCTCTCCACATCCAAGAAGTTTTGAGCTTGAGTTTGGTGTGATCCAAGCAAGAGAAAGGTGACAAGAAAGAAGAAGGCAACACTGTTGCAAGCGACAACATTCGATCTTTAAAAGGTGTTTTGAGATCTAGATCTATTCTTTGGAGTACAGATTGAGAAGGAGAAGATCTCTAGATCCTATCCAAGTAGATATTGATAGAGGTCAGACGCTTGCGTGGCTACATCCAGAACCTCAGACAAACATCGGAACCATCACAGTGTAGTAGGATTACCCATAACAAGATATAATTAAATTAGATTTAATTTAATTTATTTTTATTTTATCAAATCGATAAAATTAGATCTGAAGAGTCTCAAATCTGATTTAGATCTAAGAAAATTTTTTTTGAAATATCTCTCTCGATCAAATTAGATCTGAACGAACCTGATCCAAAAAATAGGTTTTTTCCTTCATAAGTATGTTTATAGTGTGATTAGCATGTATTAGATTGTATTAAGCATGCTTGGCATATTTGGTATGTAAATAAGTTTGTTTAGGCTTGTGTGGTGTGCTTTTGAGCTTTCTTCAGCACTAATATAAGTACTTCTATGTAAATAAAGGATGCTTTTCTTCATAATTAGTTCTTAATTATTGTTCATAGTTACTATTCATAGTTACTGTTCATTATTACTATTCATAGTTACTATTCATAGTTACTATTCAGCTTTGTAGCTCAGTATTGTTGTAGAAACTACTGCTCAGTATTGGAGTAGATAGAATAGTACTATTGTAGAAATCACTACCCAGTACTATAAATGGGGGTACCGTAGTGTGAGAAAAACCACCCAAGTACTACACGGGATTGCTCTATAAAACAACAGTCAATCTTGAAGGGTAAGCCAACCCTGAGGCTGGTAGAGGCTGCATTGTAAATAACCATGTAGTTAGGATAAACAACCCAAATATCTCCTCGTACCCTCAGTATCTTGATTGCATTGTAAACAACCGTGCAACCACCAGTGCTGAGCATTAACTATTTACCAGTTAACTACTGTCTAGTATGCTTTGACATGTTATTAATTATTTTCAGACTTGTAGAAACTCTTGTACCTACTACCAACTCTAAGGAACCAAGTTGGAGATGATAGCAAGAAAGATTAAGATTAGATAAGAAAATGAGACAATGGTAGAGTGAGAAAGAGAAAAAGCTAGGATTTTAGGGAGAAAAGGGATTCAATTCATTCTCTTTTTCTATAATCTACATATACAAGTATATATATAGACACCCTGAGTCAATACAACTCAATCCTAAAAAACATTCCTCAACTAATCCATACATGAAAATACTCATCCAAGCCCATGTAAATCCATGTCTTGCATGCTCTCATCCTTTGGACTAAAGATCTAGCCCAACACATGAATTAGCCACCTTAAGACCTCTCATACCAGACCTTAAGATCTCTTAGATTAGACCCAATCCAAGACCAAATAGAAAATCCATCCAAATCTATTCGCCACCATCGAGCTAGCTCAGTCAAAAGCTGAGCCGGCTCGACTGCATCTTGCTGAACCATGTCTTCTATCTACCTAAGATAGCCGTATCCGAGCCAGCCCGACTATGTGCCAACCTCTTTATCTTTGCTGATACATCTCCGACCAATCCTAGCCTTCAGGAGCCACCACCTTGACTCCTTCATGATCTCCCAAGACTTAGGAGCAGCACACTTGCCCTTTCAATCCCCATCTTGGTGCTCCAAGGCTTGAGGCAAGTCTATCCTATCCATCAGACATATCGATTTCATACATTTACGAAAGTTGTTCCAAGAAAGAATTTTTGTTAGTGCATCTACTGGATTCTTCTTGGTGTGGACTTTCACTACCTTTGTTTCACCTTCTTCCACAAGCTCTCTGATCCGATGGTGCCTGATGTCGATGTGTTTTATCCATGCATGGTAGATAGAGTTCTAAGCAAGTAACAGTGCACTCTGGCTATCATAGTACACTCTGACTGCCTCCTACATGAGATCCATCTCCAATGCCAATCCTTTCAACCATAGAGCTGAAGGAAAATCCTAATTTCCCGATCCAGGTTCGTTCAGATCTGATCAGATCAAGAGATATATTTCAAAAATTTTTCTCTTGATCCCAATCAGATCTTGATATGTTTCAAATCTAATTCTTATTATTTTAATAAAATAAAATTAAAAGATAAATTAAATCAAATTTAATTTACCTGATATGGGTAATCCTATTATTCTGTTGATGATCCTGTTTGCAGTGGAAGGTTCTGGATCTTAGCCACGCAAGCGCCTGACCTCTACCAGTATCCACTCAGGTTGGATCTGGAGATCCTCTTCTTCTCTATCATGCCTCCAAAAATTAGATCTAGATCTGATTTGGAGGATCTTCAAAACTCTTTTTGAAGATGAGCAGTCGTCCTTTGCAGCGGCACAGCCTTCTTACTTTTGATTGCCTTTCTTTGATCTGAATCGCACCAACCAAGGTCCAAAACTCCTTTTGGACATGGAGAGCAAGGGGAGAAGGTGGTTTGGCATGGAGAGGGAGGGGAGAGGCAGCCTTGGGGCATGGGGAAACTATGATCTCATCATATGTTCAATCTTGAGTTGGATACAGGGTCTTATTTATAGACTAGCTATGATCCAACTCCTCTTCTTCCCAACCAATCACAACCCTTTGTGAAATCAGATCTAAATCTGATTGGTGGGAATAGAGTTCCCTGGATTCCTCCTTAGAGGGTGCCTAAGATCAGTCAAAGTTGGTTCTTAGAAGAACTCTAATTGGAATCCAAAAAGGAGATGGAGTCCTTGTCCAACAAGGACTCCTAGGCGCCTCCAACTTGGGCACACGCCTAGGGTGGCGTGTGCCCTTCTCCTTGCCAGGTTCTGGCAGGGGGACAGGCCCCCACCAGCTCTCCAATAGGTGCATGACATGTGGTCAAAAGTCAAAGTGTCAATGGTCAACATTTGACCAGTCAAAGGTAGACTTTTGACCAAAGTCAAAGAACAAGAAATGGCAGGTGACCAAAAATGGTAGGTAATGTCTTACAAAATAAGACAACCTTTTCTGACTTGGACAACCTCCAGTCAGACCATATGAAGGCCTCTGATTGAGCACAAACTCCTTTGGCTCAGACAGGACAACTTATTTATGATAGCAAAAGAAGAACGTTAGGTTCAATCGAGTGCTAGCACGATTTCCTTGAACCTAATTGAATCTCATTCAGATCAATTGAACTAGATCAGTTCAATTGATGATCACCAGATTCAAACCCTTGTTTGTGTGATCCAGTTAGGTTCAATTCTGTATGGTAATGGGATATGTCATAATCTCTATCATCGACATCATCGAAACTCCTTTCGATGGATCAGAACTCTTCTGATTCGAACAGCTAGAATGATCGATCATCTAAATCATTCTAATTGCTCCCAAAATCCACCAGTGACACCTAGCAGTATATGGTGGCAACCCATCAGAGCTGAATGCGAACCTCTTGGTGCAGCTACCTGTGTGATTCAGTTCTTCTATCTTGAGCCCTCGATCAGATTAGGGTTTAGGTGAACTCGTCAAACCCTAGTCTCTGTCATATGATGTAATCATTCGATTCGAGTCCAATGTGAAAATCTAAATAGAAACTCTTTCTATTATTTCACTCTGCCATGGCCATGGGCTTTTGGACTTGATTCTCATGATTATCATAGGGCTGCTCCTCTACCACCGAGGTAGATAGATTCCATCTTGATGCCATCCAGTTCCTACAATGAACATGTCTATAGCCAACATACACCTCAGGGTTCCATATGGCTAGGAGACCGAGTAATGGTGTAGTCAAACTATAACACCCTCAAGGTGAACTGCCGATGCACCTCAGGTCAAAGAACCAGACACACTACTGCAGCATCGAGTCAGTCATTGACGAGAAGGTAGACTCCCTAATGACTACTCGAGGTGGTCACGCTCAGTGCCCTCGTTCTCTAATGAGTACCTGTACTCTCGCTTCGGTGTCTCCACACCGTAGACTTAAGACTCATCTACTAAAGAGAAGCGATTGTACACCAACCTTCCGGATCAATCACCATCCTCGTGATGATCCTATGGTCGGGAGCATTTTATGAGTTAATAATGATTATTCATGTCTTAAATTTTCAACTCTTGAAAATATGAATTATCATTACCATTAACTCAAAGGATGTATCACAAGACACTAAATACACATATGTGATAGAAAATAACCCATTTATTGATTTTAGTCAAAATTATAATTTTGCCCCTAGAAGTGTATTACAAGTGTCAGCCAATTCTGGCTTCTAGGGCACATATATCTAACAATCTCCCACTTATCCTAAAGCCAATTGGCTACAAGTCTAAGTCCCATCTTCTAAAGGTGGGCTTCGAACTTCTGCTGGCCCAACGGCTTTGTAAGTGGGTCTGCCACATTATCTGCGGAGTTCGACTCTCTTGACCTCGACGTAACCCTTCTCGAGGTAATCGCGGATGAGGTGGTATCGCCGCTCAATATGCTTGGATTTTTGGTGAGACCTCGGCTCCTTAGCAAGGGCTATGGCGCCATTGTTGTCGCAGTATAGAGGAATGGCATCTGATGGCATTACTCCGATTTCTGCAGCAAACTTCTTGTACCAGAATGCTTCCTTCATAGCCTTCTGATGCAGCGATATATTCTGCTTCCATGGTGGAATCTGCTATCACCAGTTTGCTTTGAAACTCTTTCCAGCTGACAGCTCCACCATTGCACACAAACAGACTTCCAGATGTCGACTTTCGATCATCTATATCGGACATGAAATCCGAGTCTGTGTATCCCTGGACTTGGAGTTCTCCATTACCAAAGACCAACATTATATCCTTAGTTCTTCTCAAGTACTTAAGGATACATTTCACAGAAGTCCAGTGTTCTTCACCTGGATTTGACTGATATCTGCTTGTGACACTCACAGCATGGGCTATATCAGGTCGTGTACATAGCATGGCATACATGAGGCTCCCTATTGCAGAAGCATAAGGGATCTTGCTCATGCGTTCTATTTCCTCAGGTGTGCTAGGGCACATCTTCTTGGAAAGATGAATACCATGTCTGAAGGGTATTAATCCCCTCTTAGAGTTTTCCATACTAAACCTCTTTAGTACTTCCTCTATGTACATCTTCTGTAAAAGTCCTAGCATCCTATTCGGTCTATCCCTATAGACCTTAATTCCTAGAATAAAGGATGCTTCACCTAGGTCTTTCATGGAGAATTCCTTGGACAACCACATCTTGACTGATGTCAACATGGGAATATCATTCCCAATAAGGAGGATGTCATCCACGTACAATACGAGGAAGACAACAGCGCTCCCACTGACCCTTTTGAAAACACATGGTTTCTCTTCATTTTTGATGAAACCAAACTTTTTGATCACATCATTGAAACGAGTGTTCCAGCTCCGAGATGCTTGCTTAAGTCCATATATGGACCTTTGCAGCTTGCAAACCTTGTGATCAGTATCACTGGATGTGAAACCTAGTGGCTGTTCCATATAGATATCTTCCTCAAGATATCCATTTAGGAATGCCGTTTTCACGTCCATTTGCCATATTTCATAATCGAAATAGGCTGCAACAGCAAGCAATGTGCGGATGGATTTTAGCATAGCTACTGGGGAAAAGGTATCCTGATAGTCTATGCCTTCGCATTGACTATAACCTTTTGCCACTAGTCTAGCCTTGAATGTCTCCACATTCCCATCTGCACCAATCTTTCTCTTGAAGATCCATTTACACCCAATAGGTACTATACCTTCTGGTGGATCTACCAAGGTCCAGACTTGGTTTGAGTGCATCGAGTCAATTTCTGACTGCATTGCCTCTAGCCATTTCTCGGAGTCGATATCTGATATCGCCTCGTTGTAGGTTTTGGGATCATCACCATGAGCACCATTACCTATGAGGAATATTTTCTCTACTTTCTCTGAAATAATACCTAAGTATCTTTCAGGGGGATGGGAAACTCTTTCCGATCTACGAGGTGGAGGAGGTAGTGTTCTTATTGGCTCAAACCTGATTTGGTTCCACTTGGTCCTTAGCTCGTTCCACTTGTGAGACTTTCTCATCAAGCTTGATCTGTTTTCCAATGCCGCTATCTTGAATAAACTATTTTTCAAGAAAGATGGCATGTCGACTCATAATCACATTGTGGTCTTCTGGAATGTAGAAATAGTATCCTAATGACTCTTTAGGATATCCTATGAATCGAGCTCTAAAGGACCTAAACTCTAACTTGTCCGCTTGTTGTCTTTTGACGTGAGCCGGACAACCCCAAATTCTGAGATGACTCAGACTTGGTTTCTTACCGTGCCATATCTCATACGGTGTGGTAGGAATGGTTTTAGAGGGAACCCTATTCAGTAGATAGATTGAAGTTAACAATGAGTGTCCCCAAAGGAAATCAGGGAGGTCTGTGAAGCTCATCATGGATCGAACCATATCCAATAGGGTCCGATTTCTCCATTCTGAAACCCCGTTGAGTTGAGGTGTTCCTGGTGGAGTCCATTGAGAGACTATGCCATTTTTTTCCTAGATGTCTAGATAGTCTAGGAATTCCCAGCTAAGGTATTCACCTCCTCGATCTGATCGAAGAACCTTAATGGATTTTTCTGTTTGTTTTTCTACTTCATGTCTGAATTCTTTGAACTTTTCAAAAGCTTCAGACTTGTGTCTCATAAGATACACATACCCATATCTAGACAGATCATCGGTAAAGGTAATGAAGTAGACAAAATTGCCTCTAGCCAGCACATCAAATGGGCCGCACACATCTAGTATGTACTAGGGCAAGGAGATCTGTGGCCCTCTCCCCATGTCCTACAAAAGGGAGTTTAGTCATTTTGCCTTGAAGACAAGATTCACAAGTTGGATATGACTCGAGAAGTCAATGGACTCAATAGCCCATTTTTCTCCAATTTGTTGATCCTATCTTCTGCTATATGACCTAATCTCAAGTGCCATAGATATCTATCGTTTGGACTATCCCTAGGTCGTTTGGCATTCACGTTTTGCTCGATAGTTAGAATAGGTACATCAATATGTAGCTGATAAAGATGATTAATAAGGAAACCATTTGCAATTTTATTTCTTTCATAAAGAATGTTACAATGGTCCTTAAAGAAGGTGATCATATAACCTTCTTGTGCTAAGCTTGAAATAGAAATCAAATTCCTGCTAACTGCAGGCACAAAATAACAGTCTTTCAAAACTAAGTCTAAACCAGATGGTAATCGAAGAGGGTATGTTCCCACGGCTACTGCAGCAACTCTTGCTCCATTACCAACATGTAGGATCATGTCTCCATCCCTCAGCCTCCTGCTATCCTCAAGACCCTGCATGGAAGTGCACAGATGAGCACTAGAACTAGAGTCAAGCACCCAACTGGATGCAGAAGAAACCGTAAGGTTAGACTCAATAACGAGCATACCTCCAGAAGGACCTTCCTTCTTGTTCTTCAGGGTGGCCAGGTAAGTAGGGCAGTTCCACTTCCAATGGCCGTCGCTGTTGCAATGGAAACACTTTCCTTTGACATTGGCCTTCTTCTTCGGCTCTGCCTTCTTCTTCTTTGATCCTTCCACCTTTTGCTTTTTCACAGACTTCTTTTTCTTTTAAGAAGACTTTCTTTTGGAAGAAGTCCGTTCCATAGCAAGAACTGAGCCTTTAGAACCTTTCATAGAAAGCTCAACGG
>QRFJ01003591.1:53712-74021 GCA_006176705.1 Cocos nucifera
TACCACATGCATAAACTTCAAAATTCCTTGGCCGAGTTAATGAATATGCTGGTTACCGCTGAGCTTTCTATGAAAGGTTCTAAAGGCTCAGTTCTTGCTATGGAACGGACTTCTTCCAAAAGAAAGTCTTATGGAAAGAAAAAGAAGTCTGTGAAAAAGCAAAAGGTGGAAGGATCAAAGAAGAAGAAGGCAGAACCGAAGAAGAAGGTCGATGGCAAAGGAAAGTGTTTCCATTGCAACAGCGACGGCCATTGGAAGCGGAACTGCCCTACTTACCTGGCCACCCTGAAGAACAAGAAGGAAGGTCCTTCTGGAGGTATGCTCGTTATTGAGTCTAACCTTACGGTTTCTTCTGCATCCAGTTGGGTGCTTGACTCTGGTTCTAGTGCTCATCTGTGCACTTCTATGCAGGGTCTTGAGGATAGCAGGAGGCTGAGGGATGGAGACATGATCCTACGCATCGGTAATGGAGCAAGAGTTGCTGCAGTAGCCGTGGGAACATACCCTCTTCGATTACCATCTGGTTTAGACTTAGTTTTAAAAGACTGTTATTATGTGCCTGCAGCTAGCAGGAATTTGATTTCTGTTTCATGCTTAGCACAAGAAGGTTATGTGATCACCTTCTTTAAGGACCATTGTAACATTCTTTATGAAAGAAATAAAATTGCAAATGGTTTCCTTATTAATGGTCTTTATCAGCTACATATTGATGTACCTATTTCTAACTATCGAGCAAAACGTGAATGCCAAACGACCTAGGGATAGTCCAAACGACAGATATCTATGGCACCTGAGATTAGGTCATATAGCAGAAGATAGGATTCAACAAATTGGAGAAAAATGGGCTATTGAGTCCATTGACTTTTGAGTCATATCCAACTTGTGAATCTTGTCTTCAAGGCAAAATGACTAAACTCCCTTTTGTTGGACATGGGGAGAGGGCCACAGATCTCCTTGCCCTAGTACATACTGATGTGTGCGGCCCATTTGATGTGCCGGCTAGAGGCAATTTTGTCTACTTCATTACCTTTACCGATGATCTGTCTAGGTATGGGTATGTGTATCTTATGAGACACAAGTCTGAAGCTTTTGAAAAGTTCAAAGAATTCAGACATGAAGTAGAAAAACAAACTGGAAAACCCATTAAGGTTCTTCGATCAGATCGAGGAGGTGAATACCTTAGCCGGGAATTCCTAGACTATCTTAAGGAAAATGGCATAGTCTCTCAATGGACTCCACCAGGAACACCTCAACTCAACGGGGTTTCAGAACGGAGAAATCGGACTCTATTGGATATGGTTCGATCCATGATGAGCTTCACAGACCTCCCTGATTTTCTTTGGGGACATTCATTATTAACTTCAATCTATCTACTGAATAGGGTTCCCTCTAAAACCGTTCCTACCACACCGTATGAGATATGGCACGGTAAGAAACCAAGTCTGAGTCATCTCAGAATTTGGGGTTGTCCGGCTCATGTCAAAAGACAACAAGCGGACAAGTTAGAGTTTAGGTCCTTTAGAGCTCGATTCATAGGATATCCTAAAGAGTCATTAGGATACTATTTCTACATTCCAGAAGACCACAATGTGATTGTGAGTCGACATGCCATCTTTCTTGAAAAATAGTTTATTCAAGATAGCGGCATTGGAAAGCAGATTAAGCTTGATGAGAAAGTCTCACAAGCAGAACGAGCTAAGGACCAAGTGGAACCAAATCAGGTTGAGCCAATAAGAACACTACCTCCTCCACCTCGTAGATCGGAAAGAGTTTCCCGTCCCCCTGAAAGATACTTAGGTATTATTTCAGAGGATGTAGAGGAAATGTTCCTCATAGGTAATGGTGCTCATGGTGATGATCCCAAAACCTACAACGAGGCGATATCAGATATCGACTCCGAGAAATGGCTTGAGGCAATGAAGTCAGAAATTGACTCGATGCACTCAAACCAAGTCTGGACCTTGGTAGATCCACCAGAAGGTATAGTACCTATTGGGTGTAAATGGATCTTCAAGAGAAAGATTGGTGCAGATGGGAATGTGGAGACATTCAAGGCTAGACTGGTGGCAAAAGGTTATAGTCAACGCGAAGGCATTGACTATCAGGATACCTTTTCCCCAGTAGCTATGCTAAAATCCATCCGCACATTGCTTGCTGTTGCAGCCTATTTCGATTATGAAATATGGCAAATGGACGTGAAAACGGCATTCCTAAATGGATATCTTGAGGAAGATATCTATATGGAACAGCCGCTAGGTTTCACATCCAGTGATACTGATCACAAGGTTTGCAAGCTGCAAAGGTCCATATATGGACTTAAGCAAGCATCTCGGAGCTGGAACACTCGTTTCAATGATGTGATCAAAAAGTTTGGTTTCATCAAAAATGAAGAGGAACCATGTGTTTTCAAAAGGGTCAGTGGGAGCGCTGTTGTCTTCCTCGTATTGTACGTGGATGACATCCTCCTTATTGGGAATGATATTCCCATGTTGACATCAGTCAAGATGTGGTTGTCCAAGGAATTCTCCATGAAAGACCTAGGTGAAGCATCCTTTATTCTAGGAATTAAGGTCTATAGGGATAGACCGAATAGGATGCTAGGACTTTCACAGAAGATGTACATAGAGGAAGTACTAAAGAGGTTTAGTATGGAAAACTCTAAGAGGGGATTAATACCCTTCAGACATGGTATTCATCTTTCCAAGAAGATGTGCCCCAGCACACCTGAGGAAATAGAACGCATGAGCAAGATCCCTTATGCTTCTGCAATAGGGAGCCTCATGTATGCCATGCTATGTACACGACCTGATATAGCCCATGCTGTGAGTGTCACAAGCAGATATCAGTCAAATCCAGGTGAAGAACACTGGACTTCTGTGAAATGTATCCTTAAGTACTTGAGAAGAACTAAGGATATGATGTTGGTCTTTGGTAATGGAGAACTCCAAGTTCCAGGGATACACAGACTCGGACTTCATGTCCGATATAGATGATCGAAAGTCGACATCTGGCAGACTGTTTGTGCTGGAAGAGTTCCAAGCAAACGGTGATACCATCTCATCCGCGATTACCTTGAGAAAGGTTACGTTGAGGTCAAGAGAGTCAACTCCGCAGATAATGTGGCAGACCCACTTACAAAGCCGTTGGGCCAGCAGAAGATCGAAGCCCACCTTGAGAAGATGGGACTTAGACTTGTAGCCAATTGGCTTTAGGACAAGTGGGAGATTGTTAGATATATGTGCCCTAGAAGCCAGAATTGGCTGACACTTGTAATACACTTCTAGGGGCAAAATTATAATTTTGACTATAATTAATAAAATGGGTTATTTTCTATCACATATGTGTATTTAGTGTCTGTGATACATCCTTTGAGTTAATGGTAATGATAATTCATATTTTCAAGAGTTGAAAATTTAAGACATGAATAATCATTATTAACTCATAAACATGCTCCCGACCATAGGATCATCACGAGGATGGTGATTGATCCGGAAGGTTGGTGTACAATCGCTTCTCTTTAGTAGATGAGTCTTGAGTCTACGGTGTGGAGACACCGGAGCGAGAGTACAGGTACTCGTTAGAGAACGAGGGCACTGAGCGTGACCACCTCGAGTAGTCATTAGGGAAGTCTACCTTCTCGTCAATGACTGACTCGATGCTGCAGTAGTGTGTCTGGTTCTTTGACCTGAGATGCATCGGCAGTTCACCTTGAGGGTGTTATAGTTTGACTACACCATTACTCGGTCTCCTAGCCATATGGAACCCTGAGGTGTATGTTGGCTATAGCATGTTCATTGTAGGAACTGGATTGCATCAAGATGGAATCTATCTACCTCGGTGGTAGAGGAGCAGCCCTATGATGATCATGAGAATCAAGTCCAGAAGCCCATGGCCATGGCAGAGTGAAATAATAGAAAGAGTTTCTATTTAGATTTTCACATTGGACTCGAATCGAATGATTACATCATATGACAGAGACTAGGGTTTGACGAGTTCACCTTAACCCTAATCTGATCGGGGCTCAAGATAGAAGAACTTAATCACACAGGTAGCTGCACCAAGAGGTTCGCATTCAGCTCTGATGGGTTGCCACCATATACTGCTAGGTGTCACTGGTGGATTTTGGGAGCAATTAGAATGATTTAGATGATCGATCATTCTAGCTGTTCGAATCAGAAGAGTTCTGATCCATCGAAAGGAGTTTCGATGATGTCGATGATAGAGATCATGACATATCCCATTACCATACAGAACTGAACCTAACTGGGTCACACAAACAAGGGTTTGAATCTGGTGATCATCAATTGAACTGATCTAGTTCAATTGATCTGAATGAGATTCAATTAGGTTCAAGGAAATCGTGCTAGCACTCGATTGAACCTAACGTTCTTCTTTTACTATCATAAATAAGTTGTCCTGACTGAGCCAAAGGAGTTTGTGCTCAATCAGAGGCCTTCATATGGTCTGACTGGAGGTTGTCCAAGTCAGAAATAGGTTGTCTTATTTGTAAGACATTACCTGCCATTTTTGGTCACCTGCCATTTCTGTTCTTTGACTTTGGTCAAAAGTCTACCTTTGACTGGTCAAACGTTGACCATTGACCCTTTGACTTTTGACCACATGTCATGCACCTATTGGAGAGCTGGTGGGGGCCTGTCCCCCTGCCAGAACCTGGCAAGGAGAAGGGCGCACGCCAAGGGTGGCGTGAGCCCAAGTAGGAGGCGCCTAGGAGTCCTTGTTGGACAAGGACTCCACCTCCCTTTTGGATTCCAATTCAGAGTTCTACTAAGAATCCAGTTTGACTGGTCTTAGGCGCCCTCTAAGGAGGAATCCAGGGGTCTCTATTCCAACCAATCAGATTTAGATCTGATTTCACAAAGGGTTGTGATTGGTTGAGAGGAAGAGGAGTTGGATCACAAGAGGTCTATAAATAAGACCCTGCGCCCAACCCTAATTCTAAGTGAATCAATTGAGATTTCCCACGCCCCAAGGCTGCCTCTCCCCTCCTTCTCCATGCCATAGTCTCTTCTCCCCTTGCTCTCCACGTCCAAAAGTGTTTTGGATTTGGTTGGTGCGATTCAGATCAAGGAAAGGCGATCAAAAGCAAGAAGGCTGCGCTGCTGCAAAAGGACGACTGCAGATCTTCAAAAGAGTTTTGAAGATCCTCCAGATCAGATCCAGATCTGATTTTTGGAGGTGTGATAGAGAAGAAGAGGATCTCCAGATCCAACCCGAGTGGATACCGGTAGAGGCCAGGCGCTTGCGTGGCTAAGATCCAGAACCTTCCGCTGCAATCAGGATCATCTACAGGGTAATAGGATTACCCAAATCAGGTAAATTAAATTTGATTTAATTTATCTTATTTTATTTTATTTATTAAAATAATAAGAATCAGATCTGAAACATATCAAGATCTGATTGAGATCAAGAGAAAATTTTTGAAATATATCTCTTGATCTAATCAGATCTGGACGAACCTGGACCGGGAAATCAGGATTTTCCTTTTTATGACTTTTTGATTTTTTATTTTTTTTTTGGATTAATCAAAAAAAAATCATTGAAAAGAATTTTAGCCAAAAAAAAACTATATTTGATACAAATCTCAGATCTCTTTAATAAAAGTTATCTGCATTTCCTCTTGAAAATCCATTATTAAGCAAGAATTTACTTAGTCTTTCATACCAAGACCTAGGTGTTTGTTTTAAAACATATAATGCTTTGTTTAATTTAAAAACATAATTTGAAAAAGCATGATTTTCAAAACTAGAAGGTTGTTCTACATAAACTTCTTCTGCAATATATCCATTTAGAAAAGCACTTTTAACATTCATTTGAAATAGCTTGAAATTCATAAAGCATGCATAAGTGAGTAAAATTCTAATTGCTTCTAGTCTAGCAACAGGTGCAAAGATTTCATCAAAATCAATTTTCTCTTCTTGATTATAATCCTTGGCAACTAATTTTGCTTTATTTCTAATAACATTGCCATTTTCATCCAATTTATTTCTATATATTCATTTTGTATCAATTATTGGATAATTTTTAGGTCTTGATACTAAGGTCCATACATTATTTCTTTCGAATTGATTAAGTTTCTCTTACATTGCATTTATCCAATTATAATCTTTTTTGACTTCATCAATGATTTTGGGTTCAAAATGAGAAACAAATGCAAAATGATTGTATGCATCTCTAAGTGAAGAGTGAGTTCTTACCCCATGTGTAGGATCACCAATAATTAGTTCTTTGAGGTAATTGTGAACATACCTCCATTCTTTTGGATGATCATTTGTACCTTGAGGTTGTTCATGTTGTCCTTTACCCTCAATTTCTTGCTTGTCTTCATGATTCTCTTCATTTTGAATTGTTGAATTCTTTAGGGTGATCTCCTTCAATTCTTCTATAAGAAGATCTGCATCATTAATATCCTCACTCTTCCTTGATGGAAGATCATTAGTTTCATTAAAAATAATATATATTGACTCCTCTAGTACTAAGATTCTTTTGTTAAAAACTCTAAAAGCTTTACTAGAAGAGAAGAAACCAAGAAAAATAGCTTCATCAAATTTTGCATCAAATTTACCTAGTTTTTCTTTACCATTGTTCAAAACAAAACATCGGCAACCAAAAATATGAAAATATGCAATGTTAGATTTTCTTCCTTTCCAAAGTTCATAAGTTGTTTTCTTTAAAATTAGTCTGATTAGGGCATGGTTTAAGATGTAATATGCTATGTTAATTACTTCCGTCCAAAAGTATCTTGGAAGGTTGCTTTCACATATTATAGTATGGGCCATTTCTTCTAGAGTTCTATTTTTTCTTTCTACTACTCCATTTTGTTGGGGTGTCCTAGGTGCTGAAAAATTATGGCTAATTTCTTTTTCATCACAAAATTTTTCAAAGTCTTGATTTTCAAATTTGGTTCAATGATCACTTCGAATGCTTTGAATTGAAAATCCTTTTTCATTTGTAACTTTTCGATAAAAGTTTATGAAAACATGAAAAGTTTCATCTTTATGTGCCAAAAAGAAAATCCATGTAAAACATGAGTAGTCATCGATAATTACAAAATCATAATGTTTTCCACCTAAGCTTGCTATTCTTGTAGGACCAAATAAATCCATATGCAAAAGTTCCAATGGCCTAGAAGTAGAAATAATGTTCTTAGATTTGAATGAAACTCTTGTTTGTTTACCTAGTTGGCATGCATCATAAATTTTATCTTTTCCAAATTTTAATTTTGGTAAATCGGTAACTAATTCCTTTTTGATAAGCTTTGAAAGTGAATGCATACTAATGTGTGCAAGCCTACGATGCCAAAGCCAACTAGTCTCATTGATTTTGGCATTCATAGCTACTAAACATTATATGTTTATCATAAAAAGATCATTCAAATCTACCATATGAACATTACCATGCCTATGACCAACTAACTTAATGCCATCATCCTTGGGACTAGTTACAATGCACAATGAAGATTCAAAAACAACTTTGTAACCCTTGTCACAAAGTTGACTAATACTTAAGAGATTGTGTTTTAAACTATCTACTAATAAAATATTTTCAACATACTTGGAGAGAGTGATACCGACATTACCTATACCAATAATCTTTTCTTTGCCATTGTCTCCAAATGTGACCATCCCTTCTTTTTTAGTATTAAGCGTGATGAATTGGGACTCATCACCGATCATGTATCTTGAGCATCCGCTGTCAAGATACCATCTTCGATTTTCTCCTTTGGATGCAAGACACACCTACATGCAAAATCAAGTCCTTACTCTAGGTACCCAAGTTTTCTTAGGTCCTTTAAGGTTAGTCATACTGGTTCCTTTTGGAACCCATATTTTTTTTATATTTGAATTGTTAGAGAAGCATGTATAAGATTTATGTCATAGTTTACCACATTTAAAGCAAGTAACATTTAAAAATTTGTTTCTTTATAAATTTATAAAAATATTTTTCAAAAATTTTTATTTTCTTAAGGGGTTATAGCCTAGACTAGCCTTATCATAAAAGGTCTTTTGATTTTCAAGAATCATATGAAGTTTATTTGAACTCAAAATAAAATTTTCAACTATCGATTTTAAATTACTAATTTTATTTTAAATTTAGATTCTGTTGAGTTAAGACTAGTTTTTCACTTAGGATAGTTTCATTTTCTTTTAGCAAGACTTAATTTTTTAATTTTAGTTCTTTGATTTTAGTTCCTAACTTCTTTAAATCATCTACTAAATCATAGAAGACTTCTTGAAGTTCTTCAAATGTAAATTCATTTGAGATTTCAGCACTTACCTCATTCTCATATGCCATAAGGCACAGGTTGGCTTGTTCATGAGCTTCTTCCTCTTCGGAGCTTAAGTCGTCACTATCACTCCATATTGCCACCATAGTCTTTTTCTTGTATTTCTTAGAAACCTTTTTAAGTTGAGGACATTCAAACCTAAAGTGCCTCAGCTTCTTACATTCATAGCAAATAAGGGGCTGCTCCTTATCCTTTTTCTTGCTATGCTCCCCTTTGGTAGGTAGCCTCTTCCTCATCCCTCGTTTTCTCTTCAAAAATCTCTTGAACTTTCTTATGATGAGGGCTATTTCTTCATCTTATTCTTCATCTTCTATTTCATCGAATTTCTCATCTTATTGAGTGGTGGATTCAAGGACTATTGTCTTCTTTTTCTTGACATCTTCTTTTTGATGTTGTTTCATGCTTAGCTCATGCATCATTAGTGATCCTAGAAGCTTCTCCAAGGATAAAATATTCAGATCTTTGGCTTCTTGGATTGCAGTCACTTTGGCCTCCCATGTCCTTGGCAAAGATCTAAGAATCTTTCTCACAAGATCACTGATAGAATAAGACTTGTCAAGACTTTTAAGATCATTTATAATATCTATAAATCTAGTAAATATTATAGTTATTAACTCATCAAGCTCCATTTTGAAAAGTTCATATTTGTGCACAAGCATGTTATTTTTTGACTCCTTAACTTGATTAGTGCCTTCATGAGTTACTTCTAACCTATCCCATATTTTTTTAGCCGACATACATGTTGAAATGTGATTAAATTCATTAGCATCTAGAGCATAATATAAAACATTCATGGCTCTTGCATTGAGTTGAGCCATTTTCTTATCAATTTCATTCCATTCCTTTTTGGATTTGATTGATTTCTCACCATCAATTATCTTAATGGGCATATGTGGTCCATTAACTATGATACTCCACATATCATAGTCAAGTGCTTGTATAAAAATTCTCATCCGAGCTTTTCAATAGGTATAGTTTATCCCATTAAAAAGTGAAGATCGATTTGTGGACTGCCCCTCGACTAGAGAAATACTAACTTGGGTTGCCATAGATCTTTGGCTCTTTGATGGTTAAATCAAAGTAGGGCTAGAGCATCGAGCTCTGATACGAGTTGTTGCCCAGCTATGCAACCCAAGAGGAGAGGGTGAATTGAATTTTTAAAATTTTAAAGCTAATTTAAAGATATCAAAATTGAATGATGATATGCAAGATGTGTGTGTGAAGCGATTTAGGTTAGAGAAAAAATATATAAAATTAGAAAGCAAGAATTTAACAAACTAAGAAAAGAAAGATAGCAAGCACACCATAAACAAGCAAGATTTATAGTGGTTCGATGCTTTTCCTGTACCTACATCCACTACCCAAGTTCTACTTGGAAAATAAAATCCACTAAATATATTCAAACTGAATGCACCATTGAAAACCTCCAATCCTAGCTATCCCAAGCTAGAACACTTATTTTTTGGATACAAGCCAATCCAATACAATCCTATTCAAGGTTAGGATCAACCTTTCTAAGTTTTGAAATCCCCCCAAAATTTGAATCAAAATAGTAAAGCAGAGTAAAAGATTTAATGACAATCAAATATAAGTTTAGTTTCCTTTGTGAGCAAATAAAACCTTAAGAATATTTTTCACAGTAATGGAGGAAGCTTCTCCAATTTTTCTCAAGATTGTTGGAGATTTGAAAGAGCTCTTGAGAGATAGGTGAACTTGAAACGAAGGCTTCTTTGCTTGAAAATGATTTTTGCTTAGGGCTAAAATTGAATTACACCAATTCTTATGTTTTTCCCTATTTAAAGCCTTTTAAATCTTCAATAGGTGGAGGAGAGAATCCTGGGCAAGATTTGTAGCCATTGGAGATATTAAAGAAATCATTAAAACCTACCAAAATTAGAAAAAAATAGCCATTGTAAAAAAAATTTCGTTGCAGGGATCGACTCATGGATCGACTCATGGCATAGGGGTTGACCTCCGAGATAAAATCTAAAAAAATAATTATTTTGTATTTTTAGTCTTTGAAATAGCAGAGGTCGACCCTGGGGTTGACCCTTGGCACAGAGACAGCATGCCAAACAGCCAGTAGGAGACGACCTAGGGATTGATCCTTTCACTTCAAACTTGATTTTCATCCAAAATAAGCATCCACAAATCATGGGACTGCCTCCAAAGGATTAGAAATCTTCTATATTTGCTTTTGAGGCTCTCAGATCAAAACTTAATAAAATTATGATTTTTCTCTTGAAATACAAAATATCTTTTTTCAAGCCAAATTCATTAGTAATCCCCTCAAATGCTTTGTAATCATCAAAATCAATTCTTGGAGCAACATATAGACACCCTGAGTCAACATGACTCAGTCCTAAAAAACTCTTCTGAGATAATCCATACATGAAAATACTCATCCAAGTCCATGTAAACCCATGTCTTGCATGCTCTCATCCCCTGGACTAAAGACCTAGCCCAATACATGAATTAGCCACCTTAAGACCTCTCATACCAGGCCTTAAGATCCCTTGGATTCGATCCAATCTAAGACCAAATAGAAAATCCATCTAGATCTATTTGCCATCGTCGAGCTAGCTCAATTAGAAGTCGAGCTGGCTCGACTGCATCTTTTCGAACCATGTCTTCTATCTACTTGAGACAGCCAGCTTGAATACAGGCCAAGCCGACTCGATATCAGATCGTGTCAGCTCAACTGCATATCCAAGCCAGCCCGACTGTGTGCCAGCTTTTTTATCTTTGCTGATATATCTTCGACCAATCCTAGCCTTCAGGAGCCATCATCTTGACTCCTTTACGATCTTTCAAGACTTGGAAGCACCACACTTGCTCTTTTATGATAGTAACTATTTATATTAACTATTGAATAGTATGTTAGTAGTTAGTTTATTTAATTATTTATACTAACTGTTAAGTTTATAACTATTTATACTAATTGTTGGTTTATAGTTAGTTATTGCTTTATGTTTATTTAATCTATGCTTATATTTGGTTCTAAGTTTATTTTAGAAAAATTAAAAGATATTCAGTAATTAGTCTACTATCATGTTTATTCTGAATCTAAAAAAATATAAAAAAGTTTTTCCTACTAAGTCATCTGTTTGCATAGTATTTGAGTTATTAGTGTCTGTCTGCATGCTTGTCTAAGTAATTTTCTTCTTTTTTATCTATATAGTTTGTCTATCTTTAGTGTATGTCCATCCTATCTATCTGACGGTCGTCTTAAGCAATCATAGTTATTATCTATTTGCTTTATCTTAAGCTATTGTCTTCTTCTCTTCTTTAAAGTGTCCAATTTGCACTTTCATTCTTGGGTTCTGGGTTGTATTGTATACGTACATGGGTAGTATCGTATACTTTGGAGCTCATCCTTTAGTGTGGCATAATTGGTATTTAACTTCGGTTGTTGATAAGAGACGTTCTATCTATCTTATACCTTCCAAATCTGGTGTTACTAGTTTAGTTGCCCAGCGTAAGTTGATACGGTGGATCTCCGTATCGCTCCGGATTTGAGGTTGCCTCTCCGGGGGCCCGAATCATTTGGTATCAAAGCCTTATT
This sequence comes from Cocos nucifera, assembly GCA_006176705.1. NCBI lineage: Eukaryota > Viridiplantae > Streptophyta > Magnoliopsida > Arecales > Arecaceae > Cocos > Cocos nucifera. The sequence continues at coordinate 65,583 of QRFJ01003591.1, forward strand.
CTTTTTTGTGCCAGGGGGAAGGGATCGGTGTCTGGTTATATAGAGGTTTTCATAGTGGGCTTGTTTCCATAGCTTCATTTCTCATTTATTCATTTGGATTATATGGAGGTTTTTGTAGTGGACTTGTTCTCACAGCTTCATTTCTCATCTGTTCAGTCACCGTGCAGTAAGGACCCATTTGATTAAGCTGATGGATAGGCATGTGTTTAGGGTCAGTAAGTCATAGATTTGTAAGGATGAGGTATGGTTGGTATCTTATGAGGATGAGGAATGGCTGGTATCGACCAATCTCTTTTTGCTTGCAGAACTTGGCCTAAGGATGGTGAGTAACCTATCTTTCTAAGGACACTGACTGCAAAAGAATCTAATTCTATAACTATAGAGGAGTTAGAAAATAGTTTAGATAAGTATGAGATAATAACTATTCTAGATACTTATTATGATACTTCTAGTAATATAAAAATAAAAATTATAAAAATAGCTCATAATATTGATAGACTTTATCTCCTTTATCTTGAGATTGCTGAGTTCGAGATTAATAAAGAACTACTTTAAAAAGATTTTGAATATGAAGAATATAGAAAAAAGCAGTTCTTTAGCTTCCATGATAAAACTCGGAGAGACTTTATTCGAGAAATTTGGTTAAGCCAAATGAGGGCTGAAGAGAGACATATTCTCTTCTTTAACTGGTATGATCAATATTATCCTAAGGATCTAGAAAAAGCTAAGCCTGAAGTTTAGATATTAAAAATTAACTTGCTTTTTCAGTCTTGAAAGATTGATGGTAGTCTTGCCAAGAACCTGTTCATCCTCTTAACTAAACTAAGGTTGAAGGAGAAATAGATAACCTTAGTTTAGAAACTAGTCCTTCTAAAGTGTCTACTGAAGAAATAAAAGAAACCATTAAGGTAGATCACTTAGTTCAGGTTGAGAGGCAGGAGAGCTTTTCTAACCTTGCCCTTGATACTATAGGAATGCAGGAGGAAGATTCTGATCTCATAGATGAAATTTCTATTGAACATCTTCCAATTAAAAAGAGGTATATTTATCAAGAAGAAGTTAAGAAACTTTCTCTTGAACCTGTTTCTCCTACTGTAGATTCTCATGAGCCAGAATTAGATGTCAGATTTGGATCTATTATTTGGTATGTATTTCAAGAATTAAATAAATTAGAGTCTAAGTCCATAGAGTCAGTCCCGTCTATAGAGTCTGTTCCCTTAGAACCTTTAGAGTCTAATAAAATAATTAGAAAAAATGAAGGTAAGGTAGTGCATTCTAAGGTTAAATTATGTCTTTTAGCCTTAAGAAAGTCTACTTTATCTTTAAAAAAATCTATAAAAATTAAAAAAATATATAAAATATTAAGTTCAAAGCCTTCTAAAGTACCCAAACCTTATAAAGAACCATATATCTTTGTTAATAAAGAAGGCCATTTATCAAAAAGATCTAAAAGAAAATATTTTGATATAAGAGCTAGAAAGATTCCTAAAGAATTGAAATATATTGCTCTTTTGGAGATATATCCAAAGATTCGTTCAAAGAAAAACCCCTTAAAAGATATTTACCTAGATCCTGATTGCACCAAGAAAAATGATACTAGAAATAATTCAATCTTAGCATTATCTGATGAAAGATAATTTATTGTTGATCTAATTGACTCTTTGAAAAACCCAATGGATCGTCGAAATCAATTAGAAAGATTTTTTTCCCTAATAAAAGGACAAAATTCTAAGTTTACTCAAAATCTTCAAGGAAGCAAATTAAGAAGTTGAAGAACTAGTTAGGAAGATTTTTGAGGGAACTATCCTTGACAAAGAAAGAAATGATATTACTTAAAAGAAAGCTACAATTGTTTGAAGAAAACTCTAAGGAGGAAGAAGCTGAAGAAGAAATTCATTATATTGTTCCAGAAGATTCCTTAGAAACTGTGGATAAGTATATGGCACAAAAATGGTTTTGCGAAATACTTTTCAAACTTGAGGATGGATATCAGTTTAAGTACAAAACCTTATTAGACTCAAGAGCAGATGTAAATTGTATAAGAGGACTTGTCCCATCAAAATATTTTGAGAAATCTACTCATAAAATTTAGACAACAAATGGTGAAGAACTCCAAGTAGACTATAAGATTCCTATCGTCCATGTTTGTGTTAAGAAAACCTATATCCAAATGTCCTTCCTACTTATCAAAAACCTTAGACAAGGGGTCATTTTAGGAAATCCTTTCTTAACCTTGATCAGTCCTTTTACGGTTACTAAAAAGGGAATTGTTACTTCTATCAAAGGCAAAAGAATCTAGATTGATTTTTGCTGCAAGCCTGAAGAATTTGTGTTACATCAACTAAAAGAAGCTATTAATTACAAAGAAAAGTTTATATCGGATCTATCTTATGAAATCAAAATTGCTAGAATTGACAAAACTCTATCAGATCCTAAATTTCAAAAGAAGTTACTATCTCTTGAAAATCAATTCAAAGATAATGTTTGTTCTGATTTGCCTTTTGCTTTCTATTTTAGAAAGAAATATGAAGTTGGTCACCCTATGTCTTTGAGTTTCAAGAAGAAAAGATTCCTACCAAAGCTAGATCCATCCAAATGAATAAGAGACTATTAGAAATCTGCAAAAATGAGATAAAATCTCTGCTTGATAAAAATCTAATTAGAAAAAGTTCTTCTCCCTAGAGCTGTGCAGCCTTCTATGTTGAAAATGCTGCCAAAAAGGAAAGAGGTATTCTTAGCCTAGTAATTAATTATAAACCTCTGAATAAGGTTTTGCAATGGATTAGATTTCCTATCCTTAATAAACAAGACTTAATTAAAAGAATCCAAGGATCTAGAATCTACTCAAAATTTGACATGAAATATAGGTTCTGGCAAATACAAATTAAAGAAGAAAATAGATATAAAATTGCCTTCACTACTCTGTTTAGTCTCTATGAATGGAATGTGATGCCATTTGGATTAAAAAATGCACCCTCTAAATTTTAGAAAATTATGAATGAAATTTTTCTTCCATATACTAAGTTCATTATAGTGTATATTGATGATGTTCTCGTCTTCTCTGAAAACATTGATCAGCACTAGAAACACTTGAATATTTTTTATAAAGCTATTACAAAAAATAGATTAGTTATTTCAGAAAGAAAAATAAAACTCTTCCAAACTGAAATTCAGTTCCTAGGATTTAAGATAAAATATGATCAAATTTCACCCATTAATAGTCATATTATTTGCTTATAAGTTTCCTGATGAAATCAATGACAAAAAATAGCTACAAAGGTTCTTAGGTTGTTTGAATTATGTCTCCGATTTCTATGAATCTCTTGCAAAAGATAGAATGATTTTGATTGATCAATTGAAAAAGAATCCACCCACCTAGAGTGAACAACATACTATGGTCGTTAAAAGGATTAGAGAAAAGGTAAAACGTCTTTCCTATCTGAATACTGCTCATCAAGATGCCCCTAAAATTATGGAAACTGATGCATCTGATCTTGGTTATGGTGGCATATTAAAACAAAAAATGGATGGTAAAAAGAAAGACTAGTATGTTTTACTTTTGGAGCATGGAATGATACTCAAAAAAATTATTCTACTATTAAAAAGGAGATTCTTTCCATCATTAAAGTTATTACAAAATTTCAAGGAGAATTGTTAAATCAACAATTCCTTCTTCGCATCGACTGTAAGGCTGCAAAGGATGTTTTACAAAAGGATGTTGAAAATTTAGTTTCCAAATAGATATTTGCCCATTGGCAAGCTAGTCTTTCTACTTTTGATTTCAATATTGAATATATTAAAGGAGAAACTAATTCACTACCTAACTTCTTATCTCGAGAATTTTTGCAGGGAAATGGATTACAAGAGGGCCATTCTAAACAAAAGAATGATCCCTAAAAGAAGGAGACTTCCAAAGAATTTAATGAGGAGAACTCTATCCCCTCATTTTACAATCTAGGAGTCCCTTAGAAAACTTTCGACTTAATCAAACAGGTATGGAAAACTCATTTCTTAAATCAAAAAAGAGACTTCAAGAAAGCCATGACTGTCCTTGCACACCATTTATCCGATAAAGAAATATCCTTGATGAAAATAAAAGAACAAATTAAATTAGTTGGAGAGTAGTCAAATTAGATTACTCCTGAACTAGTGTCTCTCTACCAAATCTGTGATTTTGTAGAGACACTAGCTATGGTTAAACTAAAAAGGCTTAACTATTGGAAAATGGCCCAAGAAGTCATAAACCCAGAACTTCTTGAAGATATCCTTCTGAGAGCAGCTCAACCTAATGAAGCAAAGGAATTGCTTAATGAGTTGAAGATGTTTCTTATTAATGGATGGAGTTATCCAAAATTGTATCTTCCCCTCATCAATGACTATGCAAAGAAGATTGAAATTAGAGCTCTCTATAAAAGATTAGAACAAGTTGTTTTAGTTGATCCTTTTGTCAGTCTACAAATATTTTGGGCAATAGTTAGCGAAGTACTCTATGAAGTTGGAAGAAAGTACCAAGATTCACTAAGAGTCGAAATCTTCAACAGCATTGAAATAAGAAAAGTGGGAGAAATAATCTATTCCTTTCAGCTTTATGATATTTGTAGATTTAAAGAAGAAGACCATATTGCTCTCACCAATAGAGATGAAGAAGAACTTCCAAAAGAATTCGACTTTGAAGAATATCAAAAAATCTCTTATTTGAACTTTATTAAGAAGTCCAGAAAAGAAAAATTCAGAAGTGTTGGAGCGACGGAAGAATTTGGACCACTACTCAAATTAATGTACAAATAGAAGGAGAAGAAGCTTAGGGAAGTTCGTAGGAGCCATTACTGAATATAGAAAATTACCCACATCAAATTCAGCAAGAAATACTTCGGTGGGGTCTTCTATCCTCCAAAAACAAAGTTACTCAATCCTAAAGGATAGAGATCGATTGATCGATCATTAAAAAAAATGAAAAAAGAAAAATATTTTACTAACCCTCTACCAAAACTTTGGTAGAATGTTTTTCTACAGGTACTACTTTCAAAATCTACTTGCTTCTCATAATGGGTAAGAAAGATCACTACTGCCCAGCAGATAAATAATCCAAGTCTGACAGAAGTTGTCAATTAGGCTGCAAAAGAATTTTAAAAATGACAAGTAACAACCTATAGTACTCCTGAAATGATGCATGATGATCTACAAGAAGATTTCTGACAAGCACAGCTATAGAAAGATTCTCTGACAAAAGTAACTACAAAAAAAGACAGCTACAAGAAGACCTAGACTTCATTCAGTCTCAAATCCACAGACTCCAAACCAAGTGAATTCTGCATTACCTCTTCCTCATCTATAAATAGAGGAGAAGGGTTTAAGCTGGACGAGGAGGTGGAGTAGGCGGTCGATAGCCTAAGCAACTGAGTACAAGAAGGCTCCACCTAGAGAGTTGAGAGTCTCTTCTCTTCTCTCTCTTGCTACTTTCCAAAGCTAGTAGAGCTTCTTTTCTTTTCTTCTCTCTTTCTCTCTCTCTTCTTCCCTCATTTCTCTTCTCACTTTTCTTACTTCTTCCTTCATTATCTCCTCACTTCTCTCTTATATTTCCATTCTCCACTCTACACCACTTCTTGTTAGATATATGTGCCCTAGAAGCCAGAATTGGCTGACACTTGTAATACACTTCAAGGGGCAAAATTATAATTTTGACTAAAATCAATAAATGGGTTATTTTCTATCACATATGTGTATTTAGTGTCTGTGATACATCCTTTGAGTTAATGGTAATGATAATTCATATTTTCAAGAGTTGAAAATTTAAGACATGAATAATCATTATTAACTCATAAATTGCTCCCGACCATAGGATCATCACGAGGATGGTGATTGATCCGGAAGGTTGGTGTACAATCGCTTCTCTTTAGTAGATGAGTCTTGAGTCTACGGTGTGGAGACACCGGAGCGAGAGTACAGGTACTCGTTAGAGAACGAGGGCACTGAGCGTGACCACCTCGAGTAGTCATTAGGGAGTCTACCTTCTCGTCAATGACTGACTCGATGCTGCAGTAGTGTGTCTGGTTCTTTGACCTGAGGATGCATCGCATCGGCAGTTCACCTTGAGGGTGTTATAGTTTGACTACACCATTACTCGGTCTCCTAGCCATATGGAACCCTGAGGTGTATGTTGGCTATAGCATGTTCATTGTAGGAACTGGATTGCATCAAGATGGAATCTATCTACCTCGGTGGTAGAGGAGCAGCCCTATGATGATCATGAGAATCAAGTCCAGAAATCCATGGCCATGGTAGAGTGAAATAATAGAAAGAGTTTCTATTTAGATTTTCACATTGGACTCGAATCGAATGATTACATCATATGACAGAGACTAGGGTTTGACGAGTTCACCTTAACCCTAATCTGATCGGGGCTCAAGATAGAAGAACTTGAATCACACAGGTAGCTGCACCAAGAGGTTCGCATTCAGCTCTGATGGGTTGCCACCATATACTGCTAGGTGTCACTGGTGGATTTTGGGAGCAATTAGAATGATTTAGATGATCGATCATTCTAGCTGTTCGAATCAGAAGAGTTCTGATCCATCGAAAGGAGTTTCGATGATGTCGATGATAGAGATCATGACATATCCCATTACCATACAGAACTGAACCTAACTGGGTCACACAAACAAGGGTTTGAATCTGGTGATCATCAATTGAACTGATCTAGTTCAATTGATCTGAATGAGATTCAATTAGGTTCAAGGAAAATCGTGCTAGCACTCGATTGAACCTAACGTTCTTCTTTTGCTATCATAAATAAGTTGTCCTGACTGAGCCAAAGGAGTTTGTGCTCAATCAGAGGCCTTCATATGGTCTGACTGGAGGTTGTCCAAGTCAGAAAAGGTTGTCTTATTTTGTAAGACATTACCTGCCATTTTTGGTCACCTGCCATTTCTGTTCTTTGACTTTGGTCAAAAGTCTACCTTTGACTGGTCAAACATTGACCATTGACACTTTGACTTTTGACCACATGTCATGCACCTATTGGAGAGCTGGTGGGGGCCTGTCCCCCTGCCAGAACCTGGCAAGGAGAAGGGCGCACGCCACCCTAGGCGTGTGCCCAAGTTGGAGGCGCCTAGGAGTCCTTGTTGGACAAGGACTCCATCTCCTTTTTGGATTCCAATTAGAGTTCTTCTAAGAACCAACTTTGACTGGTCTTAGGCACCCTCTAAGGAGGAATCCAGGGGACTCTATTTCCACCAATCAGATTTAGATCTGATTTCACAAAGGGTTGTGATTGGTTGGGAAGGAAGAGGAGTTGGATCACAGCTTAGTCTATAAATAAGACCCTGCGCCCAACTCAGATTAAGAGATTCAATTGAGAATTGAAAAACCCCATGCCCCAAGGCTGCCTCTCCCCTCCTTCCTCCATGCCAAAAGCTTCTTCTCCCTCTCCTCTCCACGTCCAAAAGGAGTTTTGGACCTTGGTTGGTGCGATTCAGATCAAAGAAAGGCGATCAAAAGCAAGAAGGCTGCGCTGCTGCAAAGGACGACTGCTGATCTTCAAAAGGAGTTTTGAAGATCCTCCAGATCAGATCCAGATCTAATTTTTGGAGGATGTGATAGAGAAGAAGAGGATCTCCAGATCCAACCCTGAGTGGATACCGGTAGAGGCCAGGCGCTTGCGTGGCTAAGATCCAGAACCTTCCGCTGCAAACAGGATCATCAACAGGGTAATAGGATTACCCAAATCAGGTAAATTAAATTTGATTTAATTTATTTTATTTTATTTTAATTATTAAAATAATAAGAATTCAGATCTGAAACATATCAAGATCTGATTGAGATCAAGAAAAAAAATTTTGAAATATATCTCTTGATCTGATCAGATCTGAACGAACCTGGACCGGGAAATCAGAATTTCCCTTCAACTGGTATCAGAGCCATGGTTCTAAAATTATTTAGATCTGATTTTAAATTTATTTTAATTAGAAAATAAAGTGATTTTAGATGTCACATGAGATGTGATCAGATCTGAAATCAAAAAAAATTAAAATTAAATGATTTGGATCTAAGATTACATGAAGATATGCATGACTAGTTCTAGAATAGAATAGTTCTATAGAATAGTTCTTGCATGTTTTGATTTAATCTGATTAAATCATATTTTAGATCTTTTATTTACTATTTTTTGATATTATAAGTGTTATAATAACATCTAAAAAATAGCAAATAAAAATTATTTAATTTTAAATATCATATGAGATATGATTGATGCATGTCTAGACTAGTTGTAGAATAGTTCTACATAATTATCTAGATTAGAATTTATTTTGATTAGATCAATTTAAATCTAATTTTTTAGATTATTATGAGATAATTTAGATCTGAAAATATGCATGATTTGATACATGAGATGTATGCAAAATATGCCATGATTAGATCTAATTTATATATGAGATATAT
>QRFJ01003592.1:0-81528 GCA_006176705.1 Cocos nucifera
TTGAGAGAGATATGCTTAAAATCCATCCGCACATTGCTTGCCGTTATAGCCTATTTCGATTATGAAATATGGCAAATGGAAGTGAAAACGGCATTCTTGAATGGATATCTTGAGGAAGATATCTATATGGAGCAGCCGCTAGGTTTCACATCCAGTGATACTGATCACAAGGTTTGCAAGCTGCAAAGGTCCATATATGGACTTAAGCAAGCATCTCGAAGCTGGAACACTCATTTCAATGATGTGATCAAAACATTTGGTTTCATCAAAAACGAAGAGGAACCGTGTGTTTTCAAAAAGGTTAGTGGGAGTGCTGTTGTCTTCTGCGTATTGTACGTGGATGACATCCTCCTTGTTGGAAATGATATTCCCATGATGACAACAGTCAAATTATGGTTGTCCAAGGAATTCTCCATGAAAGACCTAGGTGAAGCATCCTTTATTCTAGGAATTAAGATCTATAGAGATAGACCGAATAGGATGCTAGGACTTTCATAAAAGATGTACATAGAGAAAGTACTAAAGAAGTTTAGTATGGAAAACTCTAAAAGGGGATTAATATCCTTCAGACATGGTATTCATCTTTCCAAGAAGATGTGCCCTAGCACACCTAAGGAAATAGAATGCATGAGCAAGATCCCTTATGCTTCTGCAATAGGGAGCCTCATGTATGCCATGCTATGTGCACGACCTGATATAGCCCATGCTGTGAGTGTCACAAGCAGATATCAGTCAAATCCAAGTAAAGAACATTGGACTTCTGTGAAATGTATCCTTAAGTACTTGAGAAGAACTAAGAATATGATGTTGGTCTTTGGTAATGGAGAACTCCATGTCTAGGGATACACAGACTCGGATATAGATGATCGAAAGTCGACATCTGGAAGTCTGTTTGTGTGCAATGGTGGTGCTGTCAGCTGGAAGAGTTCCAAGCAAATGGTGATAGCAGATTCCACCATGGAAGTAAAATATATCGCTGCATCAGAGGCTGCAAAGGAAGCATTCTGGTACAAGAAGTTTGCTGTAGAAATCGGAGTAATGCCATTAGATGCCATTCCTCTATATTGCGACAACAATGGCGCCATAGCCCTTGTTGAGGAGCCAAGGTCTCATCAGAAATCCAAGCACATTGAACGGCGATACCACCTCATCCGCGATTACCTCAAGAAGGGTTATGTCGAGGTTAAGAGAGTCAACTCCACAGATAATGTGGCAGACCCACTTACAAAGTCGTTGGGCTAGCAGAAGATCGAAGCCCACCTTAAGAAGATGGGACTTAGACTTGTAGCCAGTTGGCTTTAGGACAAGTGGGAGATTATTAGATATATGTGCCCTAGAAGCCAGAATTGGCTGACACTTGTAATACACTTCTAGGGGCAAAATTCTAATTTTGACTAATATCAATAAAATGGATTATTTTTTATCACATATGTGTATTTAGTGTCTGTGATATATCCTTTGAGTTAATGGTAATCATAATTCATATTTTCAAGAGTTGAAAATTTAAGACATGAATAATTATTATTAACTCATAAAATGCTCCCGACCATAGGATCATCACGAGGATGGTGATTGATCCGAAAGATTGGTGTACAATCGCTTCTCTTTAGTAGACGAGTTTTGAGTCTATGGTGTGGAGACACTGAAGCGAGAGTACAGGTACTCGTTAGAGAATGAGGGCACTAAGCGTGACCACCTCGAGTAGTCATTAGGAAGTCTACCTTCTCGTCAATGACTGACTCGATGCTGCAGTAGTGTGTCTGGTTCTTTGACCTGAGGTACATCGACAGTTTTTCTTGAGGGTGTTATAGTTTGACTACACCATTACTCGGTCTCCTAGCCATACAGAACCCTGAGGTGTATGTTGGCTATAGCATTTTCATTGCAGGAACTGGATGGCATCAAGATGGAATCTATCTACCTCGGTGGTAGAGGAGCAGCCCTATGATGATCATGAGAATCAAGTCCTGAAGCCCATGGCCATGGTAGAGTGAAATAATAGAAAGAGTTTCTATTTAGGTTTTCACGTTGGACTTGAATCGAATGATTACATCATATGACAGAGACTAGGGTTTGACGAGTTCACCTTAACCCTAATCTGATCGGAGCTCAAGATAGAAGAACTTAATCACACAGGTAGCTGCACCAAGAGGTTCGCATTAAGCTCTAATGGGTTGCCACCATATACTGCTAGGTGTCACTGGTGGATTTTGGGAGTAATTAGAATGATTTAGATGATCGATCATTCTAGCTATTCAAATCAGAAGAGTTCTGATCCATCGAAAGGAGTTTCGATGATGTCGATGATAGAGATCATGACATATCCCATTACCATACAGAACTGAACCTAACTGGGTTACACAAACAAGGGTTTGAATTTGATGATCATCAATTGAACTGATCTAGTTCAATTGATCTGAATGAGATTTAATTAGGTTCAAGAAAATCGTGCTAGCACTCAATTGAACCTAACATTCTTCTTTTACTATCATAATTAAGTTGTCCTATCTGAGCCAAAGGAGCTTGTGCTCAATCAGAGGCCTTCATATATTCTGACTAGAGATTGTCCAAGTCAGAAAAGGTTGTCTTATTTTGTAGGACAATACCTACCATTTTTGGTCACCTGCCATTTCTCATTCTTTGACTTTGATGAAAAGTCTACCTTTGACTGGTCAAATATTGACCGTTAATACTTTGACTTTTGTCCACATGTCATGCACCTATTGGAGAGCTAATGGGGGCCTGTCCTCTTGCTAGAACCTAGCAAGGAAGAGGGCGCATGCCACCCTTGGCGTGTGCCCAAGCTGGAGGCGCCCGGGAGTCCCTGTTGGATAGGGACTCCATCTCCTTTTTGGATTCCAATTAGAGTTCTCCTAAGAACCAACTTTGATTGATCTTAGGCACCCTCTAAGCAGGAATCTAGGGGACTCTATTCCTACCAATCAAATTTAGATCTAATTTCACAAAGAGTTATGATTGGTTGGGAAGAAGAGTAGTTGGATCATAGTTAGTCTATAAATAAGACCCTGCGCCCAACTCAAAGAGGAATCTGAATTAATTGAGATCTCCATGCCCCAAGGCCTTTTCTCCTCTCCTCCTCCATGCCAAAGCATCTTCTCCCTCTCCTCTCCATGTTCAAAAAAGGTTTTTGGACCTTGGTTGGTGCAATCTAGATAAGAGAAAGGTGAGTGAAAGCTATAAGGCTGCGCTGCTGCAAAGGACGACTGTTGATCTTCAAAAGGAGTTTTGAAGATTCTCTAGATTAGATCCAGATCTAATTTCTAGAGACATGATAGAGAAGAAAAGGATCTCTAGATCTAGCCCAAGTGGATACCAGTAGAGGCTAGGCACTTGCGTGGCTTGATCTAGAATCTTTCGCTGCTTACAGGATCATCAACGGATAATAGGATTATCCACTTCAAGGTAAATTAAATCTGATTTAATTTATCTAATTTTATTTTAATTTTTAAAATAATAATAATCAAATCTGAAACATCTTAGATCTGATCTAGATCAAAGAAAAAAATTTTGAAATATATCTCTTGATCTGATCAGATCTGAACAAATCTGGTCCGAAAAATCAGAATTTCCCCTCACTTAGGAATTGTTATTATGTGCCTGCTGTAAGCAGGAATTTGATTTCTATTTCACGTTTAGCACAAGAAGGCTATGTAATTAGTTTTCTTAATGACTGTTGTAATATTCTTTATGAAAGAAATAAAATTATAAGTGGTTTTCTTTTTAACAATCTCTTCCAGTTATATATTGATGTATCTGCCTTTAATATCGAGCAAAATGTGAATCCCATAAGATCAAAATGACCTAGGAATTATCCAAATGATAGGTATCTATGGCACCTAAGACTAAGTCATATAGCAGAAGATAGGGTTAAGAAATTGGAGGAAACTAGACTATTGAGTCCATTGACTTCCGAGTCATATTCAATTTATGAATCATGTCTTCATGGCTAAATGACTAAGCTCCCTTTTATAGGACATGGGAAAAGGGCCACAGATCTACTAGCCTTAGTACATATAGATGTGTGCGGCCCATTTGATGTGCTAGCTAGAGACAACTTTGACTACTTCATAACCTTTATCGATGATTTATCTCGGTATGGGTACGTGTATCTTATGAGACACAAGTTTGAAGCCTTTGAAAAGTTAAAGAAATTCAAACATGAAGTTGAAAAGCTAACTGAAAAACCCATTAAAGTTATTCGATCAGATCGAGGAGGTGAATACCTTAGTCTAGAATTTTTGAACTATCTCAAGCAAAATGGCATAGTCTGTCAATGGACTCCACGTAGAATACCTCAACTTAACAGAATTTCAGAATGGAGGAACTGGACCCTATTAGCTATGGTCCGATCCATGATGAGCTTTATAGACCTTCCTGATTTTCTTTGGGGACATAGCCTATTAACTACTATATATTTACTAAATAGGGTTCTCTCTAAAACCGTTTATAGCATACCATATGAGATATGATATGGTAAGAAATCAAGTCTGAGTCATCTCAAAATTTGGGATTGTCCGGCTCATGTCAAAAGACAACAAGCAGACAAGTTAGACTATAGGTCCTTTAGAGCTCAATTTATAGGATATCCTAAAGAATCATTAGGATATCATTTCTATATTTTAGAAGACCATAATGTGATTATGAGTCGACATATCATTTTTCTTGAAAAATAGTTTATTCAAGATGGTGGTATTGGAAAGCAAATCAAGCTCAAGAGAAAAAAATTTCACAAGAGCAATAAGCTAAGGATCCTATGGAACCAAATCAGGTTGAGCCAATACAATCACTACCTCCTCCACCTCGTAGATCGAAAAGAATTTTTCATCCTCCTGAGAGGTACTTAGGTACTATTTCAGAGTTACTACAGAAAATGTTCCTCATAAGTAATCGGGTTCATGGTGATGATCCCAAAATCTATGATGAGAAGATATCAGATATCGACTCTAAGAAATGGTTAGAGGCAACAAAGTTAGAAATTGACTCGATGCACTCAAACCAAGTCTAAACCTTGGTAGATCCACCAGAAGGAATAATACCTATTGAGTGTAAATGGATCTATAAGAGAAAGATTGGTATAGATGGAAATATGGAGACATTCAAAGCTTGATTAGTGACAAAAGGGTATAGTCAGCATGAAGGAATTGACTATCAAGATATCTTTTTGCCAGTAGCCATGCTAAAATCCATCCATGCATTGCTTGCTGTTGCAATCTATTTCGATTATGAAATATGGCAAATGGATGTAAAAATGGCATTCTTAAATGGATACCTTGAGGAAGATATCTATATGGAACAACCACTAGGTTTTACATCCAGTGATGTTGATCACAAAGTATGCAAGCTGCAAAGGTCCGTATATGGACTTAAGCAAGCATCTCAGAGCTGGAATACTCATTTTAATGATGTGATCTAATTATTTTGTTTCATCAAGAACGAGAAGAAACCATATGTTTTCAAAAAGGTCAGTGGGAGCGCTATTATCTTCCTCATACTGTACGTGGATGATATCTTTCTTATTGAAAATGATATTTTCATATTGACCATAGTTAAAATATGATTATCTAAAGAATTCTCTATGAAAGACCTAGGAGAAGCATCCTTTATTCTGAAAATTAAGGTCTACAGAGATAGACCGAATAGGATGGTAGGTCTTTCACAGAAGATGTACATAGAGGAAGTGATAAAGAGGTTTAGCATGGAAAACACCAAGAGGGGATTGGTATCCTTCAGACATGGCATTCATCTCTGCAAAGAAATGTGTCCCAACATACCTGAGGAGATTGAATGCATGAGCAAGATCCCTGATGCTTCAGCAATAGGGAGCCTCATGTATACCATGTTATGTAGACGATCTGATATAGCCCATGTTGTGAGTGTCATGAGCAGATATCAGTCAAATCCAGATGAAGAATACTAAACTTCTGTGAAATGTATCCTTATGTACTTATGAAGAACTAAGGATATAATTTTGAACTTTGGTAATGGAGAACTCCAAGTCCAGGGATATACAGACTCGGATTTTGTATCCAATATAGATGATCAAAAGCCAACATCTGTAAGTCTATTTGTGTGTAATGGTGGTGCTGTCAGTTTGAAGGATTCCAAGCAGACAGTGATCGCAGATTCCACCATGGAAGCAGAATACATCACTACGTCAGAAGCTATGAAGGAGATAGTTTGGAACAAGAAGTTTATCACAGAGATCAAAGTGATGCCATCGGATGCCATTTCTCTGTACTATGATAAATAATGGTGCCATAGCCCTTGCTAAGGAGCCAAGGTCTCATCAGAAATCCAAGAACATCAAGTGGCGATACCATCTCATCCATGATTACCTTAAGAAAGATTACGTCAAGATCAAGAGAGTTGACTTCATAGACAATATGGTAGACCCACTTACAAAGCTGTTGGGCTAGCAGAAGATTGAAGCCCACCTTGAAAAGATGGGACTTAGATTTGTAGCCAATTGGCTTTAGGTCATGTGAGAGTTTATTAGATATGAGTGTCCTAGAAGTCAGATTAGCTAACACTTATAATACACTTCTAAGGGAAAAATTATAATTTTAACTATAAATAATAAAATAAATTATTTTCTATCATAATGTGTATTTGAAAGTGTCCGTGATACATTCCTTGAGTTAATAGTAATGATAGTTCATATTTTCAATCGTTGAAAATTTAAGACATGAATTTTCATTTTTAACTCATAAAATGCTCCTGGCCGTAGGATCTCATGAGGATGGTGATTGATCCGAAAGGTTGGTGTACAATCGCTTTGTTTGGATAGATGAGTCTTAAGTCTATGGTGTAGAGACATCAGAGTGAGAGTATAGGTACTCGTTAGAAAATGAGGGTACTGAGCGTGACCACCTCGAGCAGTTATGAGGAAGTCTACCTTCTCGTCGATGACTGGCTCGAAGCTATAGTTATGTGTCTAGTTCATTGACCTGAGGTGCATCGATAGTTCACCTTAATGGTGTTATAGTTTGACTACACCATAACTCGATCTCCTAGCCATTTGGAACCCTGAGGTATATGTTGGCTATAGCATATTCATTGTAGAAATTGGATTGCACCAATAGGAGATCTATCTACCTTGGTAGATGTGGAGTAGTCCTTGATGATCATGAGAATCAAGTCCATAAGCCCATGGCCATGGTAGAGTGAAATAATAGAAAGAGTTTCTTTTAGGACTTTTACATTGGACTTGAATCAAATGATTAATCCATATGACGAAAATTAGGGTTTGACAAGATCACCTTGATCCTAATCCAGTCGGAGCTCAAGATAGAGAAACTTAATCACATAGGTAACTACACTAAGAGGTTTGCTTTCAGTTCTGATGGGTTGCCACCATATGCTGCTAGGTGTCACTAGTGGATTTTGGGAGCAATTAGAATGATTTGGAAGATCAATCATACTAGTTGTCTGAATCAGAAAAGTTCTGATCCATCGAAAGGTATTTCGATGATGTCAATGATAGAGATCGCAACATATCCTATTACCATATGGAACTGAACCTAACTGGGTCACACAAATAAGGGTTTGGATTTGGATATCATTAATTGGATTAATCCAGTTCAATTGATTTGAATAAGATTCAATTAGGTTCAAAAAAATTATGCTAGCACACGATTGAGCCTAATGTTCTCCTTTAACAATAAGTAAAACTTGTCTCAACAAAGCCAAATGTGTTTGGGCTCACTCAGGAACCTTTACTTGGTGGAGCTTGTCTAGGTTAGAAAAAGGTTGTCTTAATTTATGAGATAAATTTGAGACAACATCTGGCATTTTCCATCATCTGCTAAATCTTATCTTCGGACATTGATCAAATGTTGACCCTGGATACTTAGACATCTGCCCATGTGTCATGCACCCATAGGAAAGAATCTAGGGACTTGTCCTCCTATTAAAAAGTAGATAGAAAGGGGGCGCATGCCTCCCTGGATACTTAGACATCTGCCCATGTGTCATGCACCCATAGGAGAGAATCTAGGGACTTGTCCTCCTATTAAAAAGTAGATAGAAAGGGGGCGCATGCCTAGGGAGGCATGCGCCCCATGAGGATATAATATGGAGTCCCATATAGATGGAAGTCCAGTTGCTTCAGGGAATTAAATTAGGTGGCACCAAGAAGACTTGTTTGAGCTAGTCTTGGCACCACCTAAGGAGAGTTTTGAGGGTCTCTAATCTGATTGGATCAGATGATGTCATCCCATAAATTAGATTTAGATCTGATTGCATAAAGGGCTGTGATTGGCCAGGATGATGTGGCACTACATGGCACAGTAGGGTCTGTATAAACCCTGTCTGCACCTAAAATTTAATTCTTCTGGCTTTAGCCTATGCCACATAACCCCTCTCCCTCCTTCTCTATGCCATCCTCTGGTCTTCTCTCTCCTCTCTATGCCCAAGAGACTTTGGGCATGAAGAAGGTGTGATCCAAGCAAGTGAAAGGTGCCAGGAAAGGAAGAAGGTAGCACCGCTACAAGAGACAAAGGCTATTCTTCAAAAACCATTTTGAAGACCTTCAAAATTAGATCCAGATCTAATTTTTGGAGGATTGATTGAGAAGAAAAAGATCTTCAGATCTTGCTCGAGTGGATATCGGTAGAGGTTAGGCACTTGCGTGGCTACATCCAGAACCTCAAGCAAACATCGAGATCATCACAAGATAATTAGATTACCCAAAATAAAGGTATATTTAAATTAGATTTAATTTTATCTTTATTTTATTTTTATATTTGTTATCAGATTAGTAAGATTAGATCTAAGGAGTCTCAGATCTAATTAGGATCTTAGAGAAAAATTTTTTGAAATATCTTTCCTCATCCAATCAGATCTGAACGAACCTGATCCGAAAAATTAGTTTTTTCCTTTAAAATTTTCATGAGATCTGAGCATCAAATCCTCACAAAATTTTTTAGAGTACCTTCTTAACCTCTCATCTCCCTCTGCTGCTGATCCAGAGCATCCAAAGATTCGGTGGAGGAAGATCAAACCATTCGATCAAGATTCAACCGTCAAGACTGTTCTACATTGAGCTAGCACTCGGAAGGAATCGATCGAGACTAGACCTCATGTGGACCATCCATGGAGGCCAGACATGCTGTGTAGTAGCATTGCAATGATTAGATCTTCATAGTAGTGATTCTATTCTGGTGATCAACTACCTATGCAAAGATAAGGTGTTTTGAACACATAAAGTAGTAAAATCATTTTACTGCTAATGTTGTTTTATTTTCAAATTTTCATGCATTCATGTCACATTAGATCTTGGTTATATACAATTGTAGATTTGATCTATACCTCTAAAAAATTGATTAAATTAATTTTTAATTTTGTTGCATTAGACTTTTGAAAAAGTTTTAAAAGTAGAGCTAGAAATCTTGCATGCATCTCAGCAATGGTATCAGAGCATCCAGGTTATTTAATATGATGTATATGCATGCTTAGATTATTTTTTAGATTAAATCTAAATAATAATCTAATTTTTAAATTTAAAAGTAAAATCATGATTACACATACTGAAGGTTGTTCTGCTGTAAGGTTTATCCCTTATAGTGAAAAGATTGTCCTGGTATGTTGCTGATGTAAAACATTAATCATAAAACTTTAGATCTAATCTAATATTTTTTATTTTTTAATTAAATTAGTTTTAATCTAATTTTTAGTCATGAATATGTATTTAGATTAGATCTAAAATGATTTATGATTTTTATGTAGTGTACATAGTTTTGTATTAAACCCTACAACAAGTACTATTTGTGAAATGAGTTGACATAATTTTTGAAATTAGTCGACCCATTTGGTGAACAGTGCTAGGTCGTAAAGAACCTTTCAAAATTTAAAAAAAATATTTTTAAAATATCAAATCTCAGCCCTCAGTCCAAAAATTTAATTAAGAATTAAGTATGATAAATTAGGATATAGAATTATGAACTAAAGATCCTAAGTCATTGATCATAAAATTTGCATTATTGGATTAGATAAATTAGGTCCATTAATTGGATTAGACCTAAAGTTAGTTAAAGAATGGATTAAATTAGAGTAATTGATTAAATCTAACCAAATGTTGATTTAGATTCGGCCAAGGATTCTTTAGACTCAATTACAATAGTTGTAGTTGGTCAAGTCCATGCCTTTAACAAAGACCAAATGGACTTGATTCATGGCTACACGGTTCAACCTGAGATTATTAGGTTGATCAAATTAAAACTAATGAACCAGATGGTATCTAAGGTAAGTTTGGCAGTTCAGACTAGTAGTTTTTAATTAAGAGCTACTCGCACTGATTTCGATGTTTGATGAGTTATGGAATATTTCTTCCACTGATCTCACTTATCTTACCATCCTAGTGAATTAGATTTTGATTACATCACTTAGTGGTTTGAGCTTACCCATGTCAATTAGGTAAATCAGTGCGACTGATTTTGGTGATCCTAATGCAAGCTTTAATTAGGTTCTTTTTTATCTGACTTGATGAAGTTAGTGGGAGGATCAAAATTAGCTAGTTAATTCTTCTCTCCTCTTCTTAAAATTAATTAATAAAATTTTCTAAAATTATTAGATCCTTAAAAATGATAAAGTTATGATGATAACTAGGTCATAGCCTCTCATTAAGTTGAGTGATAATGGATCCATTAGTTTAATAATTATTGGAGGCCCAAAGGCCTGGTGTTTATTGACCAATGAAATTATCATTCATAATATGATGAGTTGGCTGTGTCTTTCTAATGGTGGTCAAGTTAGCCGGTTAAAGTTGAGCTTGATTATTTATCGATTAGATGCATCAAATATGGTCATATTAATGGTTGGACCTAATCGGATCTTTTCAGTTAAGGCCAAAGCCTACTAATTATATTTTCAGGATAAAATTAAAATTACTAGAAGTTGTTTAGAGAAATAATTGATTATGAACCTACCTATAGATGCATGTGGGTTGATCCATAAAAGTTGGGCTCATATGTAGTCTATATGGATTCTAGTACCCACTAAGGAATTAAAGTAATTCCTCAAATTGGAGATAGAGGCTACCAGTTCATATAAAATAGTGGAAGGATCTTTAGACTAAAGTCTAAGTCTTTAGGATAATTAATTCATATACTAATTAGGTTTGGCTTTTCTTAATGTAGATATGGCCACTATCCTATCACTCTGATCATTATTGGATAACGAAAAACTCATGGGATCTAACTTTGATAGTTGGTATCAAATATTGAAAATCATCTTAGAGTATGAGCAGATCTTTATGTATTAACTGATCTGACACCTAAGAAGCCAGCCCTAAATGGTAAAGGATCAGTCAGACACACTTACCAGAAGTGGCTTAATGACTGCACCATTATTCGGTGCATTTGCTGAAGGTGATGAATGATGAGTTCAGTCATAGGTTTGAGAATGCCCATACTTAGGAGATGTTTCAAATATTGAATGACTCCTTTGGAATGCTGATAAGTGGTAAAAATATACTAATAAAAGTATTAAATTATAAAATAAATTAATTTATTTCTTTAAAAATTGATACTTTTATTAATCTTATGTAGGAAAGAAGGACACCAATGTGAAGAACTTATTTTTCTAGTTCAGAAGAAAGAAATTTTAGGCAAAACGGAATTCAAATGAGCCCAGAATTGAATTTCAAAAAAAAAAAGTAAACTAGTTCGATTCAAACCGATTCAGGAAACCGGTTCAGCAGTTTGGCCCAGTTCGATCGCAACAGCAGACCGACCCACCGACGTAATGCTGACATCAGGATTACGTCAGCATTTTTCGTGGCGCATGGTGGACCAATAGGAGGGCATTTCGAAAATTTCATATCAGGAAAAGCACTCCGATTGGCTGAAGAATGCGGCGGTCCATGCAACACCGGGCTCGCGCATAGTCTACAGAGGGTAATTTGAGAATTTTATCTGATCCAACGGGTGGCTTTCACTGAAACTTGATCAGATGGTTGAAACAAAGGCGCTGATGGACGGCATCCGTAGCTCCCGATCAAGATCCAACGGCTGAGATTCATGCCAACGTTAAACTAAAGATCAAAAGGCCTCTTTCTATGCGATCAGATGGCCCAAATTCAATCTAATGGTTGATCCAATGGCTGATATGAAATCTGACTTGATCTGGGTTATTTTAAGGAGTTTTTAAGTGGTTTTTGGACCGTTTGATCAACATCTAACGAGCAGAATTATCCAGATCCTAATTTGAGTTGTTTTGAGAGTCTTAAACCTAATTTCTAAAGAATTTTAGGGGGAAAACAATCTCTTAACCTATAAAAGCCTACTGTTGCCATAGAAAAGAGAAGAGGGAAGTCAGAGAAAAAGAGAAAAAGCGAGAGAGTTAGAGAAATAAAGAAAAACAAAAAGAAAAAGAGAGGAGAGAGGTAGAAAGAGAAGAGTGATTTGTGAGAGAAAAGAAAGGATTTTTTATTTCTTTCGACAATTAAGATATCGATCAAGGAGCATCTTCTTCTTCACCAAGTTCTCCATGCCAAGAGCAATGGATAATCAATTTCATCAATCAAACAGTCTAATTTCTCTATGCTTTTTATTTTATTCGCTGTTTTTGAATTTGTTATCATGAACTAAATTTTTTTTACTAAGACTAAGGTGTAGCCACTCTTTTGATGCAATATTCAGTATGATTATTTTTTAATTTTATTCATGAGGACTATATAAATCTGATCTTAATGTTTTTAGATTACTGGCCATCTTTTAATTGATCTGATGTACATAGATTTATGGACCAAGTACATCTATGTTATTGCTTCTTGATTATATACCTTATATTATGAATCAAATTAGAATTCATATGCATGCAGAAATTTTAGTGCGCTTTGGATGCAGTATATTTTAATTAGAGGATTTCACAAAATCTAATGCATTAATATTTATTTAAATTACACCTGGACCAAAGGGTAATTAATAAATATTAATAGTTTTGCTATGCCTGGACCAAAGGGTAGTGAATAAATTAGGAGACTCCACCGTCACATGAAATAAAATTAATCTAAAAATCTGAATATTGTATTGACTGAGTTGGTGATCGATTGTCTTAGTAATCTATTGCTCTTGAGTTTAAAACCCCAATAATTTACACTCTCTCTATTTTCTTAAAAAAAAATTTAATTATTTTTTGTTTTATTCTTTATTTTTTTTCTCATAAATCGATCTTCTAAATAAAGCATAGGAAAGAGCTTTTCAGTACTTATTTTTCAATCCTCTAGGGATGATACTTTACTCATTCACTTTATTACTTGACCGACTGATGCACTTACCATAGCTATAAATTAGCATGCATCAAGTTTTTGGCACCGTTGCTGGAGATTGTGTCTAAAATAATATTGAAATTTTGATCCTAACTTTACTTTAGAAATTTATTTTTAATTTTTATTATTTAAAAAAAAAAATTATTTAATGCATGACAAATACTGAATATAGTAACTTACTACCTTTAGATTCAGAAATTGAAAGGACCATTAGAAGACTACAACAAGAAAGAAATATGGCAGCTGAAGATCCTAACGACATCAATCTAGGATTGGATATGGCGATCGAAGGACAGCATGAAGCTATTTGATCAGTATATCGTCCATTAAATGATTACATCACACCATCTGTAGCCGTTGTAGCTTCGAGCATCAGGAGACCGTCTGTACGAGCAAACAATTTCGAAATAAAACCAATGATGATCCAGATGATTCAATCAACTATCCAATTCAGTGGACACATGCATGATGATCCGAATGCCCATATTTCTAATTTTCTTGAACTTTACGATACTTTTAAAATTAATGGGGTGTCGGATGATGCTATTAGATTAAGGTTATTTCCTTTTTCTTTATGGGACAAAGCTAAGAGTTGGCTTCATTCTCTTCCTACAGGTTCTATCACAACTTGGGATATCCTAGCCCAAAAATTCTTAGCTAAGTACTTTCCACCTTCCAAGACTACCAAGATGCGCAACGATATCACTTCCTTTATGCAGATGGATATGGAGACATTATATGAGGCTTGGGAGCATTTCAAAGAATTACTGAGGAGATGTCCACATCATCAACTACCCGTATGGCTTCAGGTACAAACTTTCTATAATGGTTTATCTCCTACTAATTGTTCTATGATTGATGCAGCAGTAGGAGGAACCATTAATCAAAAAATGAAGGAAGAAGCTTTCGATCTGATCGATGAGATGGCATCAAATAGCTATCAATGGCAGATAGAACGTATGATGCCAAAAAGACTAGCAACTATGCAGGGAGTAGATTGCGTGCCAACCTTATTAGCTGAAATTACAGCCCTTAGAGCCGAAGTCAACAACTTAAAGAAAACAGCTATGCATGTTCAGAGCATTACTTGTGACCTGTGTGGAGGAGGACACGATACGAGCAATTGCCAGATAGGTAATCCTTTTGCTAAAACAACTGATACAGCTAATTATATTGATAATTTTTTCAGGCCGCAACAAAACAATCCCTACTCCAACACATACAATCAAGGGTGGAGGCAGCACCCAAATTTCTCATGGAGTAATCAAAATGCAGCACAACAGCCACCCCCGGGATTCCAAGTACCTGAAAAGAAGTCCAACATGGAAGAGCTGATGGTCAAATTATGCAAAACCAAGAAGCAACTATAAAAAATTTGGAAGCCAAACTTAGATAGGACCAAACAGCAGCAATTCGAAACTTGGAGATGCAAATAGGTCAAATGGCTAAGATAATCTCTGAGAGACCTCAAGGATCCTTGCCCAAGCAATACGGAGACCAATCCAAGGGAGCAAGTCAATGCTATCACCCTAAGAAGTGGTACAAAGCTGGAGGAGCCACATCAGAAGAAAGAGACTGAAGAGCCAACTACAAATAAGGAACCATCAACTAAAATTCATCAATCACCAATACAACTAGCAGATGGATGGTCTCCAGGTATATAGTTTGCTGATCCAAATGTGAAGCCCTACGTGCCGCCACTACCATTCCCAGAGAGACAAATACAGCATCCAGATAAGGAATTTTCTAACTTTTTCAAAATTTTAAAGAATTTACATATTAATATTCCTTTTGTAGATGCTATTACTCAAATGCCCAGGTATGCCAAGTTTCTCAAAGAAATCTTAACAAATAAGAAAAAGCTGAAGGAGCATGAGAGAATAAATTTGAATGAAGAATGCTCAGCAATACTTCAAAATAAATTACCACAGAAGTTAAAAGATCCAGGGAGTTTTACTATCCCCTGCATTATTGGTGATTGTAGTTTTGATAAAGTTTTATGTGATTTAGGAGCAAGCATTAATCTCATGCCTTTTTCTATTTTCAGAAAGCTGGGTCTAGGAGAACCAAAGCCTACCACTATTACTCTTCAATTAGCCGACAGATCCATTAAATATCCAAGAGGTATAGTGGAGGATGTCTTGGTAAAGGTAAACAAGTTTATTTTTCCTATTGATTTTATTATTCTTGATATGAAAGAAGATTATGATGTACCCCTTATTTTAGGGAGACCCTTTTTAGCTACTGGAGGAGCTTTAATAGATGTTCAACAAGAAAAATTAATTCTTAGAGTCCAAGACAAACAAGTTACTTTTAATGTTTTCAAAGATACTAAACAAACTGATGATAATCAAACTTATTTTCTAATTGATATTATTGACAATCCATTATATGAGAATTCTATAGAAAATAGGTTTGAGACTATAAAAGCTAGCAATGTCAAATTGAAAGAGGACTCGATCAAACATGAAAGTATTCCAATTGAAGTGGCACCAGATTGATCCACTTTAGAACTCAAAGAAAGTCAAGCTGAAGACTATAAATCAGAACTACTAGATAGGTTGTTTCTTTTCTTTTTAGTTTTGATCATTTTTCTTTTCTTTTATTTTTTAATAATTTATTGTTGCTCTTTTACTGCTCTGGTGTGTATTTTCAATTTTATAGAAAAATCAATGAGAGCTCAAGCAAAATTTTAAAGCTCCAAAGAACCAGACTGAACCAAATCAGGTGTATTCCTTCCTATCCTTTATTGCATCCTTTATTTTTCTTTCTCCTTTAAGATAATATAGAATAAGTTAAAAAAAATAAAAAAAAAAAACCATGTGTCAAGAAGAAAATCTTGAGCAAGATAGACTGGATAAGTGATAAAAGATAGAATTATTTGCTAATGAATGTAATGAGTTAAAGAAGTAGATTAGTTGGTCAACTTTTAGCAGCCTACTTAGGTCATTAAAAGACTATTAGCACTTCTAATTGCACATGCACACTAACAAGGCAAAGTAGGTATTGATTATAAGGCCAACTGAGGATTCAATTATCACTGAAAATTGGTAATTAATATACATTCTAATCAAAAAAATTTGAATTTAAGGAAAGAGCTACCTGCCTATAAATAAAGTGCAAAAGATAGAGTATATGTGGATTGCCCAAAGCCTAGTAACTGGGTCTCTGCACCTAGGTCAAGTGTGAAAATTCACGTAAAATGGTGAAGGAAAGGCCAGGATGCTCAGCATAGTAAAAAAAAAAAAAAGAAGAAAGGCAGTGTGAAAGCTACCTTAATTCATGAGTATAAAATTGAGAATGTATAGAAAATTGACCAAAATAGGTGATAAGAGAAGATACTTTTGTTCTTTTAATTTAATACTGAAATGCTAAAGTTAGTCATCATGAACACAAGTGCTATAGATCTTTGATGTACTCTAAGGAAAGTTTTTAATTATATTGACTGAAAAATTTGCTTCTGAAGCTCAATGCTTAGTTAGTAGTATTTTCTAAACTTTTTGACCATTAGTCCTAGATTTTATCTTTGTGATAGATAATCTTATTGAATCATGGTATTAAACAAAACATTGCTAAGAGACTAGCAATGACTAAGTTGGAGGGTGTGATAAGTGGTAAAAATATACTAATAAAAGTATTAAATTATAAAATAAATTAATCTATTTCTTTAGAAATTGATACTTTTATTAATCTTATGTAGGAAAGAAGGCCACCAATATGAAGATCTTATTTTTCTGATTTAGATAAAATAAATTTTAGGCAAAATGGACTTTAAATGAGCCCAAAATTGAATTTCAAAAAAAAAAAAAATTGGTTCAATTCAAACTGGTTCAGGAAATCGGTTCAGCAGTTCGGCCCGGTTCGATCGCAATAGCAGACCGACCCGCCGACGTAATGCTGACGTCAGGATGACATCAGCATTTTTCGCGGTGCACGCTGGACCAACAAGAGGGCATTTTGGGAATTTCACATCAGAAAAAGCGCTCCGATTGGTTGAAGAACGCGGTGGTCCATGCAACATTAGGCTCGCGCATGGTCTACAGAGGTTAATTTGAGAATTTTGTCTGATCCAATGGGTGGCTTTCACTGAAACTTGATTGGATGGTCGAAATAAAGGTGCTGATGGACGGCATCTACAGCTCCCGATCAAGATCCAACGGCTGAGATTCATCCCAATGTTAAACTAAAGATCAGAAGGCCTCTTTCTACGTGATCGGATGGCCCAGATTTAATTTAACGATTGATCCAACGGCTGATATGAAATCCGACTTGATCTGGATTATTTTAAGGGGTTTTTAAGTGGTTTTTGAACCATCTGATCAACATCTAATGGGCAAAATTACCCAGATCCTAATTTGAGTTGTTTTGAGAGTCTTAAACCTAATTTCTAAAGGATTTTGGGGGAAAATCAATCTCTTAACCTATAAAAACCTACTATTGCCATAGAAAAGAGAAGAGGGAAGTCAGAGAAAAAGAGAAAAAGGGAGAAAGTTAGAGAAATAAAGAAAAACAAAAAGAAAAAGAGAGGAGAGAGGTAGAAAGAGAAGAGTGATTTGTAAGAGAAAAAAAAGGGTTTTTGATTTCTTTCGACAATCAAGACATCGATCAAGGAGCATCTTCTTCTTCACCAAGTTCTCCACGTCAAGAGCAATGGATAATCAATTTCAGCAATCAAACAGTCTAATTTCTCTATGCTTTTTATTTTATTCACTATTTTTGAATTTGTTATCATGAACTAAATTTTTTTTTACTAAGGCTAAGGTGTAGCCACTCTTTTGATGCAATATTCAGTGTGATTATTTTTAAATTTTATTCATGAGGAGTATATAAATCTGATCTTATTGCTTTTAGATTACTGGCCATCTTCTAATTGATCTGATGAACATAGATGTTATGGATCAAGTATATTTATATTATTTCTTCTTGATTATATACCTTGTATTATGAATCAAATTAGAATTCATATGCATGCATGAATTTTAGTGCGCTTTGGACGGAACGTATTTTAATTAGAGGGTTTTACAAAACCTAATGCATTAATATTTATTTAAATTATATCTAGACCAAAGGATAATTAATAAATATTAATAGTTTTGCTATGCCTGGACCAAAGGGTAGTGAATAAATTAGGAGACTCCACCATCACATGAAATAAAATTAATCTAAAAATCTGAATATTGTATTGACTGAGTTAGTGAACCGGTTGCCTTAGTAATTCATTGCTTTTGAGTTTAAAACCCTAATAATTTACATTCTCTCTATTTTCTTAAAAAAAATTTAATTATTTTTTATTTTGTTCTTTAATTTCTTATTCTTATAAATTAATTTTCTAAATAAAGCATAGAAAAGAGTTTTTCAGTACTTGTTTTCCAATCCTCTAGGGATGATACTCTACTCATTCACTTTATTACTTGATCGACTGGTGCACTTGCCATAGCTATAAAGTAGCACGCATCACATGCCTAATGACATTGAGAGGCATAAGACTAATTGTGCCATTTTCAGCACTCGAATAAGGAATGAGGCATCAGTCAATGATCATGGATTGTACATGATCGAAATGATTAAGTGCCTAAGTAAATTGGACTTTTTCTTGCATGAGCAGTTTGGAAAGGATATAATCCTGAACTCTTTGCCCAAGTCCTTCCTCTCCTTTTTTACTCATTTTAGAATGATAAAGCCTGCAATTAACTACCATGGCTTGTTGGGGTTGCTGCAGAACTTTGAGAAGGATCATTTGCTCTATAAGCAGTCAGTTAATGTAGTGGGAGGATCTTCTTCTGGTCATCGATCCTTTAAGAAAGGAAAGAAGAACAAGAAGAAGAATAAGAAGGTGCAACCATATGCTGGAATGTTTGCTCAAGATCAGATCAAGAAGCATAAGCTTGACTAGAGCTAGGTGGAGTACTTTTGTAAGAAGCAAGGGCATTAAAAGAGGAACTATCCTCGGTACATTGCCTCCCTAGATCTGAGCAGGCCAAGGAAGAAGCAAGTTATTGCTGGGCAAGGTAATTATATAATAATACCTTGCAACTTCTTTATATGTGATACTACTGCCTGAGCATTAGATATCGGAAGCCCTTATCTTATTTGTAATTCAATTCATGGTTTATAGGTCAGTAAGAGATTTGATGAAGGTGAGAGGTTCTTGAATGTTAGAGATGGAAGACAAGTTTGAGTTCTAGCTTTATGAATCATGAGCCTTGTAATCAATTCTCATAGAGTTATTCTTAGTGATTGTCACTTCTATCTAAATTTTTTATTAAATATTATTTTTGTAGGCCTTTTGGCCAAGAACAGTTATCAATTTTTAATAAAAGAAAACTTTTGAAATATCATTTTGAATGATATTATGATTTGTATTGGATAATTGAATAACGATATTTACTTACCATCACAGTCTGTTAATGTGGTCCAATCCTCTAGTAAACATCCTAGATTAGATGATCTGTCAGAAGTCTACCTTTGACACTATATGCTAGGTCATATCAATAAGAGTAGAATAAATAGATTGGCTCAAGAAGAAATTCTTGAAGTTGATGATTGTGAATCACTTCTGATCTATGAGTCCTATCTTCTTGGTAAGATGACCTAGTCATCTTTTACTAGAAAGGATGAGCAAGCCAGTGAACTCTTAGGTCAAGTACATATTGATTTATATGGACCCATGAGCTCAAGTGCTAGAGATGGATATTTCTCCTTCATAACCTTCACGGATGATCTATCGAGGTATGGATATGTCTATTTAATGAAGCATAAGTCAGAGTCATTTGAAATATTTAAAATATTTTGTAATGAGGTAGAAAAGCAAACTAAAAAGAGAATTAAAACTCTTTAGTTTGATCGAGGGAGTGAGTACCTTTTCAGCGAATTTTTGATATACCTAGGGAAGAATGGGATTATCTCCCAATGGATTCCTCCTAGAACACCATAGCATAATGGTATGTCTGAAAGGAGAAATCGGATCCTTTTAGACATGGTTCGATCCATGATGGGATTTGCTAGTCTACCAATCTTCTTATAAGGATATGCACTCGAGTTAGCTTGTTGCATTCTGAATAGAGTTCTGAGTAAGTCTATTTTCAAAAGGCCATATGAGATGTGGTCTTGCACCTTAGGGTTCAGGGGTGTCCAGCTTATATCAAATGTTTAGTAACGAATAAGCTTAGACCTAGGTTTGACAAGTATAATTTTATAGGATATCCAAAAGAAACCAAAGGGTATTAGCTAATGAACAAAAGTATTTGTCAGCCTTAAGGCAATCTTTTTAGAAAAGAAATTTCTTTGGTGAAGGAACTATTGCCTCTAAGATCGAACTTGAGAAAGTTTGGCTGGTGGAAAAATCGACATAAGTAGCTAAACCTAAACCAGATTTAATTAGATCAAACTCGAAGCCTAGTGAACCTACACCCTTAAGGCGGTTTGGTAGAGTACCACATCAGTCGGATAAATACTATGGTTTCTTGATTCGGGATGGTAATCCTATCAAAGTCAATGAGAATGATGAGGATCCGATCACCTATATGGATGCAATGAGAGATCCAACTCTGAGAAATGGCTTAAGGTCATGAAATCTGAAATAGAGTCCATGAAGGTCAATGATATGTGGACATTGGTTGATGCATCCGAAGGGATAAAATCTATAGGATGTAAGTAGGTCTTCAAGAGGAAAAAAGATACAGACGGAAAGGTGGAGACCTATGAAGCTCATCTGGTTGCCAAAGGATATCATCAATGTTATGATATTAACTATGACGAGATGTTTTCTCTTATGGCACTACTCAAGTCCATTTAGATTATGCTTACAATTTCTGTCCATCTAGACTATAAATCTGATAGATGGATGTAAAGACAGCTTTCATAAATGGAGAGCTAGATGAAGAGGTGTATATGATACAACCTAGAGAATTCACATCCACAGATGAGTCTAGAGGTATGCAAGCTTCAAAGATCCATTTATGGACTGAAGCAAGCATCTTGGAGTTGGAACATACGTTTTAATATGATGATCAAAATGTATGGCTTTGTTAAGAATAGAGAAGAGCCCTGCATATACAAGTGGACTAATGGTCTGGCAATTATATTTTTAGTATCATATATCAATGACATTCTCTTAATCAAGAATGATGTCTCTGCATTATAAGTAATAAAAATCTAACTATCATCACGATTCTCCATAAAGGATCTAGGAGAAGCTTTCTATATCCTAGGGATGAAGATCTATAGAGATAGATCTAAAAGGTTGCTCGGGTTGTCCCATTCCACGTACATTGATATTGTGCTAAAAATGTTCAGCATAAAAAATTTCAAGAAGGGCTATCTATCGATAGGCCATGAAATTTCTCTTTCAAAGCGAGATTATCCGACAGCACCTCAAGAAAGAGAGCGTATGAGTAGAATTCTATATGCTTTGATAGTGGGTTCTATCATGTACGCCATGACATGTATGCAACTAGATGTGGCATACTCACTAGGAATAGTGAGTAGATACCATTCTGATCTAGAGGAAAAGTACTGGAAGGTTGTTAAAACCATGCTAAAGTATTTGAGAAATACTAAGAACTAGTGGCTTGTTTATGGTGAATTGGACTTTAAACCTATGGAGTTTATAGACTCCAATTTTTAGTCTAATCATGATGACAGCAAAAATGTATCGAGATATGTATTTATCTTTAATGGTGGAGCTATCTATTGGAAGAGTTTCAAGCAGCACACCATGGTCGATTCAGTTTGTGAGGCGGAGTATATCGTTGCATCAGATGCTACTAAATAAACAGTATAGCTGAGAAAGTTCATCATCAAGCTCGGAGTAGCATCCTTAATGATCTAGTTCTACTCTTCTACGATAGCTCTAGAGCCACTACTCAGGTGAAGGAACCAAAGGCATACCAACAGATGAAGCATATTCTGTACCACTACCATCTTGTTCGAAAGATCGTGGATCAAGGTAACGTTGACCTTCTAAAGGTCGATGGGAAGGAGAACCTAGCCGACCCATTCACTAAAGTCATTGTAGTGAAGGAGTTTGATGACTTCAAGTTGAAGATGGGTATTAGATACTGCATTGATTGGCTTTAGTCCAAGTGAAAGATTATTGGGAATAGTGTTCCAAAGTCAATTATCAGCCTGTTGATAGTTGTGCTGATTTTTGTACTTGTATATGAATAAATAAATGAATAAAAGTTATTTTGGCTTTTTCATCATAATTTTTTTCATCTTCTAATGAATATTATATTGTAGTGAAGTTCTTAGGATTATTTAGAATCGACAAAGGAGAATTTATCATTTCGTCCTTAAACGTGCTCGTGATCAAATGATATATTATTATCAAGGATGACAACGTTGATCGAATATAGGCCATTGTGTGCCATATAGGTTGATTGTTCTCTTAACCAAGGAGTGTAGAGATACTGGTATGGTATGTAGGTGAGATGTAGGGATACATCTATGCTGAACATGATCGACTTTAGAGCTTTTCTACTATCAAGATTTGCTCCAATAGAATATGGATATAAGTATTCCTCTGACTTGAGATCACCATGTTGACATTCAAGCAACTTACTGTGCCTTGGTTCCAGACTACCTGAATTTCTAATTCAGTGATAAAAAATTTTTGGGCACAGTCAAGTACTTGAGGAGTCGATGTGTGAGTTAAGATGGGATTGACCACTTTGGTTTAGGAGCTATGTTCAATTATATTTCAATTTAGCAAAACCTTGGCCAAGATAGTCCTAGTGAGGAGTCACAGGATCGATTACGTTGAGACATGATTTGGATATACTTTTTAGGATTAGTAGTTTAACTTTGAGTCATCTGATAGGAACGCGATGTTGTCGTTAAGACACCATGTTTATCAGTTTAATCCGACTTCTTAAAATTATTGAAAATGCGTAGATAGTAGTAAGTCGGGTCGAATCCACAGGGAAGGTAGTATTTTAGATTTGAAATCTTTGATTTTTAAATGAGAAAAAAAAAAGAAGAGTTTTAGGATCAAAAGTGAAGTCGGAAAAGTGAAAATTAAAAAGTGCAGGAATTTAAACTTGGTACTAAGATCTACTAGTTAGATCTTAGCATCTACTTGCAAAGCAAGAATTTAAAGTGCAATAAAAATAAAAAGCAAGAAATTAAAGTGCAAAAAAAAAAAAATTATTAACTAAAATTTCAAAATTTAAATACATAAAATTTTAAAAAAATAAAATAGCCTGATCTCTGATCTTGGATCGGCATTGGCAGAAAGATGGTGTAGAAGCTCGGCTCTTCTTCTCGGCATCCGTTGCTTCGAAGCAGCCTTTAACCCATAGCCTGGCTTCGCCCTGTACCAAAGCTTCACCTTGATCGGAGATATTGATTTTTGGAGGCCTGGGGTCCTTTTTATAGAGCTAGGAGGGCTGGAAAGTTTGCTTCTAGGCAATGTGGGACTAATGGCCTTTGTAATCATCAAAATCTGAATAAAATTTGAATTAAAATAGCTCTGATATGTCTCTGATAAATTTGATAAAATCCAGCCATTCAATAGGAAATCCAACGATCCAAAAATCATCAAAATCGGATGCAGATCAGCTCAGATCGGGTCGGATTAAATTCTGGCCGTTGGATCGCGCTTGATGGAGGAAATCTGGCCGCAAATCATGCGCCTGAGAGTTTGATCACCATCGGGAGCTTTTTGGACCGTTCGGATCATCGCCTGGATTGAGCGCTGCCATCCGATGGTGATCCGTGTGATGTCTGTAGCTGAATAAAATCCGGAAGCAACCACAGCCGTCCGATCCTGACCGCAAACAACCACATCCATCCGATCGCGCAATCACTGTTCCCATGGACCGCGTAAACCAGCTGCACCGCACACCACAGCCAATCAGCGCTTCCATTGCAGAGCAAAAAGACTAAATTATCCTTGTGAGCTGCGATAAATTTTTGTAGACCCTTTAGGGGTCTAGGTCCACCACGTGGCAAGCTCTGATTCGCCGGATTTTGCTGAGCTGGCGGTCCACGCCTGGATCGTGGACCGGACTGATGGCTTCAACGGCTGAGTCAGCTTTGATGGCTTGGCTTGGCTTGGTGGCTCAGCTTGGCTTGGTGGCTCGGCTTGCGGAGCCGGCTGAGCCGTTTTCTTTTTTTATTTAATTTTTATTTATTTTATATTTTTAAAAATTCATATCTTTTCCATTTTAGCTCCGTTTTACTTGAAATTTATTTTGTTGTGATCAAAAAAATGAGCTCTTTCTATTGATAATAAAATTTTATTTTTTAATTTTTATTATTTTTTAATTAATTTTTTAATTAATAAAAATATGAATTTTTTAAAAATTATATATAAATTGATTAATAATTCTTAAAAATTAATATAAATTAATTAATAAATTAATACTTTTATTGGTGAATTTATGATGCTTATCACACCCCCCAACTTAAGCTTTGCTCGTCCTCGAGTAAAGAAAGAATTTAGTTTTAAATACCTTTTAACTTTAGAGTTTCGAATTTTACCTAAGCAATTTTCAAAATGGCCATTGATATTCAGTAGAGCTTAAATGAGATATATCATTGGGGTATTAATACTTATCAATAGAAAAATTAAGTAAAGAACATTAAATTTTTCAGAACTTTTTCTAAATTATCCTACCTTTATCTCTGATTTGTCTAAACTTTCATATAGGCAGGTGTATTGCTACTTCCATCCTTCATTTATTGATTTTTATTTTTACATTGCCCACTTTTTGATGCGAATATCATTGCTTACTTAGGCAACGGGACCCGGTTACTCGGTGGGAAACCAATGTTTTTTTTTTTTTTTTTTTTTTTTAACGTTGTACCACTATTGAGTGTCTTAACTCCTTAAGCTTTCTATTTGATCCATGTAGCGAGTCTTGGGCCAATGACTCCCAAACCAGTTGGCTTTAGGGCACTAGGTATAGAATACCCCTCGGGCTTACTAGCTCGAATCAAATAGGCTACGAGTTAAGACTAGCTTTACAACGAGCTTCTTTGCCCTTCCCACCTTTTGATGCGAAACTCAATGCTTGCTTAGGCAAAGAGGCCCGGTTACTCAGTGAGAAGTACTTGGAAACTATTTTATTAAAATAAATTTTTATATGAAGAAACGTATAGTTACCCTACACAAGCCTATAAAAAGTAGACTTTTCTTTGATGCTAGTAGAAATAATTAGAAATGCTCCAAAAAAAATTTTTTATGTTCTAGACTTAACTCTTTATTGAATTTTCTTAATACTTGATTCCTCAATATCTCACAGATTCTCTGATCTGTGTATCAATTTTCTTTTAAAAATGCTTAGTTTAATTCGATTCTTAAGCATAATCAAGTATCTAAATACTAAATACTAACTTTTTCGAGGACTTAAAATTTTAAAATTTTTTTTATTTTTCTCTCCCCCCAACTTAATCGACATTGTCCTCAATGGAGAAGAAAAAATAAAGGATGTAATAAAGAACATGAAAGAATACACCTAACTCAGTATATTTTTAGTCCAGCACATGCCTTTGAAAATTTGAGCTCTCCCTCCAACTTATTCAAATTATCCTAAAAAAAAATAAACTAAAAAGATAAATTAGATAAAAACTAAATATTGGGTTGCCTCCCAACAAGCGCTAAGTTTACCGTCTTCAGCCAGACACAATGCAGCTCACTATCCTGTGTCGAATATTGGATTGACAAATTCCAATGGTTTTGGATTGCCAATCTCAGAAAGTTGAGTTGATTTTTAATCCCATTATTGATATATTCATTGTTAATTTTTAGGGATATAATTTTATGATTCCATTCTCAGACCCATGTTTATTAAGAATTTCTCCTATTTGTTTTTCTAAAATGCTCATGAATGGAGTTTTAGGAGTTAAGTTTGATTCAATGGGTGCTGGAATGGTGACTAAAGGCGGTTTTAATTCTGGAGGTAAATTAATGTGATCCTGCTTAAACAACTCCATTGACATTTCATTACATGCCTTTTGATTTTTATAAGAAGAACCAGCTTCTAGGGTTGAAGGGAATAGGACATTAGGTTTATAAGTCTCGGGTAAATCATCTATTCTCTTTTCCCTTATTTCTATCTCATTTAAACTGGAACTAGCATCAGTACTAATTCCTGGCTTGGGTTCTTCTATGTGGTTAGTCTCAGTACTAACCAGTTCCTCTAAATTTTTATTTTGGCTAGCATCAGTACTAGCCTCTCTCACCTGGTCTTGGTATGGGTCCATAAGAATCCTATAGCTTTTAAGTTCAGGAATTACTTTGGTATTCTCAAATTGGAGATTCTTAGATGAAACATTAGATTGATAATTTAATCCAGGTGGTTGGTGGTCATTAGGTGGGATTGTTTGAAATTGGTAGGTTCGGTAGTTGATCTAGTTCTCTCCTCATGTTAGACTCAACTAATTATCCTATTTGAGCTTCTAGTCTGGCGATAGATTGCTGTTGAGTTAGAATTAATTGTTGAAGTTGGTTAAATCTATCATCAGCTAGATTGGTCTGTTGAGGAGGTGGGTATGAAGGCTGATTATAATATGATGGCTGGTTAAACTGACTAGGCTGACCATTATTATAGGCATAATTTTGATATAATTTTGATAATTTTGCTCAAGTGAAATTTGGGTCTGAGCCTGAGTCTGTTGGGATGTCCAAGAAAAATTAAAGTTACTCCAATCTGAATTATATGAATTTGAAAATGGGTCATTAATCAATTTGGAGTATCCTTGAGTAGCTTGAACTTGTTCTTGGATAAAATATGGAAACTGTGCAGTCATAGGACATTCACTTACATGATGGGTTGGACTAGCACAGATTGAATAATTCTCCTGATAATTAGAAGATGATGTGAATTGTGCAGGAGATTGTTGACCTAGGGTTAGGAGTTGATCTATTTTCTGAGCAAGAAGGTCAACTTTATCTAATTTTTGGACTATTAGATTCATATTAGCCATTTGATTATTATGTTTAATGTGAATCAACCATTCAATTAAGTTCAACTAAATCAGAAAAAGTGATTTCCTACCATGCATGTATTAG
This sequence comes from Cocos nucifera, assembly GCA_006176705.1. NCBI lineage: Eukaryota > Viridiplantae > Streptophyta > Magnoliopsida > Arecales > Arecaceae > Cocos > Cocos nucifera. The sequence goes on from QRFJ01003592.1 coordinate 27,306, forward strand.
TGTAACCCTAATGTATGGTTCAAAAAAAATTTTAGAATATTTTTTTTATTATTTTATTATTTTATTATATTAAAAATTAATTTTTTTATTTATTAATTTTAATTTAATTTAATTATTATTTTTAATATTTTTTAGTTAGTTTAATTTAATTTTTATTTTATTTTATTTTATTTTATTTTTAGAGGAGTAAGAAGAAGAAAGAAAGAAGAGTTCTAAAGAAGAGGTCCTAAGGAGTCCTAGAACTAAGAAGAAGAAAGAGAAGAATTAGGTTTAATTAGGTTTGATGTTGGTTAGCAATCAAGTTGGTCAATCAATCCTGACTAAGGGTTATCCTAGATCTAGACAGCTCCTAACTGCCAAGGTCACCTTCAAGCCCTCCAAGTGTAGGATTAGCCAATCAACTAGCCAGGTAAGTGTAAGGTTGGTGGGAGTCCCCCCGTTGCTTGCCTTAGACACCAATTGTGCTTGGCCAGGTAAGCGAACGGAACCAATTAGAAACCACCTTCCTTCGGGCGCAGTCGTCCCTGAACCACTTTCCTAGACACCAGTCAAATTGACTTATCCTAACCCAGGTTCAACTCTTAGGATTCCTTATCCTATTGAGCTCGAGTTCCTAGGGTTGATGTCTAATTGATTTTAATTTAAAGGCTTAGGTCAATGCAGGATGTTGGTTGGTTGTTTGTGGGCTAAGGAAGGGTGATCAAATCCCCACCTTATCTTGTTTAATTGGGTTGTGCCCTTAATTTGATTTAATATGAATATGCAAAAAAAAAAAATTCAATCAAAGGGTTCTATGCAATTTAAACTAGATGCATGCAACTAATTGAATTCTGAAAGGCTTACCTTGCCTCCAGCAATCACCAAAAAAAAAAAATAAAAATAAAAATAAAAATAAAACTAATATGATGCATGCTCTAAAGCAGTTAGGGATTTCTAATCTTATCATGAGGCTTTTAATTAGGTTTAAATGAATATTTTTTTAAATTAATTTAAAAATAAAATAAATAAATAAATAAATAAAAAGAAAAGAGGACTAGGGTTAGGATTGATCTCACCAAAATTTGATGCTTTCTTCGTTTTCTCTTTTTTTTCTACAAAATAAATAAAAAAAATTAGTAAGCAATATTAAAAAAATATAATTAATTTAAAAAAAAAATCAAAGAAATCAAAGAAAAAAAATAGCATCTATTCCTTCCCCGGCAACGGCGCCAAAAACTTGATAGGAACGCGATGTTGTCGTTAAGACACCGTGTTTATCAGTTTAATCCGACTTCTTAAAATCATTGAAAATGCGTAGATAGTAGTGAGTCGGGTCGAATCCACAGGGAAGGTAGTATTTTTAGATTTGAAATCTTTGATTTTTAAAAGAAAAAAAAAAAGAGTTTTAGAATCAAAAGTGAAGTCGGAAAATTAAAAATTAAAAGGTGCAGGAATTTAAACTTGGTACTAAGATCTACTAGTTAGATCTTAGCATCTACTTGCAAAGCAATAATTTAAAGTGCAGAAATTAAATTGCAATAAAAATAAAAAGCAAGAAATTAAAATGTAAAAATAAAATTTTTATTAATTAAAATTTTAGAATTTAAATACATAAAATTTAAAAAAAAAAAATAAAATAAAATAGCCTGATCTCTGATCTTGGATCGGCATTGGCAGAAAGATGGTGTAGAAGCTCGGCTCTTCTTCTCGGCACCCGTTGCTTCGAAGCAGCCTTTAACCCATAGCCTGGCTTCGCCCTGTACCAAAGCTTCACCTTGATCGGAGATATTGATTTTTGGATGGCCTGGGGTCCTTTTTATAGAGCTAGGAGGGCTGGATATTTTTTTCTAAAGGCAATATGGGACTAATAGCCTTTGTAATCATCAAAATATAAAGAAAATAAAATTTGAATCAAAATAGCTCTGATATGACTCTGATAAATCTGATAAAATCCAGCCATTCAATAGGAATCCAACGGTCCAAAAATCATCAAAATCGGATGCAGATCAAGCTCAGATCGGGTCGGATTAAATTCTGGCCGTTGGATCGCGCTTGATCGAGGAAATCTGGCCGCAAATCATGCGCTTCGGGAGTCTTGATCACCGTCGGGAGCTTTCTGGACCGTCGGATCATCGCCTGGATCGAGCGCTGCCGTCCGATGGTGATCCGCGTGATGTCTGTAGCTGAATAAAATTCGGAAGCAACCACAGCCGTCCGATCCTGACCGCAAACAACCACATCCGTCCGATCGCGCAATCACTGTTCCCATGGACCGCGTAGACCGGCCGCACCGCACACCGCAACCAATCAGCGCTTCTGTTGCCGAGCGAAAAGACTAAATTACCCTTGTGAGCCGCGATAAATTTCTGTAGACCCTTTAAGGGGTCTAGGTCCACCACGTGGCAAGCTCTGATTCGCCGGATTTTGCTGAGCTGGCGGTCCACGCCTGGATCGTGGACCGGCTGATGGCTTCAATGGCTGAGTCAGCTTTGATGGCTTGGCTTGGCTTGGTGGCTCGGCTTGCGGAGCCGGCTGAGCCGTTTTCTTTTTTTATTTAATTTTTATTTATTTTATATTTTTAAAAATTCATATCTTTTCCATTTTAGCTTTGTTTTATTTGAAATTTATTTTGTTGTGATCAGAAAAATGAGCTCTTTCTATTGATAATAAAATTTTATTTTTTAATTTTTATTAATTTTTAATTAATTTTTTAATTAATAAAAATATGAATTTTTTAAAAATTATATATAAATTGATTGATAATTCTTAAAAATTAATATAAATTAATTAATAAATTAATATTTTTATTGGTAAATTTATGATGCTTATCATCATCCTAATGCATAAAAGTTAAAGAGATGAATTATGTGGCAACCATATTCATGTAGGTTTTGAATATTGCGATTGCGACTATTCGACCTATCCTGATATCGGATACCATTGCTAGATAGTCACTTTGATTAGTATAAAAATTGGTTCCTATGCTATCAGCCTAGATTTGAACATGTGGGGTTACATACATTAGAGGTTCCTACCTGATTTGATGGCTGATGAAGAGTCCCACATGTCTGGGACTCTATGGTCAAGAGTCCCACTGAACTGAAACTTTGCAACCAAGAGTCCTACTACACTTAAACTCTGAGTTCTACTTATCTAGGACTTTAGAATCAATGTCCTACTGGTCTAAAACTTTGTAATCATGAGTTTTACTCATTTTGGATACTAGAATCAAGAGTTCCACTAGTTTGAGACTCTTCGATCAAGAATTTTATTTTGATGAGACTCTATTGCCCAAACACCTACTGAATTTGGACTCTATGTTTATGAGCAGTTTAATTAGTAATTTGATCTCTAATTAACTCAATTTTTGATTGAGTAATTATTTTTGATCAAATTCATTTAAATTGGATTCAGTTAGGTTTGACCTGATTAGGTTATGAGATGATCTAATTGCTGAGGAGGTTTGATCCCTGATTTGATCAGGGGTTGGGCTTAATTAATTTCTAATTTGATTAAAATTTAACTAAGCTTAATTAATCCTAAATTAGTTGGATTTAGTCTAGACTAATTGGGCCTAACTAATTTGGATTGGGTTGGTTAAATTGGATGAGAAGTTATGAGACTAGTTTGACTAGTCTTCCCATGCGCCACTTAACTCTTCCTTGCGCCATATTTTCTCCACAAGAAAGAGGTTTCTCATGAATGTTTTCTATGCAAGAGAGGGCTTGCACCCTCCTTTACCATGCCACATTTAGATAAGAAAGGATTGGTTGGTATTCAAATTCAAATGGAATTTGAGTTTGAATAAACCAACCATCTTATCTAAATCCCTCCATGTCTCCTTGTTTGTGCGCTCTCTATTTACTCCAAGGATTTTTTGGGCATATACAACATCTAAAAAATACTCCCCTCTGTGTGCATGTGCCTCTCCCATATGTGAGAAAAATAAAAAAAAAAATCAAAGAGAAGAAAAACCAAGAGAAAGAGAGGGCACAAGGGTTTTTGGTGAAAGCTATCCTAGGGTTTCAACCTAGGGTTCGAGAAGGATTTTCATGAGATCTGAGAATCAGATTTTCATAAAACTTTTTAGAGTACATCCTCATCTCTCATCTCCTTTTGTTGTTGATCTGAAGCATCTGAAGATTCGATGGATGAAGATCGAAGCATTCGATCTAGATTCAGCCATCAAGATCGTTCTATATCGAGCTAGCATTCGGAAGGAACCGATCAAGATCAAGACCTCGTGTGGACCATCCATGGAGGCCAGATACGCTATGTGGCTATGTCATGATGATCAAATCTTCTTGATAGTGATTCAATTGCAGTGATCGACTACCTATGCAAAGGTAACGTATTTTGAATACATAAAGTAGGAAAATCATTTTACTGCTGATGTTGCTTTATTTTTAGATATTCATGCATACATGTCATATTAGATCCTAGTTATGGGTTTTAGATTTAATCTATAGCTCTAAGAAATTAATTAGATTAATTTTTATTTTCACTACATTTGATTTTTGAAAAAAATTTAAAAGTAGAACTAGAAATCCTGCATGCATTACAGCACTGGGATTGAGCTGGCTCAAGCTAAAATCGAGCTTGCCCTCTCAGACAAATAGAGAATGTATTTTAGAATTCTATGGCTTGATAGGAGGTCAAGCTGGCTCGAGTCTTCATCGAGCTAGCTCAAATAGGTGCACCAACTAGCATGGGATTTTTTATTTGATCTTGGATTGGATCTAATCCAAGAGGTCTTAAGACCTAATCTGAGAGGTCTTAAGGTGGTTAATTCATATATAGGGCTAGGTCTTTAGTCCTAGAGATGAGAGCATGTAAGATATGGGTGTACATGGGCTTAGGTGAGTGTTTTAATGTATCGGTTAGCCTAGGAGAGTTTTTTAGGGTTGAGTCATATTGGGTTAGGGTGTCTATATATATCTTGTATATGTAATATTTTTTGACAAGAGAAATAGAAATTCCTTTTCTCCCTGAAACCCTACTCTCTTCTCCTCTCTCTCTATTAGCCGCCCATCTCTTGATGTCTATTTATCAGTGCTGCCACCTCCTTCTGGTTGGAAGTCTTTGGATACTGGTTCCAGATCTTCTAAACTCTAGGGAGTCAATCTTACAATTGATATCAGAGCTCGGGTCATGTGGAGAAAGAAAGAGAACTCAGAAGGAAGAGATCTACAAAGGCTGAAATTTCAACAGGATCCTATCGAGGTATTTCTCATCTATCTTGGTGATTTTGCTATTATGTGACTTGGATCCAGTCAAAGGGAGTAGTATAATGATAGATTTTGAGAAGTTTGATGGGAAAGGGAGCTTTTTCATATAGAAAACTCATATAGAGGATCTCTTTATGCAGCATGAATTAGATCAAGCATTGGAGGATATGTCGAAAGGGATCACTAATCGATAAGGGATGTTGATGGAGAAATGGGCATGTTTAGTGATTAGATGTTGTTTGGTAGTGCGGCCCTCTATTCGATGCTGGAAGAGAGAACCCCAAGAGAACTTTGGTCGAAGTTGTAGAATCTTTACATGGAAAAAAAACATATGCAACAAACTTATGTTGAAGAAGAGACTGTATAGCCTTCGTATGGTCGAAGGTGGAGATGTCCTTAGTCACATACAGTTGTTTGACCAAGTGAGCAATGAATTATTGAATATTGGGATGAAGATGGAGGAGGAAGATAAGTCATTGCTGTTGCTTTGTTTGCTATCCCCTTCCTTTGATCTGCTGGTCATGACACTACTTTACGGGAAAGAGATACTATACTGTCAAGACATTATCTTGGTGCTGTGCACGAATGAGTAGAGGGAAAAGATGACCAAGGATGGCATTTCCTAGGAGGGTTTGACTGTAGGGGAGTGATCTGGGAGAGGAAGAATAAGAGAAAAATCAAGGGGATGATCAAAGTCCCAAAAAAGCAAAAAATAGGTAAAGTATTACAAGTGCAATGAGATCGGACATTTTCGGCATGATTGCCCATTATTAAAGAACATGGAGGATCTGATTCTCTAAGTATAATTTTTTGTTAGAAGGTGGAGGATGATCTCTTGGTGATGTGTCACAGGAAAAGTATAGAAGTTTGGATCCTGGATTCAGCCTGCCCGCATCACTACACCACAAATCAATCTTAATTTTCTACATGTACTAAGATCGATGAGGGGAGTATAACACTTAGGGATAATCACCCTTGCAAGGTCACTCGTATTTGGATGATTTGGTTAAGGATATTTGATGGGATGGTGTGGACTCTCACGAACGTGAAGCATATCCCAGAGTTGAAGAAGAAACTTGTGTCATTGGGCTACCTAAAGCAAAGCAACTATAGCTTTAGCAGTCCTGCCAGGAGTGGAGTATTGAATATCTCCAATGGAGACATGATAGTGATGAGGGGTAGGAGGCTAAAAAATAACCTCTATAGGATGGAGAGATCTATAATGACCGAAGGATCCGATATAGCTACAGTAGCAAAGGATCAGCTAGGGGCTTATCGTTTGTAGCATTACCACCTAGGCCACATGAGAGATAGAGGACTAAAGGAGCTAAGCAAAAAGAGACTGATCTCTAATCTGGGTGGAGGAGTTTTAGAGCTTTGTGAGCCATGCTAGATGAAAAAATAGAGGAGTGTTCAGTTTGCAATCAGCACAGCTCATAGTGCAGCCCCACTAGATCTAGTTCACACTGATGTTTGGGGACCAACTCCTGTTTCAGCCAAAAATAGAGCAAGATACTATATGATCCTGATAGATGATTTCTTGAGGAAGGTTTGGGTCTACTTTATATGGAAGAAATCAGAAGTTTTCACCAAATTCAAATTTTAGAAGGCTGAGGTGTTGAAGGAACAAGGCAGAAGTGTGAAGGGTTTGCGATCTGACAATGGCGGGGAGTACACCAGCAAGGAGTTTCAAATATTTTGTGAGGAGTGTGGCATCAAAAGACACTTCTCAATGAAGGGGACTCCTCAGTGAAATGGGGTGGTTGAGAGAATCAATAGGACTCTTATGGAGAAAGCAAGATGCATGAGGCTGCAAGCAGGGCTTCATAAGGTGTTATGGGTAGATTCGGTGGATGCAGCCTGCTATCTGGTGAATCAATTATCTCACACTACATTAGATGGAGAAATTTTAGAGGAGAAATAGTCTAAAAGAAGCATAAACCTAAACCATATAAAGGTATTTGGGTGCACGACATTTATGCACATTGGTGTTGGTGAGCGGAGCAAATTAGATGCCAAGGCAAAGAAGATGGTATTCCTGGGATATCCATGAGGCATTAAGGGATACCGGCTATGGGATCCCTTAGAAAAAAATTTCATCATTAGTAGGGTTGTGGCCTTTGATGAAAACTTAGTTCTCAATAGGCGAGGTGGCATGGAAGGATAGCAAGAGCAATAGAAGGTCCAGCAAGGTAGCGTTGGATAACTAATCTTTTATTCTATTTTACCACTTGTAGGTGCACTAGGAGGACTTGAGTTTTAGATGAAGGACTCTTCAAAAGAGTCTCCACAAGTGGAGGGGACTGAAATAGGGGTTAGAAACTAGGAGGTCCAGCAGGAGTGAGCTCGATCGAGGACCGACATCGGCATTGCACTGCACAAGCCATAGTGGAACGTGCGACAACCAGATTGATATGGCTTTAGAGATTTGGTGTCATATGCCCTGGTGATAGTGAATAGAGACCCCACACCTCTGAGGAGGCCCTGGAGAGCTAAGATAGAGATAGGTGGGTTCAGACTATGGTTGAGGAAATGCAGTCTCTCCAAAAGAATTAGATGTGGCATTTGGTGCAGCTACCATAGGAAAAGAAGCCTATTGGATAAAAATGGATTTTCCAATGCAAGAAGGGGCCCTCAGAGCAGGATGGTATCAAGTACTATTAGGGATAAATCTCACATCCACTAAAGTCCAGTCTGATGCTTAGCCTAATGCAACTGGTAATCATGAAAAAGCTTCAATCGAAAATTCTTCCTCCAGCTGTTGAACCCCAGTCGAGCTCCTTTAGCAGTTGAACTCCTCCAACAGCCGAACCCCAGCCGAACTCATTCAAATAGCCAAACTCCTACAGCGGCCAAACTCCATCTAGATTTCTCTATCAGTTGGACTCCTTTTGAACTTCTTCCTCAATCGGACTCCTTCAGGAGCCGAACTCCTTCCAAACTTTTTTTGTTGGATTCCTCCAGGAGCCGACCTCCTTCTGGACTTCTCCTTCAATCGAATTTCTTCAGGAGCCGACCTCCTTCTGGACTTCTCCTTCAATCGAATTCCTTCAAGAGCCAAACTTCTTTCGGACTTCTCCTTCAGCAAACTTCTCCATCAGTTGAACTTCTTCAGCTAAACTTCTCCATCAGTCAGACTCCTTCTGGACTTCTCCATCAGTCGAACTCCATCTAGATTCCTCTAGCGGATTACTTTCAGATTTCAAGTAGTATTCCTCTCGAATGATCTCCTCTAGCCGTATTTCCTTTAGGAGTTTCCAAACTCCTCTAGAATTGACATACGTCAAAGCTCTTCATCCATCCACATGCCTGCTTCCTCCGAAGTGGACTCAGTAAATCTCAACGAATGGCACATCATGGCTAATGAACACCTATCAGTTATGCTACAATTCGACGTGGCTCTGAACGGCCCTCTATTGGATAGCACAATTCTCATTGCGGTCTCCTATAGGCGATCCCAGCTACTGAGATGGCTATGGCTATCACCATCAGTCTGCTATAGGTGGCAACACCTCTCTCCGTAACAAACTCCTACGCATGGCCCCAAGTGGCCTAGCTACCTGATGGCTACTGACTGTTCACCATTAGTTTGCTCTAGGTCACCATTTATAAAAGGGACCCTCCAGATACATTTTTTCTAAGCTCTCTTCTCTTTACTGAAACTCTATTGAATCATTTTCTAAGTACTCCATTTCTATTGGCTAGAAGAGCTGACTTGATCATCGAAGGGTCCTACCGGAGCCACCACCACCGACTTCGAATGAAACTTTATTTTGTAGGTCACCGATGGCGACCTCTTCCTCAGCTCCAGCTCGATCCAGTGTCAGGCAGATTCTGCACCAATAGGATTGACGCTATAGGAAGGGCCCTCTATTTTTGAGGTACCCTTATTCTTAAAAGAGTATACAACCAACCTTGTGGATCTTCTTCTTCAAGGTCCATCTCCATCCTCTCCCTCAATCCCAAGAAATGCCTCCAAAGAAGATGACTACCTGGAGATCCACCACTTCTACCATCAGATCCGAACCTGACCCATCCATCTCTACTCCAGTATCAGCACTTCAACCTCCTCCTCCATCGATGGCCATGGTAGATTTGGAGTAGTTTAACCTGCTGATGTAGCAGGTTCAGGGTCTCACCGAGATGGTGCAGGCCATGTAGCAGCCCCCGATGGCAGTTCTACCAGAAAACCCACCATTAGGATGTCAAGAACCGATCCCAAGGAGAAGCACATGGGCTAGCATACTCATCGCCCCTGGGAAGGAGAAATCGAGAGTAGAGGATCCTTGTTCGGATCATGATTCTTCTCCAAAAGAGACCTTCCCTATCTACAGTCAGAAGTCTTCCAAGATCTATGATCGAGATGACATCCTTGATCAGAAACTATGGGAAATGGATCGACAGATTAAGGAACTCTACCACATCACCCTAGCTCATCGTGATGATGTCTGCACTGATCCCCCTTTCTCTCCCTAAATTATGCAAGAGCCCATTCCACCGAACTTCAAGCTCTCCCAATTTAAAAGCTACGATGGAACCTCTGATCTGGTAGATCACCTAAAGACCTTTTAGACCATGATGCTGCTCCATGGCGCACCAGACGCCATCTTATGCTGAGCTTTTTCATCTATCTTGAAAGGAGCAATAAAAAACTAGTACTCAGCATTGAGGTTAGGTACGATCTTCTCCTTCGACTAGATGAGCCATTAGTTTATGGCTCATTTCGTCAGCAGCCGACATCTACGCTGACGTTCGAATTCTCTGATGAATATCAAGCAGAAGGAGGAGAAATCTATCTGAGCTTATGTCATCCAATTTAATTCTACTATATTGGAGGTCCAAAATCTACACCAGTCTGTTGCAATGGCTGCACTCAAGGATGGCCTTCAGAAGAATGATTTGTTATACTCCCTGAAGAAGAAGTATCCTAGGAACTTTGCCGATCTGCTAGCTCGGATTGAAGGCTATGCCCAAACGGAAGAAGCCTTCAAGCTGAAGGATGAGGAAGCCACAGGAGAGTGATGGATGGGCGAGTCCAATAGACTCACCGTTGATAGAGGACCAAATAAAGTTTGGCCACACTCATGGACTCCCCCTGAGTGCAAGCGAGTCCAAACTCCTCCTGGAGCTCGTCATTAAAGAAGCTCCGATAGAAGGATGCGAAGAAGTTCTTCCCTTAGAAGGTTTCACAACTATGCCCCCCTTAATGCTCCTAAAACTCAAGTTGTTATGAAAATTAAGAGTCAACTACCAAGACCAAAAGAATTACGATCTCCCCCAAATAAGTGCAATCGAAGCAAGTACTATTTGTATCATCATGATCACAGCCACGATACTGAAGAATGCATTCAACTCTGAGACGAGATCGAGGAGCTCATCAGGAGAGGCTGGCTGGGTTGATTTCTCAGATATCAGCCTGAAGCAAAAGAAGATCAGCCAAGGGCACTGCCACAACTAGAACCACCAATAAGGAAGGAACAACAAGGAGATCGGCCATCTTTCGACATCATCAACACTATCTTTGGGGGGGCTTAGTACTTTGGTAAGCCGCCATCTCTAAGCCTCGAAGCCAGGAATGGCTTGCTCCAAATTGGGAAGGCCCGTATGAAATAGAGAAGGTCATCCAGCCCGAAACTTATTGCCTAAAGGAGCTCGGAGGAACAACACTCCCATGATCTTGGAACTCAAAGAGTCTGAGAATTTACTGCTAGTAAGTTTTCTTCAATAAAACTCCTCCATTTTAACATTATTATTTTTTGGTGCAAAAACTATGTGATGACAGGAAAGAAGCAATCAAAAGTGCCCATGTTAGAAATTGGAGGAGAACCTCATCCTAACATGGGCAAGTCAAAGACCTCTGATTATTTAAGACAAGATGAGAAAAGAGGCCCTGACAACAGTCCTAATGTACCTCTATAGCTCGTTAGAAATAGGAGGAGGACCTCATCCTGACATGAGAAAAGTTAGAGATCTCATTCATTTTAGATGAGGTGAGAAGAGAGGCCCCAACAACGGCCCTAATCTGTCCCTACAGCCTGATTAGGAATAGGAGAAGAATCTCATCCTAACATGAGCAAAGCCAAAGGTCTCATTCATTTTAGATGAGGTGAGAAGAGATGCCTTGATAATGGTCCTAATGTGCCCCTGCTGCCTATTAGAAATGGGAGGAGAACCTCGTCCTAACATGAGCAAAAGTCAGAACTTCGTAGGCCAAAGACGTGGAGAAGGAAGAAGCTCGGTGGAAAATCCTAACACATATTTTTCCATGACAATCTGACTACATCAAATGTGAAAGACAGAATCTTATCTTGGTTTGCAGGAGAGGTCCTAGTTTGACGTCCATAATAGGCCCAGCATCTACAACGAGCTTGGCATCCGCAACAAGCAACAAGCGCGGGAACCCAAGATCGAAACTCTTCATCGAGCTTCAACCTCAATAGGAGATAAGATCTCCTTCAACCTCGATTGGAGATAAGATTTTCCTCAAGCTTCAATGCCAATGTCAATAGGAGATAAGATCTCCTTCAACCTCATCTAGAGATAAGATCTCTCCTCAGCCTCAATGCTAACATCAATAGAAGATAAGATCTCCTTCAACCTCAGTTGGAGATAAGATCTCCTCCGAGCATCAATGTCAACCTCAACTAGAGATAAGATCTCCTTCAACCTCGGCTGGAGATAAGATCTCTCCTGAGCTTTAACATCAATCTCAATAGGAGATAAGATCTCCTTCAACCCTAGTTGGAGATAAGATCTCTTCCGAGCTTCAACGTCAATGTCAACAGGAGATAAGATCTTATTCAACCTCGATTAGAGATAAGATCTCCCCGAGCTTCAATGTCAACATCAACAGAAGATAAAATCTCCTTCAACCTCAGTTGGAGATAAGATCTCCCTCGAGCATCAACGTCAACCTCAATTGGAGATAAGATCTTCTTCAACGTCGATTGGATAAAAGATCTCCTCGAGCTTCAACGTCAACCTCAACAAGAGATAAGATCTTCTTCAACCTCAACTAAAGATAAGATCTCCTCCGAGCTTCAACGTCGATGTCAATAGGAGATAAGATCTTCTTCAACCTCGACTGGAGATAAGATCTCTCCCAAGCTTCAACGTCAATCTCAATAGAAGATAAGATCTCCTTCAACCTCAGCTAGAGATAAGATCTCCCTCGAGCCTCAAGGCCAACGTCAATAGAAGATAAGATCTCCTTCAACTCGACTGGAGATAAGATCTATCCCGAGCATCAACATCAACCTCAACTAGAGATAAGATCTCCTTCAACCTTAGTTGGAGATAAGATCTCCCCAAAGCTTCAACGTCAACCTCAATAGGAGATAAGATCTTTTTTCAACTTTGGCTGGAGATGAGATCTCCCTCGAGCTTCAACGTCAACATCAATAGGAGATAAGATCTCTCCCAAGTTTCAACATCAACCTCAATAGGAGATAAGATCTCCTTCAATCCTGGTAGGAGATAAGATCTCCCCCGAGCATCAACCTTAACGGATGTAGAGCCCAAAAAAAAACTTCAGCAGTCATCTTTTTGTACTTTCTTCTTTTGAATTTTGAACTCGAAAGTGGGGGGACTTGAAGGAAAAACCTAGTTTTCTGGGTCAGATCCGTTCAGATCTGATTGGATCAAGAGAGATATTTCAAAAAAAAATTTCTTAGATTCAAATTAGATCTGAAACTTTTTAGATCAAATATTATTAATCTAATAAAATAAAATAAAAAGTAAATTAAATCTAATTTAATTTATCTTGTTGAGGGTAATCTGATTATCCTATGATGATCCTGATATCTATCTGAGGTTCTGGATCTAGCCATGCAAGTAACTGGCCTCTACCGGTATCCACTTGGATAGGATCTAGAGATCTTCTTCTTTATCACCTCTCTGAAAATTAGATTTGGATCTGATTTTGAAGATCTTCAAAACTTCTTTCGAAGATGTGAGTTGTCTCTTGCAGCAGTGCTGCCTTCTTCCTTTTCCTATCACCTTTCTCTTGCTTGGATCGCACCAAACTGAAGCCCAAAAATTCTTGAGTGTGGGTAGTAGAGAGAAGACCTGAAGATGGCATAGAGGAGGGAGAGGAGTAGCCTTGTGGTATGGGCAACGGATCAAGCTTCTCAGATCTTGGTGCAGATAGGGTTTTTATAGACCCTGTTGTGCCATGCAGTGCCACATCATTCTGACCAATCACGACCTTTTATGCAATCAGATCTAAATCTGATTGATGGGATGACATCATCTAATCCAATCAGATGAGAGTCCCTCTGAATCATCCTTAGATGGCACAAAGACTGGCCAAAGATAAGTCTTTGGTGCCACCTAGGTAGAAACCCTGAAGCAACTGGAGTCCCATCTGTATGGGACTCCAGATGCTCTATCCATGGGTGCATGCCTCCCTAGGCATGCACCCCTTATCCATATACTTTTTAGTAGATGGATTGGTCCAAAAATTCTCTCCTATGATAGTTTGACATATGGGCAGATGTCTAAGTGTCAAAAGTCAACATTTGACCAAATGTCCGAAATAGGATTTAGCAGGTGATGAAAAATGGCAGGTGTTGTCTCAAATTTATCTCATAAAATAAGATAATCCTTTTCTGACTTGGACAAGCTCCAGTCAGACCAAGTAAAGGTACCTGAGTGAGCCTAAACATATTTGGCTTAGTTGAGACAACTTTTAATGATAATTAAAGGAGAACATTAGGCTCAATCGTATGCTAGCACGATTTTCTTGAACCTAATTGAATCTAATTCAAATCAATTGAACTGGGTTAGTCTAATTGATGATATCCAGATTGAAACTCTTATTTGTGTGATCCAGTTAGGTTCAATTTCGTATGATAATGAGATATGTCACGATCTCTATCATCGACATCATCAAAATACCTTCGGATGGATCAAAACTTTTTTGATTCAGACAACTAGTATGATTGATCATCTAAATCATTCTAATTGCTCTCAAAATCGTCACTAGCTCATATGGTGGAACCATCAATGAAATGAACCTCCAGTGCATTTCTGTGTGATAGTTCTTCAAGCTTTAATTATAAGTCCAAGGGGAAGTTCCAATGTATCAGCTGATGGCATAATGGATGCATGTCTCAATTCAAATGCAAATACTGATGCTATAGTTTTCTATCTTGTCTTGGATAGGTAATCAATATCTATCTCCAAAAAATGATGTATCATATAGCAATGTTAAATAATCCCTCTAGTGGTAACCATCGACTACTCTTCTTCTATCACCTCTCCAGAGGATATGGATTGAAGAAATCATCATAATTGCTTCTCGAAATGTGAGTTCTCTTGCACAGTGCTGCTTTTCCCCATAACATGAAATGAAACTCGCACCTGTGTGAACCCACTATCTGACCCCAAGGGAACCCGTGCACCAGACATCAGCTTCTCTTCTTGGCAGTTACTAGGTTCTTCCAACCTGCAGTGCCCATCTCTGACTCGTCTCATGACCTCCTAATCTCCCGACTCTGGATACATCCTCATCTCATCCAATCCAGATGATTGGTCCCCTGAAACTTTCCCTCAACCCTGGAGTCAAAGTACTAACTGGTGCACCCCCTGAAATACCATCCCATCAATTTTCAGATGCTCCCAGCTGCTCCCGAGGCAGCAACCTGCTCAAAAATACGCCATTGTGCCCCATTTATCTCTCTCGATTAATACTGCTCTCTGTAGGTCTCTAGTCATCATTGACTCTAAAAACTCATCTATACTAGAAAGAAGATATTGAATCAACTTCCAATCCTTTCAGGACAATCACATTCCTCAATGTCAACGACGATAAGTCTATCATATACATAATGAAATTATGGAGATTAAACTTGACTCTCGCCATGCTCAAGGTATGGATGAGTGAATCACTGCTCGGGTAGTAGAATTATCTTGCCCCTCGGCTAATTGCATAGGCTATTCGAGTGAGTCGCGTATAGATAGTACCTATCTAACTCAATCACTTGACCTGGCAACTTTTCTTAAATCAGTCCCATTTCAGCTGTAGTAGTTACGATGGCTCTGACTTCCATCTGCCCACGCTCTATTTGACTCCTTCTAACGAGTACCTATCTCAACACTCTCTTGTCTCGATTTTGATCATCGATCCAATCTATTGAACCATACCCGTGGACAGCCAACCAAACCAGTAATAAGGAATAAGCCATCTGATGGCTTAAAACTTTTATCTGCAGTGTGTTCTTCTCCTGTAAATGCCGTCCTTCATAGCTTCTTCACGCAGTCGCTTCATTCTTACGCAGCGATGTATTCTACTTCCATGGTGGAATCTGCTATTATTGTCTATTTGAAACTCTTCCAACTGATAGTACCATCATTACACATAAACAGATTCTCAAATATCGACTTTTGATCATCTATATCAGACATAAAATCTGAGTCTGTATACCCGTGGACTTTGAATTCTCCATTACCAAAAACCAAAAATATTTTCTTAGCTCTTCTTAGGTGCTTAAAAATATATTTAACAGAAGTTCAGTGTTCTTCTCCTAGATTTAACTGATATCTGCTTGTGACACTCACAGCATGGGCTATATCAGGTCGTGTACATAACATGACATACATGAGGCTCCCTATTGTAGAAGCATAAGGAATTTTGCTCATGCGTTCAATCTCCTCTGGTGTGTTGGGACACATTTTCTTGGAGAGATGAATGCTATGTATGAAGGGCACCAAACCCCTCTTGGAGTTTTTCATGCTAAACCTCTTTAGCACTTCCTCTATGTACATCTTCTATGAAAGACCTAGCATCCTATTCAATCTATCTCTATAGACTTTGATTTCTAGAATAAAGGATGCTTCTTTTAGGTCTTTCGTGGAGAATTCTTTAGATAACCATATTTTAACTATGGTCAATATGGGAATATCATTTCTAATAAGAAGGATATCATCCACGTACAGTACGAGGAAGACAATAGTGCTCCTACTGATCTTTCTAAAAGTACATGGTTCCTCCTCATTCTTGATGAAATCAAACAATTTGATCACATCATTAAAATAAGTATTCCAGCTCCGAGATGCTTGCTTAAGTCCATATATAGACCTTTGTAGCTTGCATACTTTGTGATCAATATCACTGGATGTGAAACCTAGCGGCTGTTCCATATAGATATTTTTCTCAAGATATTCATTTAAGAATGCTATTTTCACATCCATTTGCCATATTTAATAATCGAAATAGACTACAATAGCAAGCAATGTGCGAATGAATTTAAGCATGGCTACTGACGAAAAGGTATCCGGATAGTCAATGCCTTCACGCTAACTATAACCTTTTGCCACTAATCTAGCTTTGAATGTCTCTACATTCCCATCTACACCAATTTTTCTCTTGTAGATCCTTTTACACCCAATAGGTACTATACCTTCTGGTGGATCTACCAAGGTCTAGACTTGATTTGAGTGCATCGAGTCAATTTCTAACTTCATTATCTCTAACTATTTCTCAGAGTCGATATCTGATATCGCCTCATTATAGGTTTTGGAATCATCACCATGAACTCCATTACCTACGAGAAACATTTTCTCTACTTTCTCTAAAATAGTACCTATGTACCTCTTAAGGGGACAGAAAATCCTTTTCGATCTTTGATGTGGAGGAGGCGGTGATGTATTGGCTCAACCTGATTTGGTTCCAAAGGGTCCTTAGCTCTTTGCTCTTGAGAGATTTTCTCCTCTAGCTTGATCTACTTTCCAATACCTCCATCTTGAATAAACTATTTTTCGAGAAAGATGGCATGTCGACTCACAATCACATTATGATCTTTTGGAATATAGAAATAATATCTTAATGACTCTTTAGGATATCCTATGAATCGAGCTCCAAAGGACCTATAGTCTAACTTGTCCGCTTGTTGTCTTTTGACATAAGCCGGACAATCCCAAATTCTGAGATGACTTAGACTTAGTTTCATACCATGCCATATCTCATACAGTGTGGTAGAAATAATTTTAGAAGGAACCCTACTTAGTAAATATATAGCAGTTAACAAACTATGTTTCCAAAGAAAATCAGGAAGATCCACGAAGCTCATCATGGATTGGACCATATCTAATTGGGTCCGATTCCTCCATTCTAAAATCTCTTTGAGTTGAGGCATTTTAGGTGGAGTCCATTGAGAGACTATTGCATTCTGCTTGAGATAGTCCAAGAATTTCTGACTAAGATTTTCACCTCCTCGATCTGATCGAAGAATCTTAATGAATTTTTCAGTTTGCTTTTCTACTTCTTGTCTAAACTCTTTAAACTTTTCAAAGACTTCAGATTTGTGTCTCATAAGATACACATACCCATACCGAGATAAATCATCGATGAAGGTTATGAGGTAGACAAAATTGCCTCTAGTTGGCACATCAAATGAGCCGCACACATTAGTATATACTTGGATATGTAAATCCATGGCCCTTTTCCCATGTCCCATAAAAGGGAGTTTAGTTATTTTGCCATGAAGACATGATTCATAAATTGGATATGACTCGAAAGTCAATGGACTCAATAGCCTGATTTTTTTCAATTTGTTAATCCTATCTTCTGCTATATGACCTAGTCTAAGGTGTCATAGATACATATCGTTTGGACTATCCCTGGGTTGTTTTGATTTTATGGCATTCATATTTTGCTCGATATTAAAAATAGATACATCAATATGTAACCGGTAAAGATCATTAATAAGGAAACCACTTGCAATTTTATTTCTTTCATAAAGAATGTTACAATGGTCCTTAAGAAAACTAATTACATAGCCTTCTTATGCTAAACATGAAATAGATTTCAAATTTCTACTTACTGCAGGCACATAATAACAATTCCTAAGTACTAAATCTAAACCAGATGATAGTCAAAGAGGATAGGTTCCTATGACCACAGCAGCAATCCTTGCTTCATTTTCAGTGCGAGGATCATCTCACCATCCCTCAACCTCCTGCTATCCTCAAGATCCTACATGAAAGTGCACAAATGAGCACTAGAACTAGAGTCAAGCATACAACTAGATGCAGAAGAAATTGTAAGATTAGATTCAATAACGAGCATACCTCTAGAAGGACCTACCTCCTTCTTATTCTTCAGGATGGCTAGGTATGTAGGGCAGTTCCACATCTAGTGGCCGTTAGTGTTACAATGAAAATATTTTTCTTTGTCAGCAGTCTTCTTCTTCGGCTCTGCCTTCATTTTCTTTCCTCCTTCCACCTTCTACTTTTTCATAGACTTCTTCTTCTTTCCAAAAGACTTTCTCTTGAATGAAGTCCATTCAATAGAAAATATTGAGCCTTTGGAACCTTTCATTGAAAGCTCAGCAGTAACCAGCATGTTCATAAGCTCGACCAGAGTATTTTAAAGTTTATGCATATGATAGTTCATGATGAACTATCCATATGCATCAGTCAAGGATTACAGAATTATATCATTCTGTAGATCCAGGTCCAACTTCACTCCAAGCTTTTGAAGCTCTTCCAAGTTCTTGATCGTCATCAGACAATGATCTTGGACTGATTGTCCATCACGCATTTTAGCCTTGAACAATCATTTAGTGATCTAATATTTGGATGCGCAACTCTGTTCACCAAACATCTCTTACAGGTGAGCCAACACTTGGTGGCAGTCTTGATATCTTCATGTTGGTGCTGAAGCTTATCAGACATCGAGCCCAACATGTAGTATCTGGTCTTGTTATCTTCGTCTGTCCACTTATCAAGAGATGCTCTCTATTCAGTGTATGGACGAGCTGCTAAGGTGGGAGGATCTTGGTCCAATACATGAGTTAACTTCTTGAAATTCAAATTGATTTTGAAGTTTTGGAGCCAATCCTTATAATTGGGTCCAGTCAATCTATGGGTGTCTAGGATACATGCTAGTGGGTTGGATGCAGATATTTTATTTTTTCTGTAGAGAGTCAAAGTTTTTAGTTAGATATTATAATTAAGACTTGACCAATTTATTTAGCAATTTAATTTTTAAACAAATTATCTTCCACTATTTTCTCCGATCCCTACACTCCCTTTGTAGAGATGCAAAAATCTCCGTGATTATAGATTTCTAATGGATGGTGCAGTCCCACCAATTGACTCATCACCTCACCTAATAGTTATTGATGATGGGTTAGCCAATGAGTGGATAACTCTTGTCCAATGATTCTCTAATCATGGTGCATCCAAACTTAGTCTCTAGTTCATGAATCTCACCATGTCTGAAATATTAATCCACTCCTTAGTTAAGTCAGACCCACCATTTGGATAGATTGGATTCCTAATTGGGTCTCTCACCATGTCTGAAATATTGAGCCTAATTTATCCTCCAATCCATAGCATCCAATGCCTAATAGACATGGTTGTATCTTCCTAATGCAACTGAACCACTATGACCAGCCGAGAATAATCAACCTCAGAAAGAGCTCGCATATCTACAATGGTGGAAGACCTTAGACTTAATCTTTTCTTAGGGAGATTTGATTTAGGTCTCTTTAAACTTGACTTACAATAGCCATAATAATTATGACTAATCTAGTGGCATGGGTTAGCTCGAATTGTTAACCACCTTAGATCAGGACTGGATCGATAAATATAGCCAAGTAAGTGAGACCAGTGGAAGGGATATGCCATTAACTCGAAAAGAACGCATTCGAGTCAAGTAGCTTCCAATTAAAAACTAGTCGGTTGTATCTGCCAAACTTATCTTAGACACTAAATTATTGAGCCAGAATCAATCAGGTTAGTCTACAATCCAGACTCTAACCATTGAGCCTAATTAGGTCTTAGCTTGATCGATCACTTATGTGATTCAATCTTGATCTAGACTTAATCCTATTAGGCTGGTCAATTTAAGCACTCTTGATCCCATCTAACCAATTCTTGATTCAGTTTGATCAACCGCTAGACCTAATTGAGCTACCCAAGCTTGAACCCAATTTTATGAATATGTCTTAAATCTAAAAATTCTTAATTTTTAGATTTAACATATTTCATAATCATAATTCTTAATTAAGTTTAAGGTTCACAAACAAAATATGTAAATAAAATTCTAGGATTTCAAGATGTAGGATTTTGCAGAAAATAAGTTTTAGGTTTCTGATTAAGGACGAATGTGCAGCACCCCTGCACATTATGAGAACACCATATCGAATGGAAGGAGAGGGCATTTAAATCTTACTTTGTTCTTACGATCGGACGGCCAAGAGGAACACCTTAATCAAAAATATGAAAACTACAAAACTAGTTAGATCTACATCATATATCTCATATATAAAAATTGATCTAACTATAAACATGTTTTGCATACATCTTCATATATCATATCATGCATGTTTTTTGATCTAAATTATCTCATAATCATATAAAAAATTAAATTTAAATTGATCATATCAAATTAAAATCTATTCTAGATAATTATGAAGAACTATTCTACAACTAGTCTAAACATGCATTCATCATATCTCATATGAACAAAAATTAAATAGCTTTATTTTCTATTTTTAGATCTTATTATAATATTTATAACATCAAAAAATAGTAAATAAATAAATCTAAAAATTATAACTTAATCAAATTAAATTATGATCATGCTAGACTATACATAGAATAATTCTATTCTATAACTAGTCATGCATCTTGTACAACTTAGATCTAAATTATTTAATTTTTAATTTTTTGATTTTAGATCTAATCACATCTCATATGACATCTAAAATTACCTAATTATTAGATTAAAATTAAAATAAAATTAGATCGAATGGAAAATGCAACCTAGCTCTGTTACCAGTTGAAGGAAAAATCTAGTTTTCTAAGTCAGGTTCGTTCAAATCTGATTGGATCAAGGGAGATATTTCAAAAAAATTTTTCTTGGACCCATATTAGATCTGAGACATTGCAAATCTGATATTATTAATCTAATGATAGAAAATAAAATAAAATAAAGAATAAATTAAATCTAATTTAATTTATCTTGTTGAGGGTAATCTGATTATCTTGTGATGATCCTGATATCTGCCTGAGGTTCTGGATCTAGCCACGCAAGTGCCTGGCGTCTACCAGTATCCACTCGGATAGGATATGAAGAACTTCTCCTTGTTTATCACCTCTCCAAAAGTCAAATTTGGATCTGATTTTGAAGATCTTTAAAACTCCTTTCGAAGATGTGAGTTGTCTCTTATAGTAGTGCTGCCTTCTTCCTTTTCCTCTCGCCTTTCTCTTGCTTGGATCGCACCAAATTGAAGTCCAAAAATTTTTGGGCATGGGTAGGAGAGAGAAGACCTGAAGATGGCATGGAGGAGGGAGAGGGGTAGCCTTGTGGCATGGGCAATGGATCAAGCTTCTTAGATCTTGGCGCAGATAGGGTTTTTATAGATCCTGTTGTGCCATGCAGTGCCACATCATCCCGGCCAATCATAGTCTTTTATGCAATCAGATCTAAATTTGATTGGTGAGATGATATCATCTGATCCAGTCAGATGAGAGCCCTTTTGAATCATCCTTAGATGGTGCCAAGACTGGTCAAAGATAAGTCTTTGGCACCACCTAGGTAGAAACCCCGAAGCAATTGGAGTCCCATCTGTATAGGACTCCGGATGCTCTATCCATGGGAGGCATGCGCCCCTTATCCATCTATTTTTTAATAGGTGGACTAATTTCGATGATGGTTGGACACATGGGCAGATATCTAAGTATCAAAAGTCAACATTTGAGAAAATGTCCAAAATAGGATTTAGTAGGTGACGAAAAATGATAGGTGTTGTCTCAAATTCATCTTATAAACTAAGACAATCCTTTTCTAACTTGGACAAGCTCCAATCAGGCCAAATAAAGATACCTGAGTGAGCCCAAACATATTTGGCTCAGTCGAGATAGCTTCTAATGATAATTAAAGGAGAACATTAGGCTCAATCATATGCTAGCATGATTTTTTTGAACCTAATTGAATCTAATTCAAATCAATTGAACTGGGTTAGTCCAATTGATGATATCCAAATCGAAACCCTTATTTGTGTGACCCAGTTAGGTTTAGTATCTATGATAATGAGATATATCACGATCTCTATCATCGACATTATTGAAACATCTTCTGATGGATCAGAATTTTTTTGATTCAGATAACTAGTATGATTGATCATCTAAATCATTCTAATTACTCTCAAAATCCACCAGTGACACCTAGCAGCATATGGTGGTAACCCATCAAAACTAAAAATTAACGTCTCGGTGCAATTACCTATGTGATTAAGTTCTTCTATCTTGAGCCCTGATAGGATTAAGGTTAAGGTAATCTTTTCAAACCCTAATATCCATCATATGATTAATCATTCGATTCAAGTCCAATGTGAAAACCTTAATAGAAACTCTTTCTATTATTTCACTCTACCATGGACATGGGCTTATGGACTTGATTCTCATGATCATCATAGGGCTTCTCCTCATCTATCGAGGTAGATAAATCTCCTATCGGTGCAATCCATTTCCTATAATGAATATGTTATAGCCAACATACACCTCAGGATTCCAAATGGCTAGGAGATCGAGTTATGGTATAGTCAAACTATAACATTCTCAAGGTGAATTATCGATGCACCTCAGATCAAAGAACCAGATACACAACTGTAGCTTCAAGCCAGTCATTGACAAGAAAGTAGACTTCCTAATGACTACTCGAGGTGGTCACACTCAGTGCTTCTTCTCTAACAAGTACCCATACTCTCACTCTGGTGTCTCTACATCGTAGACTCAAGGCTCATCTATTATAAAGAAGCAATTGTACACTATCCTTCTGGATCAATCATCATTCTCATGATGATTCTATGGTCAGAAATATTTTATGAGTTAATAATAAAAATTAATGTCTTAAATTCTCAACTCTTGAAAATAAGAAATTATCATTGCCATTAACTCAAGGGATGTGTCATAGACACTAAATACACATTATGATAGAAAATAATCTATTTTATTATTTATAGTCAAAATTATAATTTTTTTCTTAGAAGTGTATAACAAGTGTCAGCCAATTCTGACTTCTAGGGCATACATATCTAATAGGACTATTATTGGGGATAAACCCCGCTTCGGCCAAAGTTCAGTCTGATGCTTAGCCTAACACAATTGGTAATCACAGAAGAGCTTCGATCAAAAATCTCCCTCCAGCAGTCGAACACCTTTAGCAGTCAAACTCCTTTAGCAGTTGAACTCCTCCAGCATCAGAACCCCTCTCGGACTTCCTCCAGTGGTCGAACCCCAGCCAAACTTCTTCAAATAGCCAAACTCCTATAGTGGCCCAACTTCATTTGGACTTCTCCATTAGCTGGACTCCTTCCAAACTTCTCCCTTAGTCGGATTCCTCTAGGAGCTGAAATCTTTTTGGACTTCTCCTTCCATCAGATTCCTCTAGGAGCCAAACTCCTTTCGAACTTCTCCTTCCATCGAATTCCTCCAAGAACTAAACTCCTTCCAGACTTCTCCTTCAATTAGATTCCTTCAGGAGCTGAACTTTCTTCGAACTTCTCCTTCAGTCAGATTCCTCTAGGAGCCGAACTTCTTTCAGATTTTTTTTTCAGCCGAACTTCTTCATCAGTCGAACTCCTTCAACCAAACTTCTTCACCAATCAGACTCCTTCTAAACTTCTCCATCAGTCGAGCTTCTTCATCAATCAGACTTCTTCTAAACTTTTCTATCAGTCAAACTTCATCCAGATTCTTCCAGTGGATTACTTCTAGATTTCAAGTAGTATTCCTTTCAGATGATCCCCTCTAGCCATATTTTCGTTAGAAGTTTGAACTCCTCTAAAATTGACATATGTCAAAGCTCTTCATCCTTTCATGTGGCCTCGAGTGGCTCAATATTGGATGGCTATGGTTGTCACTATCAGTTTGCTATAGGCAGCACCCCTCTTTATAGCAAAGCCCATGCAGCCCCAAGTTGTTAACTATCGATTGGCTATGGCTGTCACTATCAGTCTGCTATAGGCAGCATCCCTCTCCATAACAAACTCTATGCGACCCTAAGCGGCCAGCTACCTGATGGCTACGACTGTCACTATCAGTCTGCTCTAGGCTCCATCTATAAAAGGGATCCTCTAGATACATTTTCTCTAAGCTCTCTTCTCCTTCTTGAAACTCTGCTAAACTTTTTCTTGAGCACTCCATTTTCATTGGCTAAAAGAGCTGACTTGATCATCGGAGGGTCCTGTCGAAGCCACCACCATCGACTCCGGATGGGATTTTATTTTGCAGATCACTAATAGTGACCTCTTCCTCAGCTCTAGCTCGATCTGACATCAACCAAATTCTGTACCAATAGGTACAAATCTAGATTGATGGCCAAAGGGTACTCCTAGAAGGAATGCATTAAATTCAGTGAAGTTTTCTATCTAGTCATCAAGCATACATCTATCAGGATGCTACTAAGCATTATTGCAACTAAGGACTTGGAGTTGGAGTAGATGGATGTTAAGATGGCACTTCTTCATGGATATCTAGAGGAGAGCATCTACATAGAGCAGCCACCAGGATTTAGAGAGATTGAAATAGAAGAAAAGATGTGTTTGCTATAGAAATCATTGTATGGACTGAAGCGGTCATTGAGGTAGTGGTACAAGCACTTTGACACCTTCATGAGAATCATCGATCTTTTCAGGTGTGAATTTTATCCTTGTGTGTATGTTCAATCTCTAGAGGATGGGTCTAGAGTGTTCTTACTCTTGTATGTAGATAACATGCTGATAGCATACAAGAGGAAGAAAATTATGCAGGAACTGAAGGCTGCATTATCTAGAAAGTTTGAGATGAAGGATTTGAGGCATATGAGAAAGATCTTAGGCATGAAAATCCTTAGAGATTGGGACAAGAACGTGCTGCATTTGTCTTAAGGTGGTTACATTTGAAAGATCTTGGAGAGATTTGGGATGAAGAAAGCCAAACTGGCAACGTTGCCACTTGTCGGGAACATATGACTTTTGAAGACTATGTCGCCACATACTGAGTAGGAGGCTCGGGGCATGGAGAGAGTTCCATATGCTGCTAGTGTGAAAAGTTTGATGTACACCATAGTGTGTTGTAGGCCAGACATAGCCCATGCAATGAGTCAGGTGAGCAGATTCATGGCGCAGCCTAGCAAGGAGCTGAAGGAAAAACCTAGTTTTTCTACCGTAGGATCGATCTGATCTGATCATATCTACAGCAAAAAATTTTAAAATTTTTTATAAATACTAATCAGATATGAGAGTTTTCATATTTGATCTAAATGATCTAATATTAAAAATAAAAATTAGTTAAAAATCTCGAACATCGAATGTTAACTTTTTGGGTAAACCGTTTACCTAGTCAATTATTTGATAGCATCCGAAGTTCTGGATCTAGCCATGCAAGTGCCTGGCTTCTACCAGAGTCCACTCAAGCTGGTTCTAAGTATCTTCTCTTTCTAAATCTAATCTTCAAAGATCATATTTGGATCTGATCTATAGAGGCTTCAAAACAAAATCTGAAAGTAGGACGTTCGTCTCTTAATCAACAATTTCCTAACTTGTCTTTGCATAGTTGCTCTCAACTTTTGATTGCTGAAAACATCCAACTCCTTGGATGTGGAAAAGAGGGAGGAGATCTAGAAGAGAGGCATGGAAGATGATGGGAGAGGTAAGGTGATAAGTACCATAAATTCACCAATAAAAATAATAATTTATTATTAATTAATATTTATTTTTAAGAATTAAATATTTTATTTATTATTTTTAGAAAATATATATACTAATAGAAAGAGCTCATTTTTTTATCATAATGAAATAAATTTGGAGCAAATCAAAATTAAAATGGACCCGATATGAATTTTTAAAGAAAAAAATTAATTAAAAATATTTTGACTCAGTTGGCTCGTCCAACCAAGCTGGCACGCCTAGCCAAGCCATTGAAAGTAGCTCAACCAGCGCGTCCCAGCTTAGCCGGCACACCACCCAAGCTAGCTCAGCCATTGAAGGGTCCACGAAATCAAGCGTGGACTGCCAGCTCAGCAAAAGACATCCAATCAGAGGATGCCACGTGGTGGACCAAAATCCTTAAAGGGTTTACAAAAAATCTATCATGGCACATAGGGCATTTTGGTCTTTCCACATGGTGATAGCCGGTGCTGATTGATCATGGCTTATGGTGTACTCAATCTAAAGGATCCACAGCTACAATAATTGCGCCATCTAACGGCCATGCTCCCTTCTGGTCTAGATCCAACGATTGATGGCTTCTCTTATTCTAATTCGGATCCAGATAGTGCCAGATCGCCATCCAACATCTCTAAATGCTCCAGGCGATGATCCAACGGTCGGATTTCTTCCAAAATCATATCCAATGGCTATCATCTTTTCCCATTTTGATTCTAATTCCCTCATCATCCCTGATCGCGATTCGACGACAATGCTCACTCCAGACTTTGATCGGATAGCCAGTATTCAATTCAATTAGAAAAAGGATTTTAGAATGGTTTTTGATGTGATCCAAGGGCCCAGATGGACTTGATCAACTCCATCCAATGGCCAGAATTTAGTCCAACCTGATATGGGCTTTTAAAACTCGATTTTTGATGATTTTGGAACTGTTTGATTGAGTCTGATGGCCACAACTCATGGAATTGCACAAAATTTGATCTAGAGGCTATTTTAATCCAATTTTTGCCAGGATTTCTTCATATTTGATGATCAAAACTCCTCTTTAGTCCCACATTGCCTACAGCAAGGATCTCCAGCCTTACAACACCTATAAAAAAGACCTCAAGATATCAAATTAAGTTGTCTTTGATCATGGAAAGATGAAGGTTCAGGGTGGGAGCCATGCTTGGGTTAGAAGCTGCTTCAAGACAATGGATGCTATGAAGAGTGGTCTCCTATGCCATCTTCATATCGATGCCGATCCAAGATCAGCTCTTTTTTAGTTTTTATTTTCTTTTTCTTTTCTTTTTAAATTTCATGTATTTAAATTATGAACTTTTAAACTAATGCAAAATTTTATTTTTATGCACTTTAAATTTATACTTTTTATTTTTAATTATAATTTAATTTTTGCTCTTTACTTTTAATTATACTTTAATTTTATTCCAAGTAGATGCTAAGATCTAACTAGTAGATCTTATTACCAAGTTTAATTTTCTACACCTTTTAATTTTTAATTTTTATTTATAATTTTATTTTTTGACTTTAACTTTATTTTCAAAGCTCTTTTCCTTTTTTTTATAAAATCAAAGATTTCAAAACTAAAACACTGCCTTCTCTGTGGATTCGACCCGACTTACTACTTTCTACCTATTAATAATCAATTTAAAAAGTCAGAATTAAACTGATAAACACAGTATCTTAACGACAACATCGTGCTCTTATCAAGTTTTTGACACCATTGTTAGGAAAGACATGGACATTAAAATTTTTGATCTCTTTAATTTTTTTATAAAATAAATTATAAATAATTTTTTTACTAAATTTTCTTATTTATTTTTGTAGATAAAAAAGAAAAAAGAAAAAGAGCAAAAAGATTAGGGCAAAGAGGAAGCTTCTAATCTTGCTTGTTAAGATCAATCCTAATCCTAGTTTCTTTTATATTATTTATTTTATTTTTAAATTAATCTAAAAAATATTCACTTAAATCTAATTAAAAACTTCATGACAAGATTAGAAATCCTAATTGCTTAAAACATCCATCATCTTAGTTTTATTTTTTATTTTCTTTTTGGTGATCGTTGGAAATAGGGTAAACTTCTCAAGTCTAATCAGTTTCTTGCATCTAATTTAGTTGCATAGAACCCCTTATCCGAAAGTGATTGTGCATATTCATCTTTTAAATTAATTTAAGGATAATAATTCATTAAACAAGATAAGATGGGGATTTGATCATCCTTCTTTAGCCCACAAACAACCAACCAGCATCTTGCATTGACCTAAGTCTTAAAATCAATTAGACATCGACCTTAGGAACTCGAGCTCATTGGACATGGAACCCTAATGTTGGATTGGATTAGGATCAGTCAGTCTAACTATCTAAGAAAAATATTTTAGGAATGATTGGACCCAAAGGAAGGTGGTTTATAATTGATTTTGTTAGCTTACCTGGTCAAGCATAGTTAGTGTCTAAGGCAAGCAACGGAGGGACTTTTACTGAACTTACACTTATCTAGCCAGTTGAGTGGTTGATCTTATATTTAGGAGGCTTAAAGATGACCTTGGCAGTTAGGAGCTATCTAGATCTAGGACAATCCTTAGTTAAGATTATTTGCCTAACATGATTGCTAACCAACATCAAACCTAATTAAACCCTAATTTCTCTTTCTCTCTTCTTAGCTCTAGGATTCCTTAGGACGTCTTCTTTAGAACTCTTCTTTTTTTCTTTTTCTCTTTTCCTTAAAAAATAAAATAAAATAAAATAAAATAAAAATTAAATTAAATCAAATTAAATTAAATTAAACATAATAATAATATAAATAAAAAAATATTAAAAATAATAAAAAATAAAATAAGAATTAAAAAATCTAAAAAATTTTGAACCACACATTAAGGTTGCACTAGTACATGTACGGTAGGAGATTGCTTTACTTGATCTAATTGAACACAGTTATAAAATTGAATGGTCGAACCATATTAAATCTAATAGTCAAATGGCTAAAAATTTTAGAGAACCACCTAGGCAAATGAAAAAATATTTTATTTCTTCCACCTATAAACCATCGACTTGTATCCAATTTTTTAATACTCATATTGAAGGGAAAACCCTGATTTCCCAGACCAGGTTTGTTCAGATCTAATCAGATCAAGAGATATATTTCAAAAATTTTTCTCTTTGATCCAGATCAGATCTAAGATATTTTAGATTTGATTATTATTATTTTAGAAATTAAAATAAAATTAGATAAATTAAATTAGATTTAATTTATCTTGAAGTGGATAATCCTATTACCCATTGATGATCCTGTAAGCAGTGGAAGGTTCTGGATCAAGCCATGCAAGTGCCTGGCCTCTATCGATATCCACTCAGACTGAATCTGGAGATCTTCATCTTCTCTATCATGTCTCCAAAAATTAAATTTGGATCTGATCTGGAGGATCTTCAAAACTCCTTTTGAAGATCAGCAGTCGTCCTTTGCAGCAGCGCAGCCTTCTAGCTTTCACTCGCCTTTCTCTTGATCTAGATTGCACCAACCAAGGTCCAAAACCCTTTTGGACGTGGAGAGGAGAGGGAGAAGATGCTTTGGCATGGAGGAGGAGAGGAGAAAAGGCCTTGGGGTGTGGAGATCTTAATTAATTCAGATTCCTCTTTGAGTTGGGCGCAGGGTCTTATTTATAGACTAACTGTGATCCAACTCCTCTTCTTCCCAACCAATCACAACTCTTTGTGAAATCAGATCTAAATCTGATTGGTGGGAATAGAGTCCCCTGGATTCCTCCTTAGAGGGCACCTAAGACCAGTCAAAGTTGGATTCTTAGGAGAACTCTAATTGGAATCCAAAAAGGAGATGGAGTCCCTGTCCAACAAGGGACTCCTGGGCGCCTCCAACTTGGGCACACGCCAAGGGTGGTGTGCACCCTTGGTGTGCGCCCTCTTCCTTGCCAGGTTCTGGCAGGGGGACAAGGCCCCCACCAGCTCTCCAATAGGTGCATGACATGTGGATCAAGAAGTCAAAGTGTCAATGGTCAACATTTGACCAGTCAAAGGTAGACTTTTGACCAAAGTCAAAGAACAAGAAATGGCAGGTGACCAAAAATGGCAGGTAATGTCTTACAAAATAAGACAACCTTTTCTGACTTGGACAACCTCCAGTCAGACCATATGAAGGCCTCTGATTGAGCACAAACTCCTTTGGCTCAGTCAGGACAACTTATTTATGATAGTAAAAGAAGAACGTTAGGTTCAATCGAGTGCTAGCACGATTTTCCTTGAACCTAATTGAATCTCATTCAGATCAATTGAACTAGATCAGTTCAATTGATGATCACCAGATTCAAACCCTTGTTTGTGTGACCCAGTTAGGTTCAGTTCTGTATGGTAATGGGATATGTCATGATCTCTATCATCGACATCATCGAAACTCCTTTCGATGGATCAGAACTCTTCTGATTCGAACAGCTAGAATGATCGATCATCTAAATCATTCTAATTGCTCCCAAAATCCACCAGTGACACCTAGCAGTATATGGTGGCAACCCATCAGAGCTGAATGCGAACCTCTTGGTGCAGCTACCTGTGTGATTAAGTTCTTCTATCTTGAGCCCCGATCAGATTAGGGTTAAGGTGAACTCGTCAAACCCTAGTCTCTGTCATATGATGTAATCATTCGATTCAAGTCCAATGTGAAAATCTAAATAGAAACTCTTTCTATTATTTCACTCTGCCATGGCCATGGGACTTCTGGACTTGATTCTCATGATCATCATAGGGCTGCTCCTCTACCACCGAGGTAGATAGATTCCATCTTGATGCAATCCAGTTCCTACAATGAACATGCTATAGCCAACATACACCTCAGGGTTCCATATGGCTAGGAGACCGAGTAATGGTGTAGTCAAACTATAACACCCTCAAGGTGAACTGCCGATGCACCTCAGGTCAAAGAACCAGACACACTACTGCAGCATCGAGTCAGTCATTGACGAGAAGGTAGACTTCCCTAATGACTACTCGAGGTGGTCACGCTCAGTGCCCTCGTTCTCTAACGAGTACCTGTACTCTCGCTCCGGTGTCTCCACACCGTAGACTCAAGACTCATCTACTAAAGAGAAGCGATTGTACACCAACCTTCCGGATCAATCACCATCCTCGTGATGATCCTATGGTCGGGAGCATTTTATGAGTTAATAATGATTATTCATGTCTTAAATTTTCAACTCTTGAAAATATGAATTATCATTACCATTAACTCAAAGGATGTATCACAGACACTAAATACACATATGTGATAGAAAATAACCCATTTTATTGATTATAGTCAAAATTATAATTTTGCCCCTAGAAGTGTATTACAAGTGTCAGCCAATTCTGGCTTCTAGGGCACATATATCTAACAATCTCCCACTTGTCCTAAAGCCAATTGGCTACAAGTCTAAGTCCCATCTTCTCAAGGTGGGCTTCGATCTTCTGCTGGCCCAACGGCTTTGTAAGTGGGTCTGCCACATTATCTGTGGAGTTGACTCTCTTGACCTCGACGTAACCCTTCTCGAGGTAATCGCGGATGAGGTGGTATCGCCGCTCAATGTGCTTGGATTTTCTGGTGAGACCTCGGCTCCTTAGCAAGGGCTATGGCGCCATTGTTGTCGCAGTATAGAGGAATGGCATCTGATGGCATTACTCCAATTTCTGCAGCAAACTTCTTGTACCAGAATGCTTCCTTCGCAGCCTCTGATGCAGCGATATATTCTGCTTCCATGGTGGAATCTGCTATCACCAGTTTGCTTGGAACTCTTCCAGCTGACAGCACCACCATTGCACACAAACAGACTTCCAGATGTCGACTTTCGATCATCTATATCGGACATGAAATCCGAGTCTGTGTATCCCTGGACTTGGAGTTCTCCATTACCAAAGACCAACATCATATCCTTAGTTCTTCTCAAGTACTTAAGGATACATTTCACAGAAGTCCAGTGTTCTTCACCTGGATTTGACTGATATCTGCTTGTGACACTCACAGCATGGGCTATATCAGGTCGTGTACATAGCATGGCATACATGAGGCTCCCTATTGCAGAAGCATAAGGGATCTTGCTCATGCGTTCTATTTCCTCAGGTGTGCTAGGGCACATCTTCTTGGAAAGATGAATACCATGTCTGAAGGGTATTAATCCCCTCTTAGAGTTTTCCATACTAAACCTCTTTAGTACTTTCTCTATGTACATCTTCTGTGAAAGTCCTAGCATCCTATTCGGTCTATCCCTATAGACCTTAATTCCTAGAATAAAGGATGCTTCGCCTAGGTCTTTCATGGAGAATTCCTTGGACAACCATAATTTGACTGTTGTCAACATGGGAATATCATTCCCAATAAGGAGGATGTCATCCACGTACAATACGAGGAAGACAACAGCGCTCCCACTGACCTTTTTGAAAGACACATGGTTCCTCTTCATTTTTGATGAAACCAAACATTTTGATCACATCATTGAAATGAGTGTTCCAGCTCCGAGATGCTTGCTTAAGTCCATATATGGACCTTTGCAGCTTGCAAACCTTGTGATCAGTATCACTGGATGTGAAACCTAGCGGCTGTTCCATATAGATATCTTCCTCAAGATATCCATTTAAGAATGCCGTTTTCACGTCCATTTGCCATATTTCATAATCGAAATAGGCTGCAACGGCAAGCAATGTGCGGATGGATTTTAGCATAGCCACTGGGGAAAAGGTATCCTGATAGTCAATGCCTTCGCGTTGACTATAACCTTTTGCCACTAGTCTAGCCTTGAATGTCTCCACATTCCCATCTGCACCAATCTTTCTCTTGAAGATCCATTTACACCCAATAGGTACTATACCTTCTGGTGGATCTACCAAGGTCCAGACTTGGTTTGAGTGCATCGAGTCAATTTCTGACTGCATTGCCTCTAGCCATTTCTCGGAGTCGATATCTGATATCGCCTCGTTGTAGGTTTTGGGATCATCACCATGAGCACCATTACCTACGAGGAACATTTTCTCTACTTCCTCTGAAATAATACCTAAGTATCTTTCAGGGGGATGGAAAACTCTTTCCGATCTACGAGGTGGAGGAGGTAGTGTTCTTATTGGCTCAACCTGATTTGGTTCCAATTGGTCCTTAGCTCGTTGTACTTGTGAGACTTTCTCATCAAGCTTAATCTGCTTTCCAATGCCGCTATCTTGAATAAACTATTTTTCAAGAAAGATGGCATGTCGACTCACAATCACATTGTGGTCTTCTGGAATGTAGAAATAGTATCCTAATGACTCTTTAGGATATCCTATGAATCGAGCTCTAAAGGACCTAAACTCTAACTTGTCCGCTTGTTGTCTTTTGACATGAGCCGGACAACCCCAAATTCTGAGATGACTCAGACTTGGTTTCTTACCGTGCCATATCTCATACGGTGTGGTAGGAACGGTTTTAGAGGGAACCCTATTCAGTAGATAAATTGAAGTTAACAATGAAGTGTCCCCAAAGAAAATCAGGGAGGTCTGTGAAGCTCATCATGGATCGAACCATATCCAATAGAGTCCGATTTCTCCATTCTGAAACCCCGTTGAGTTGAGGTGTTCCTGGTGGAGTCCATTGAGAGACTATGCCATTTTTCCTTGAGATAGTCTAGGAATTCCCGGCTAAGGTATTCACCTCCTCGATCTGATCGAAGAACCTTAATGGGTTTTTCAGTTTATTTTTCTACTTCATGTCTGAATTCTTTGAACTTTTCAAAAGCTTCAGACTTGTGTCTCATAAGATACACATACCCATACCTAGACAGATCATCGGTAAAGTAATGAAGTAGACAAAATTGCCTCTAGCCG
Source organism: Cocos nucifera (assembly GCA_006176705.1). NCBI lineage: Eukaryota > Viridiplantae > Streptophyta > Magnoliopsida > Arecales > Arecaceae > Cocos > Cocos nucifera. The sequence goes on from QRFJ01003592.1 coordinate 61,001, forward strand.
GCACATCAAATGGGCCGCACACATCAGTATGTACTAGGGCAAGGAGATCTGTGGCCCTTTCCCCATGTCCAACAAAAGGGAGTTTAGTCATTTTGCCTTGAAGACAAGATTCACAAGTTGGATATGACTCGAAAGTCAATGGACTCAATAGCCCATTTTTCTCCAATTTGTTGATCCTATCTTCTGCTATATGACCTAATCTCAGGTGCCATAGATATCTATCGTTTGGACTATCCCTAGGTCGTTTGGCATTCACGTTTTGCTCGATAGTTAGAACAGGTACATCAATATGTAGCTGATAAAGACCATTAATAAGGAAAACCATTTGCAATTTTATTTCTTTCATAAAGAATGTTACAATGGTCCTTAAAGAAGGTAATCACATAGCCTTCTTGTGCTAAGCATGAAACAGAAATCAAATTCCTGCTAGCTGCAGGCACATAATAACAGTCTTTCAAAACTAAGTCTAAACCAGATGGTAATCGAAGAGGGTATGTTCCCACGGCTACTGCAGCAACTCTTGCTCCATTACCGATGCGTAGGATCATGTCTCCATCCCTCAGCCTCCTGCTATCCTCAAGACCCTGCATGGAAGTGCACAGATGAGCACTAGAACCAGAGTCAAGCACCCAACTGGATGCAGAAGAAACCGTAAGGTTAGACTCAATAACGAGCATACCTCCAGAAGGACCTTCCTTCTTGTTCTTCAGGGTGGCCAGGTAAGTAGGGCAGTTCCGCTTCCAATGGCCGTCGCTGTTGCAATGGAAACACTTTCCTTTGACATCGGCCTTTTTCTTCGGCTCTGCCTTCTTCTTCTTTGATCCTTCCACCTTTCTGCTTTTTCACAGACTTCTTTTTCTTTCCATAAGACTTTCTTTTGGAAGAAGTCCGTTCCATAGCAAGAACTGAGCCTTTAGAACCTTTCATAGAAAGCTCAGCGGTAACCAGCATATTCATTAATTCGGCCAAGGAATTTTGAAGTTTATGCATGTGGTAATTCATGATGAATTGCCCATATGCATCAGTCAAGGATTGCAGAATAATATCATTCTGCAGATCCAAGTCTAACTTCACACCGAGCTTCTCAAGCTCTTCCATGTCCTTGATCATTCATCAGACAGTGATCTTGGACTGACTGCCCATCACGCATCTTGGCCTTAAAAAGTCATTTCGTGACTTGATATTTGGCTGCGACTCTGTTCACCAAACATCTCCTGCAGGTGAGCCAACATTTGGCGAGCAGTCCCGATATCTTCATGTTGGCACTGGAGCTCATCAGACATCGAGCCCAACATGTAATATCTGGCCTTATTATCTTCGTCTATCCATTTTTTCAGAGACGCTCTCTGTTCAATAGATGGACGGGCTGGTAAGGTGGGAGGATCCTGGTCCAAAACATGGGTTAACTTCTCGAACCCAAAACAATTTTGTAGTTCCTGAGCCAATCTTTATAATTGGGTCCGGTCAGTCTATGTGTGTCCAGGATACGTGCTAATGGGTTGGACGCAGACATTTTCCTGTAGAGAGTCAAAGATTCTAGTTAGATACTGTAATTATGACTTGACCAATTTGTTTAGAGATTTTATTTTTAAATAAATTAGCTCCCACTATTTTCTCGGATCCCTACACTCCCTCTGTAGAGATGCAAAAATCTCCATGATTAATGATTTCTAGTGGGTGGTGCGGTCTCACCAACTGACTCATCACCTCACCTAACAGTTATTGGTGATGGGTTAGCCAATGAGTGAACAACTCTTGTTCAATGATTCTCTAATCATGGTGCACCCAAACTTGGTCTCTAATTCATGAATCTCACCGTATCCAGAATATTGATCCACTCCTTAGTTAAGTCAGACCCACCATTTGCATAGACTGGATTCCTAATTGAGTCTCTCACCGTATCCAAAATATTGAGCCCAACTCATCCTCCAGCCCATAGCATCCAATGCCTAATAGACATGGTTGCATCTTCCGGTGCAACTGAGCCACTGTATCCAGCCGAGAACAATCAACCCCGGGAAGGGCCCGCACATCTACAATGGTGGAAGACCTCAGACTTAATCTTTTCTTAGGAAGAATTGATTCAGGTCTCATTAAACTAGACTTATCATAGTCATAACAATTATGACTAACCTAGTGGCATGGGTTAGCTCGGATTATTGACCACCTCAGATCAGAACTGTGTCAACAGATATGGCCAGGTAAGTGAGATCGGTGGAAGGAATATGCCATTAACTCATACAAGAACGCATTCAGGTCGAGTAGCTTCCAATTAAAAACCAGTCGGTCGTATGTGCCAAACTTACCTTAGACACCAAATTGTTGAGTCAGAACCAATTGGGTTAGCCTACAATCCAGACTCTAACCTCTGAGCCTAATTAGGTCTTGCTTGATCGTGACTCGATCTTGACCCAGACTTAATCCTATTAGGCTGGTCAATTTAAGCATTGTTGATCCCATCTAACCAACTCTTGATTCGGTTTGATCAACCGCTTAGACCTAATTGAGCTACCCAAGCCCGAACCCAGTATTATGAATATGTCTTAGATCTAAAATTCTCAATTTTAGATCTAATTAATATTCCATAAATCTTAATTTTTAATTAAGTAGGGTTCATAAACAAAATATGCACAATAAATCCTAGGGTTTCAGGATCTAGGGTTTTGCAGAAAGTAAGTTTTGGATTTCTGATTAAGGACGAACGCGCAGCACCCCTACACATCATAAGAACACCCCATCGAATGGAAGAGAGGGCCTTTAAACCCTTCTTCATTCTTATGACCGGACGGCCAAGAGGAACGCCTTAATCAGGAACATGCAATACTACAAAATAGTTTTAGATCTATATCATATATCTCATATACAAATTAGATCTAATCATGGCATATTTTGCATACATCTCATGTATCGAATCATGCATATTTTCAGATCTAAATTATCTCATAATAATCTAAAAAATTAGATTTAAATTGATCTAATCAAAATAAATTCTAATCTAGATAATTATGTAGAACTATTCTACAACTAGTCTAGACATGCATCAATCATATCTCATATGATATTTAAAATTAAATAATTTTTATTTGCTATTTTTTAGATGTTATTATAATAATTATAATATCAAAAAATAGTAAATAAATTGATCTAAAATATGATTTAATCATATTAAATCAAAACATGCAAGACTATTCTATAGAACTATTCTATTTTAGAACTAGTCATGCATATCTTCTAATCTTAGATCCAAATCATTTAATTTTAATTTTTTCTGATTTCAGATCTGATCACATCTCATGTGACATCTAAAATCACTTATTTTTTAATTAAAATAAATTTAAAATTAGATCTAAATACTTTTAGAACCTTGGCTCTGATACCAGTTGAAGGGAAAATCCTGATTTTCCGGACCAGGTTCGTTCAGATCTGATCAGATCAAGAGATATATTTCAAAAATTTTTCTCTTTGATCTAGATCAAGATCTAATATATTTTAGATCTAATTATTATTATTTTAGAAATTAAAATAAAATTAGATAAATTAAATTAGATTTAATTTACCTTGAAGTGGATAATCCTATTACCCGCTGATGATCCTGTAAGCAGCGGAAGGTTCTGGATCAAGCCCGCATGTGCCTGGCCTCTACCGGTATCCACTTGGACTAGATCTAGAGATCCTCTTCTTCTCTATCACATCTCTAGAAATCAGATCTGGATCTGATCTGGAGGATTTTCAAAACTCCTTTTGAAGATCAGCAGTCGTCCTTTGCAGCAGCGCAGCCTTCTAGCTTTCACTCGCCTTTATCTTGTCTAGATTGCACCAACCAAGGTCCAAAATCCTTTTGGACGTAGAGAGGAGAGGGAGAAGATGCTTTGGCATGGAGGAGGAGAGGAGAAAAGGCCTTGGGGCATGGAGATCTCAATTAATTCAGATTCCTCTTTCAGTTGGGCGTAGGGTCTTATTTATAGACTAACTGTGATCCAACTCCTCTTCTTCCCAACCAATCATAACTCCTGTGAAATCAAATCTAAATCTGATTAGTGGGAATAGAGTCCCCTGGATTCCTCCTTAGAGGGTGCCTAAGACTAGTCAAAGTTGATTCTTAGGAGAACTCTAATTGGAATCCAAAAAGGAGATGGAGTCCCTGTCCAATAGGGACTCCTGAGCGCCTCCAACTTGGGCACACGCCAAGGGTGACGTGCGTCCTCTTCCTCACTAGATTTTAGTAGGGGGACAGGCCCCACCAGCTCTCCAATAGGTGCGTGACACGTGGACAGAAGTCAAAGTGTCAATGGTCAACATTTGACCAGTCAAAGGTAGACTTTTGACCAAAGTCAAATAACGAGAAATGGCAGGTGACCAAAAATGGTAGGTAATGTCTTACAAAATAAGAAAACCTTTTCTGACTTGGACAACCTCCAGTCAGACCATATGAAGGCCTCTGATTGAGCACAAACTCCTTTGGCTCAGTCAGGATAACTTATTTATGATAGTAAAAGAAGAACGTTAGGTTCAATCGAGTGCTAGCACGATTTTCTTGAACCTAATTGAATCTCATTCAGATCAATTGAACTAGATCAGTTCAATTGATGATCACCAGATTCAAACCCTTGTTTGTGTGACCCAGTTAGGTTCAGTTTCTGTATGGTAATGGGATATGTCATGATCTCTATCATCGACATCATCGAAACTCCTTTCGATGGATCAGAACTCTTCTGATTCGAACAGCTAGAATGATCGATCATCTAAATCATTCTAATTGCTCCCAAAATCCACCAGTGACACCTAGCAGTATATGGTGGCAACCCATCAGAGCTGAATGCGAACCTCTTGGTGCAGCTACCTGTGTGATTAAGTTCTTCTATCTTGAGCCTCGATCAGATTAGGGTTAAGGTGAACTCGTCAAACCCTAGTCTCTGTCATATGATGTAATCATTCGATTCAAGTCCAATGTGAAAATCTAAATAGAAACTCTTTCTATTATTTCACTCTGCCATGGCCATGGAACTTCTGGACTTGATTCTCATGATCATCATAGGGCTGCTCCTCTACCACCGAGGTAGATAGATTCCATCTTGATGCTATCCAGTTCCTACAATGAACATGCTATAGCCAACATACACCTCAGGATTCCATATGGCTAGGAGACCGAGTAATGGTGTAGTCAAACTATAACACCCTCAAGGTGAACTGCCGATGCATCTCAGGTCAAAGAACCAGACACACTACTGCAGCATCGAGTCAGTCATTGACGAGAAGGTAGACTTCCTAATGACTACTCGAGGTGGTCACGCTCAGTGCCCTCGTTCTCTAACGAGTACCTGTACTCTCGCTTCGGTGTCTCCACACCATAGACTCAAGACTCATCTACTAAAGAGAAGCGATTGTACACCAACCTTCTAGATCAATCACCATCCTCGTGATGATCCTATGGTCGGGAGTATTTTATGAGTTAATAATGATTATTCATGTCTTAAATTTTCAACTCTTGAAAATATGAATTATCATTACCATTAACTCAAAGGATGTATCACAGACACTAAATACACATATGTGATAGAAAATAACCCATTTTATTGATTATAGTCAAAATTATAATTTTGCCCCTAGAAGTATATTACAAGTGTTAGCCAATTCTGGCTTCTAGGGCACATATATCTTACACATATACCCCACTATGAGATCAAGTCAATCACAATCCAGATGCTCCCATTTTTTTATGAAAACATTAGTGAAGATCCTTATAAGCATCTAGATGAGTTTTTAGAAATATGCTCTATGGTGAGGATTCAAAATTTAACTGAGGATGCCTTTAGACTAATTTTATTTTTCTTTTTATTAGAAGACAAAGCCAAGTATTGGCTTGGCATAATAGGAAGATCAATCAAAACTTGGGTTGAATTATAAAGTAAATTTCTTAAGAAAATTTATCCCATAGACCGAACTAACACCATGAAGTGAGCTATCACTGAATTTACTCAGCTTTCAGGAAAACAAATTCACGAGTCATGGAAGAGACTTAAGAAACTTATTAGAAAATGCCCACATCATGGTCTATCTAAGTGGCAAATTGTTCAAGCTTTTTATGAGGGTTTAGAAGACCAATTTAGATAACTAGTAAATGCATTCTATGGAGGTGCATTTATGAATAAAAGTGAAGACAAAGCCTATATCTTGTTTAAAACCTTGAGTGAAAACTCAATCAATCATGGTTCGTTATCTTTCTACCAAACCTGGGCAGGGATCCATGAATGTAAACATCTAGAATCTAGTTCTAAAACTTATTCAAATTTGATAAATAAAGTGGATGTTCTTGCCCAGAAAATAGACCACCTCCAAATCCTAAGTCAACAATCTTCTGCACAATACATGCCATCCTCTAATTATCAGGAGATTTGTTTAATCTATGCTAGCCCAACCCATCATGTAAGTGAATATTCTATGGCTGCATAATTTTTATCTTTTATCCAAGAATAAGTTCAAGTTGCACAAGGCTACTCCAAGCCAGTTAATAACTCTTTTTTAAATTTACATAACCTAGATTAGAGGAACCACTCTAATTTTTATTGGATACCCCAGCAGACTCAGGCTCAAACCTAATATCAAAATTTTGCCTATAATAAGGGTCAGCCTAGTCAGTTTACCAGCCATCATATTATAATCATCCATCATACCCACCTCCTTAATAGATCAATCTAGCTGATAATAGATTTAATCAACTCTAATAATTAATTTGGACCCAACAACAATCGATTCTGAATTAACAAAAATCTATTATCAGGCTAGAAGTCCAAATAGGATAATTAACTTAGTTAATATGAGAAGAAAACTAGATCAACTGCCAAGCCGACCGAATCTTATAAATAGCCCACCTAATATCTACCAACCATCTAGACCTAATCATCAATCTAATGTCCCACTTAAGAATCCCCAATTTAAGAATGACAAAGTAATTTCTGAACTTAAAAATTATAGGATTCTTATGGATACATACCAAGATCAGGTGAGAGAGGCTAGTAGTAATGGTAGCCAAGATAAAGATTTAGAAGAAAAGGATAGTACTAAAACTAACCATATAGGAGAACTTGAGCCCAAATCTAGTACTGATGTCGGTTCTAATTTAAATGAGATAAACATAGAAAAAAAAAGAACAGATGATTTATCCAAGATCTATAAACCTAAAGTTCTATTGCCTTCAATCCTAGAAGCTAGTTCTTCTTATAAAAATCAAAGAGCATACAATGAAAAGCCAATGGAGTTATTTAAATAAGATCATATTAATTTACCTTTAGAACTAAACCCACCTTTAGACACTCTCCCAGTATCCAGTGCATTAAACTCAACTCCTAATCCAAAAATTCAATTCATAAGCATTTTAGAAGAACAAATAGAAAAAATTCTTGACAAACAAGGATCTGAGAATGAGGTCATGAATTATGTCCCCAAAATTAATAATGAATATATCAATAAAGGGACAATAAACTATCTTCCTGAGATTGGTAATCCAAAATCATTAGAATTTGTTAATCCAATATTTGATATGGGATAGGTAAGCTATCTTGTGTCTGGCTGAAGATGGTAAACTTAGCGCTTGTTGGGAGGCAACCCAACATTTAGTTCTCTTGCATCTAATTTTTTTTAGTTTATTTTATTTTTAGGATAATTTGAATAAGTTGGAGGGAGAGTCAAATTTTTAAAGGCACATGCTGGACTATGAGAACATATTGAGTCAGGTATATTCCTTTCTTTTCTTTATTACACCCTTTATTTTTTTCTTTCTCCATTAAGGACAATGTCGATTAAGTTGAGGAGAAGAATAATAAAATTTTAAATTTTTAAAATCCTTGAGAAGAAGTTAGTATTTAGTATTTAGACACTTTATTATGCTTAAGAATCAAGTTAAACTAAGCATTTTAAAAAGAAAATTGATGCATAGATTAGAGAATTTGTGAGATATTGAGAGATCAAGTATTAAGAAAATCCAATAAAGAGTTAAGCCTAAAACATAAATAATTTTTTTTGAGGACTTTTGATTTTTTTCTACCAGCATTAAAGAAAAGCCTACCTTTTATGGACTTATGTAGGATAACCATACATTTCTTCATAATAATAAAAAAAATAAAATTAAAATAAAATAGTTTTTAAGTACTTCTCACTGAATAATCAGGTCTCTTTGCCTAAGCAAGCATTGAGTTTCGAATTAAAAGATGAGAAGGATAAAGAAGCTCATTGTAAAGCTAGTCTTAACTCATAACCTGTTTGATTCGAGCTAGTAAGCCTATGGGATATTTTATATCTAGTGCCCTAAAGTCAACTAGTTTGCAAGTCATTGGCCAAAGACTCGCTACATGGATCTAATAGAAAGCTTAAGAAGTTAAGATACTCAATAGTGGTACAATATTAATAAAAATATTAATTTTTCATCAAGTAATCGAATCCCGTTGTCTAAGTAAGCAATAATATTCGCATAAAAAAATGAGCAATGTGAATAAAAAAATAATAAATGAAGGGCGGAAGTAGCAATACACTTGCCCATATGAATGTTTAGATAATTCATAGATAAAGGTAGGGATAATTTTAGAAAAAGTTCAAAAAAATTTGATGATCTTCACTTAATTTTAATATTGGTTAAGTATTAATATTCTAATGACATAGCTCACTTATGCTCTATTGTATATCAATGACCATTTTGAAAATTACTTAGATAAAATTTAAAACACTAAAATTAAAAGATATCTAAAACTAAATTTTTTCTTTACTCGAGGATGAGCAAAGCATTAATTGGAGAGTATGATAAGTACCATAAATTAACCAATAAAAATAATAATTTAATAATTAATTAATATTTATTTTTAAAAATTAAATATTTTATTCATTATTTTTAGAAAATATATTTATCAATGAAAGGAGCTTATTTTTTTGGTTGCAACAAAATAAGTTTGGAATAAATCAGAGTTAAAATAGACTCGATATAAATTTTCAAAAAAATTAATTAAAAAATATTTTGATTCAGCTGGCATAACCAACCAAGCCACCGAAAGTAGCTTAGTCGACATATCCTAGCTCTGCCAGCATACCGTCCAAGCTAGCTTAGCCACAAAAGTCGATCCATCGGTCCACAAAATCAAGCATGGACCGCCAGCTCAGCAAAAGATGCCCAATCAGAGGATGCCACATGGTGGACCAAGATCCTTAAAGGATTTATAGAAAATCTATCGCAGCTCTTGAGGCATTTTGATCTTTCGACATGGTGATAGCAGGTGCTGATTGGTCATGGCTTATAGTGCATCCTGTCTATAGGGTCCACAGCTATAGTAATTGCACCAACCGATGGTTGTGCTCCCTCCCGATCTAGATCCAATAGTTGATGGCTTCTTCTATTTCGATTCAGATCCAAACTGTGCTAGATCACCATCCAACGGCTCTAGATGCTCTAAGCGATGATCCAATGGTTGTCATCTTTTCCCATTTTGATTCTAATTCCCTCTGCATCCCTGATCACAATCTGACGATAGTGCTCACTTCAAACTTCGATTGGATGGCCACTATTCAATCCAATTGGGAAAAGGCTTTTAGAATAGTTTTTGGCAGATCTAACGGCCCAAATGCACCTGATCAACTCTATCCAATGGCCATAATTCAATCAGATCTACTCTAGGCTTTTAAAACTCGATTTTTGATAATTTTGGGACCGTTTGATCAAGATCTAATGGCCAAAACTCATGGAATTGCACAAAATTCGATCCAAGGGCTATTTTAATCTGATTTTTGCCAAGATTTCTTTATATTTGATGATCAAAACTTTTCTTTAGTCCCACATTGCCTGTAGTAAGGATCTCCAACCCTCCAACACCTATAAAAAAGACCTCAGGGCATCAAATTAAGTTGTCTTTGATCATGGAAAGGTGAAGGTTTAGGGTGGGAGCTATGCTTGGATTAGAGGCTGCTTCAAGACAATGAGTGCTACGAAGAAGAGCTGCCTCCTATGCCATCTTCATACCAACACCAATCCAAGATCAAGATCAGCTGTTTCTTAGTTTTTATTTATTCTCTATTCTTTTTAAATTACATATATTTAAATTATAAACTTTTAAATTAATGCAAAATTTTATTTTTATGCACCTTAAATTCATGCTTTTTATTTTTAATTACAATATAATTTCTACTCTTTACTTTTAATTGCACTTTAATTTTATTGCAAGTAGATGCTAAGATCTAACTAGTAGATCTTAGTACCAAGTTTAATTTTTTGCATCTTTTAATTTTTATTTTTATTTATAATTTTATTTTTTTACTTCAATTTTATTTTCAAAACTCTTTTTTTTATATAAAAATTAAAAATTTTAAAACTAAAACACTACCTTCTCTGTGGATTCGACATGACTCATTACTTTCTATCTATTTTTAATCAATTTAATAAGTTAGAATTAAATTGATAAATACGGTATCTTAATGACAATAACGTGCTCTTATCATAGGGCTTCACCATGGTCTAATCACGATGCCAAACACCTTTGACAATAGGTCAATTTATAGACCTTTGTGAAGCCCTGGAGTCCTGGTGTTTTAAGCAACCCTTGTGCTTAAAGCAGAAGGACTCCATGCCATATCCCATTCCCTCTTCTCTTTTCTTTTGATTTTTGTCTAACAAAAAACTAGAAAGTAAGGCATGGAAAAAAAGATATGGAGAAGAGTTTGGTGCAAACATTTATCTCCCATGAGTTTTGATATAATCAAAATACATCCAAGCCTATCCATAAGGAGCGCACGCCATATGGGGGGCGTGCACACTCTTATCTTCATGAAAACTCCTTGGGACATTCATCACAGATAAATTCCAAGAGGGGCACATGTCTCCTTCTTTTATTCTCATAATGATTGGGTCAAACAACCCCATGTCCTAACAATTATAGGAATTAGCAAGTCTTGTCCTGTTGAATATAGGAATTGGCAAGTGTTGTCCTATTCCCATTTGATGGATTTAGATAATACTTTTCTAACCTGGACAAGCTTCAGTCAGATTAGGACAAAGCCAAACAGGATTCCTGGATAAATCAAATCAAATTTGACTCAGTCAAGATGAACCAAAAAGATTACAGAAGGAGAAAGTCAAGCTTAATCGTGTGCTAGCATGATTTTCTTGAACCTGATTGGATCTAATCCAAATCAATCAAACTAGATTAACTCAATTGATGACATCCATACCCAAACCCTTATTTGTGTGATCCAGTTAGGTTCAATTCCATATGGTAATGAGATATATCACAATCTTTATCATCGACATCAACGAAATACTTTTTGATGTACCAAAACTCTTTTGATTCATCCAATTAGAATGATCGATCATCAAGATCATTCTAATTACTCCCAAAATCCACTAGTGACATCTAGTAGTATATGGTGGCAACCCATCAAAACTAAATGCGAACCTCTCGGTGCAGCAACCCATGTGATTGGGTTCTTCTATCAAAAGTCCCAATAGAATTACGATTAAGGTAAACTCGTCAAACCCAACATCCTATCATATGATTGAATCATTCGATTCGAGTTTGATGTAAAATCCTAATAGAAATCTCTTTTATATGATATCACACTACCATGTCCATGGGCTTAAGAACTTAATCTCATGATCATCATAGGACCACTCCTTCTCTACCAAGGTTGAGATCCCATCTTGGTGCAATCCAGTTCCTGCAATGAACATGCTATAACCAACATACACCTCAGGGTTTTGAATAGCAGAAGATTGAGTTATGGTGTAGTCAAACTATAACACCCTCAAGATGAACTATTAATGTACCTCAGGACTAAGAACTAGATACACAACTGCAGCATCGAGCTGAGTCATTGATGAGAAGATAGACTTTCTTATGACTGTACGAGGTGGTCATGCTCAATGCCCTCATTCTCTAATGAATACCTGTACTCTTGCTCTAGTATCTCTACACTATAGACTAAGACTCATCTATCCTAAGAAAGTGATCGTACACCAATCTTTCAGATCGATCACCATCCTCGTAATGATCCTACGATCAAGAGCAGTTTATGAGTCAATTATGAAAATACATGTCTAAAATTTTTAACTCTTGGAAATATGTATTAGCATTTCATTAACTCAAAGAATGTATCATATACACTATATATACATAATATGATAGAAGAAAATAACCTTTTATTAATTTTTTAAATGAAAATTGTAATAATGCCCTTAGAAAGTGTATTGCAAGTGTTAGCCAATCTGGCTCCTATGGCCCTCATCTAAGAAACTCCTACTTGACCTAAAACTAGTTGGCTACAAATCTATGTCCCATCTTCTCAATGTGGGCTTTGATCTTCTGTTGGCTGAATGGCTTCGTTAGTGGCTCAGCCACATTGTCTGTGGTGTCGACTTTCTTGACCTCGATGTAACCCTTCTTGAGGTAATTATGGATGAGGTGATATCATCGCTTAATATGCTTTGACTTCTGGTGAATCCTCAACTCCTTAACTAGAGTTATAGCGCCATTATTATCGTAGTATAGAGGGATGGCATCTGATGACATTACTCCAAGCTCTACGGCGAACATCTTGTACCAAAATGCTTGTTTCATAACTTTCGATGTGGAGATGTACTCAGCTTTCGTTGTGGAGTTTGTGATCACTGTCTGCTTGAAACTCTTTTAGCTAACAGCACCACCATTGCATACAAGCAGATTTTCAGATGTCAACTTTCAATCATTTATATCAGATATAAAGTCTGAGTCTTTATACCCTTGGACTTAGAGTTCTCCAATACCAAAGATTAAAAATATATTCTTAGTCCTTCTCAAGTACCTAAGGATACACTTCACATAAATCCAACACTCCTCACCTAAATTCAGCTAGTATCTGCTCGTGACACTCACAGCATGCGCGATATCAGGTCGTGTGCATAATATGGCATACATGAGGCTCTCTATTGCCAAAGCATAAAGGATCTTGCTTATACGTTCAATCTGTCCAGGTGTGTTGTAATACATCTTCTTGGAGAGATGAATGCTATGTCTGAAGGGCACCAATCCCCTCTTGGAGTTTTTCATACTGAATCTTTTCAGCACCTCTTTTATATACATTTTCTATGATAGTCCCAGCATCCTACTCGGTCAATCCCTATAGATCTTTATTATAAAGGATGCCTCTCCTAGGTCTTTCATAGAGAACTCTTCCGACAACCATATTTTGATGGATGTCAACATGAGAATATCATTTTCAATTAGGAGGATGTCATCCACGTATAGTACTAGGAAGATAATAGTGCTCCCACTAATCTTTTTGAAAACACACGGCTTTTCCTCATTTTTGATGAATCCAAATGATTTGATCACATCATTAAATTGAGCATTCCAGCTTTGAGATGCTTGCTTAAGTCCATATATGGACCTTTACAGCTTGCCGATCTTGTGATCACTATCACTAGATGTGAAATCAAGCAACTATTCTATATAGATATCTTCCTCAAGATATTCATTTAAGAATGCCATTTTCTCATCTATCTATCATATTTCATAATCAAAATAGGCTGCAATAGCAAGTAGTGTGTGGATGAATTTTAGCATGGCTATTGGCAAAAAGGTCTCCTGATAGTCAATGCCTTCGCACTGACTATACCCTTTCGATACAAGCCTAGTTTTGAATATCTCTATATTTCCATCGGCACCTATCTTTTTTTTGAAGATCCATTTATACCTAATAGGTACAATACCTTCTGGTGGATCTACCAAGGTCCAGACTTAGTTTGAGTATATTGAGTCAATCTCTGACTTCATTGCCTCTAACCATTTTTTTGGAGTCAATATCAGATATTATCTCATCATAGGTTTTGGGATCATTACCATGAGTCCCATTTTCTATGAGGAACATTTTCTATATATCCTCCAAAATGGTACTTAAGTATCTCTTAAGAGGATGGAAAATCCTACTGACCTACATGGTGGAGGAGGTTGTGTTTAGATTGGTTAAGACTGACTGGGTTCCTCAGGTTCGTTAGCTTGTTGCTCTTTGGAGACCTTCTCTTTGAGCCTAATCTGTCTTTCAATACCACCATCTTGAATAAACTATTTTTAAAGAAAAATAGTGTGTCGACTCATAATAACATTATGGTCTTCTGAAAGATAGAAGTAATATCCTAATGACTCTTTTAGATATCCGATAAAATGAGCTCTAAATGACCTAGACTCTAATTTATCCTCCTGCTATTTCTTGACATAAGCTGGATAATCTTAAATTCTAAGATGACCCAAACTTGGCTTTCTACCATGCCATATCTTATATGGTGTGGTAGAAACTGTTTTAGTAGGAACCTGATTCAGTAAGTAAATTACGGTCATTAGACTATATCCTCAAAGAAACTCAGGAAGGTCCGTGAAGCTCATCATGGATCGAATCATATCTAATAGAAACTAATTTTTTCATTCTGAAACCTCATTGAATTGAGGCATTCCAGGGGGAGTCCATTACGAGACTATACCATTATCCTTGAGATAGTTTAAAATTTTTTTACTAAGATATTCGCCTTCTCGATTTGATCAAAGAATCTTAATGGATTTTTTGATTTGATTTTTTATTTCATGTCTGAATTTCTTGAATTTTTCAAAGGCTTCAGACTTATGTCTCATCAAATACACATATCCATACCAAGATAGATCATCGATGAAGATATGAAGTAGATATAATTATCTCTAGCTGGCACATCAAATGGGCTGCACACATCTGTATGTACCTAGGCAAGTAGGTCTGTGGCCCTTTTCTCATGTCCTACAAATGGGAGCTTGGTTATTTTGCTCTAAAGGCACGATTCATAAATCAGATATGACTCGAAAGTCAACAGACTCATAAGTCCAAACTTTTTTAATTTACTAATCCTATCTTCCGCTATATGACCTAGCCTAAGGTGCCATAGATACCTATCATTTAGACTATCCCTAGGTTGCTTAGATCCTATGGCATTTATATTTTGCTCAATATTTAATATAGATACATTAACATGCAACTGATAGAGATCGTTAATTAAGAAATTATTTATAATTTTATTTCTTTCAAAAAAAATAGTATAGTGATCATTAAGAAAGCTAATTACATAATCTTCCTATGCTAAATAAGAAATAGAAATCAAATTTCTACTTATTGCAGGCACAAAATAATAGTTTCTAAGAATTAAATGTAATCCTAATGGTAATCATAGAGGGTAGGTTTCCATGACCATAGCAGCAACCCTTGCTCCATTTTCAATGTACAGGATCATCTCACCATCTCTCAACCTCCTGCTCTCCTCAAGACCCTGCATAGAAGTGCACAAGTGAGCACTAAAACTAGAGTCAAGCACCCAACTAGATGAAGATCTTAAAAGTAGTACCAAGTAAGGATAAGGTTTTTTGTTTCAAAACTCTTTGAACTTAATTTAAAAACAATCTAATCCTTATCTATCTGGGGCGATAAGGTGGGCATCTGAAGGTGATTATCTCATGCACAAAATCCATTGGTGCATTGAGAGAAGAGCATTGAGAGAATACATGATGCAAGGGAGAACTCTAACTTCTTTGGACTCTAGGTTTTAATCATTTGGTTCTAATTAAATCCCACTTAATTAGATCCAAAAGATAAGACTAAACTTAATCCAATTAGGCTTGAAACCAGCTTAATTAAGTTCTAATCAAATCAAGATTTGATCAAGATCAAATCTTGATCAAGAATCAATTTTTCTTAGTGATTAGATCATCTCATAACCTATTTGGATCAAACCAAATTAAATCTAATTCAATTAGATTTGATCCAAAAATACATTGTTCAATCAAATTGAGCTAATTAGTAATCTTATTACTAACAAATCTTTCAATAATGATAGAGTCCCAGTCAAGTGAGACTCTTTATAATAGAGTTCCAATCTAGTGAGACTCCTAATCATTGAGTCCCAGTCTAATGGAACTCTTGATCATAAAGTCTTGGTCCAGTAGGACTCTTAATTAGGATCAGATAGGTACTTCTTTTAAGTATGATCCTATAGGTTCGAACCTAAGCTAGTAGTACCAGAACAAATTTTTATACCAATCAAAATGACCATCTAACAATGGTATCCAACGTTTGGATAGGTTGAATGTATGCGAAGCAATGTTCAAGAACCTAAAAGCATATGGTTACCGTATAATTCATCCATTTGATCCTGGACACTTAGAGAATAATCTTGGATTTAACTATCAACCCTGAAAGAGTCATCCATATTGTATTTCAAATTTTAAATCCATCACATTGATTATCCTGGTCGAAGTTTTGCTAAATTAAAATACAATGATGCATTATCTCCAAGCTTTTGGAGCGGTCAATCACATCTTGACTCATACACCGACTTAATAGGTACTTGACTACACCCAAAAATCTTTCATTACTGAATTAGAAATTCAGATAGTCCGACACTAAAGTATAGTAAGTTGCTTGCAAGTCATCATGGTATTCTTATATTTGAGGGATACTTATACCCATAGCCCTCGAAAATACTCTTAACAGCAGAGTGCTTCGGAGTAGTCATGTTCAATGGAAATATACTCCGACATCTCACTTGCATGCCATACCAATGTCTTCATACTTCTTGATTAAGAGGATAACTAACCCATATAGCACACAATGACCTACACTTGATATAGCTATCATCATAGTTATAGCATATCATTTAGTCGCGAACACATTTAAGGACTAAATGATAAATCCTTCTTTATTGATTTAAAATATTTCTAAGAACTTCATCACAACATAAAAGTTTGTTAAAAGAAGATGTATGTAATTTATGATGAAATAGTCAGATGATATTTTATTAATAATTAATTCACATATTTATATGTATAAGCTCAATCATCAATAGGCTAACGATAGGCTTTGGAACATAATTCCCAACAAGGTTAACCGATCCATTTGATTTATGGCTGCAATCGATTCATTTGACCTACGATCGGAGTTGAGTTTGGCACCGATCATGAATTTATGGATCGTCTATATGATGTTCTTTTAGAAAGCCTTCCCTATCCTGATAAGAAAGAGAAAAGAGCATTTATGTTAAATGAATAGCAAAACATATGTGGATCCTATCATGAAAAGGTGAGGATAAGAGAGACAGCATTGGGATCGGTTTGAAACCCTTACATATTTCTACTTTCTCTTTTCCCATTGGTCTCTAGAAGACCTTTTCTCTTTATCTCTCTTCTTTTAATGCATATTTGAAAAGTAGAAAAGTCATGGGAAGAGAAAGAGGGTCTCTAAAGTGGGAGGAGGCTCCTTCCAAAGACTGGATGTTTGACCAGTTTTTATCTTTGGCGACTTAATGTTGTTGAGGTGGCGCGATAGAGTTTCTTTGACAAAATAGTCACTCCTTCCCATAAATAGGCTTGTGTCCTCCCAACTTCAATTATTTGCTCGGGGGGCCTCTTATTTAATGAGGCAGAGCTTGATAGTTGCACGGCATGGACCATCTTGTTTCTTCTAGGAGTCAGTGGAGGGGGTTATGAGGCCACCTTCGATGGCTAATGCAGTGCATGATTTTTAATCAGAACTTCTAACTGTTGGTAATAAGATCCTCTCACAAACCAGCATGGCCACTGGTGATTAGCCAACAATAAGAAACAAACTCCTAGAATTAATGCGAAAGCACAAATAATGGATTCAAGGAAGAAAAAGAGAGAATAAGAGTTTTTCGAAAGAAAAAAACTTTTATTTAATATTTTTTAGCATTACTATAACCTTGACCTATTTTTCTTATAAATACTATATAATAGGGTCAATCCTCAAGCTCAAAAAAAAACTATTCAAATCCAAACAAATCCACATACAAAATTGATTCCATGAAACTGAGCCGACCCAGTCTTAGACTGAGCTGGCTAACCTATGATTGGGTTAACTCACAAAATTACTAAGCCGACTAAGTTGTGTACTGTGCCAGCAGTCCCAAAAATACTACTTTTTATTTGAATTTTTTCTAAGACATAGCTAATCCAGTCCTGGATTGAGTCGACCCAGCTTCCAACTTAGTCGACCTAGTCTCAGGATGAGCCAGCTAAGTTTCTATAACTCTGCTTACCTAAGCTGATTTCTTTGCTGGCTTGCTCTCATCTTTCCATAATCTTTCTTCTCTTATTTTCAAGACTTGGAAGCACCACACCTGAGCTCACATTCTTCATCTTGGTGCTTTCAAGTTCTTGTGAACTCATCTCTTTCTAGCAGACTCATCCATGCCACACACATCTAAAAGTTATCTTTGGAAAGTACCTTTATGAGTGCATCCGACTGATTCTCTTTAGTATGGATCTTCATTAGTTCTACTTTATCTTCCTCCACTAACTCTTTGATTCTGTTATACCTCATATCTATATGCTTTATGTATGCATGATAGACTGGGTTCTATGCCAGCAACAGAGCACTCTGACTATCACTATACAATGTAACCTTGCTTTGCTCTACCCCCATCTCAATAACCAGCCTTCTAAGCCAAAGAGATTTCTTTGCAGCCTCAATTATTCCAAGGTAATCAGTCTCTGTGGTAGATAAGACCGTGATTGGTTGAAGGATTGATCTCCAAGACATCGATCCATTAAATATATAGAAGAGGTATCTAGTAGTAGACCTCCTTGTATCAAGATCATCAGCATAATTTGCATCTACAAATCTTTTTAGAGGACCTGAACCTCCATAAATCTTCACAGATTTTTCTTCAAATCCTCCAGGCTGTCCACTAAATACCAAATCATAATCTCTTATTTTCTATAGATATTAAATATCCACTTCAATACTTTTCAGTGTTCCTTCCCCGAGTTAGCTATATACCTACTAATCAAGCTCAGTGTGTGTGCTATATCTGGTGTATAATATACCATAGTGTACATCACACTTCTTATAGCATTCGCATAAGAGACTCTATCTATATATTCTCTCTCCTCTTCTAACTGAGAACTTTGATACTTGGTGAGAGATATGTGATTTGGCAATGGTGTCTCTATAGGTTTGGCCTTCTTCATACCAAATATTTTCAAAAATTTCTTGACATATCCTTCTTATGATAAATGGAACACTTCTTTGCATCTATCTCTATAAATCTTCATTCCAAGGATTCTCTTTGTTGGACCTAGATCCTTCATCTCAAACTTAGATGATAATGCTTCTTTCATCCGTTTCACAGCTTCCATACTTCTACTAGCTATAAGCATATCATCTACATACAAAATCAGATATAGGCATCCTTATCATCTACATTCTTGACGTACACACAGCAATTATATTCATATCTATTAAAATTCAGACTCAAAATAAAACTATCAAATCTATGATACCACTGACGAGAAAATTATTTTAGGCCATACAGTAACTTTCTGAGTAAATAGATCTTCTTCTCCTGTCCAATCACTATGAAATCATCTGGCTACCTCATATAAATTTTTTTCTCCAAAATTTTATGAAGGAAGGCTATTTTCACATCTATCTACTCTAATTTCATGTTATGCTGTGCCACTAATGATAGTAAAATTTGAATAGATGTATGACACACCATAGGAAAGAATACCTCAATATAATCAATTTTTTTCTTTGTGAGTATTTCTTTGCTACCAGTCTTGCTTTGAATCTGACTTCATCTTTTTCTGAAGGCACCTCTTTCTTAGTGAACATCCACTTTGAGCCAATAGGTCGGACATCTTTTGAAAGATCTACCAGCTGTCATATCTAATTTTTTTTCAACAATTCCATCTCCTCCATCATAGCCTGCATCCATGACTCTTATTCTTCACTCTCTGTAGTCTCTGCATAGTTTTTTGGATCTCTATTAGTAGTGATGAGCGCATAGGAGATAATCTCATCAATGCTATATCTGATCGATCTTCTGATTTTACATCGGGGCTTATACAAAACCACTCCCACTAGCATATTACTCCTGCCTGAAGTTTATGGCTGATCCTGTACCTCTACCTGAATAGCTGGCTCTCCATGCTAGTCCTCCATCTGAGTAAATATTCTTCTACCTAGCTCAACCTCAACAGGAACACTCTTATAAGTAGATGTAGATTGTATGTCATCTGCCTCTGACTGGCCACCACTGTTCATCTTCATTTTTCAGATACACCAGTATTTTCATATCTTTTTAAGATTCTCTTCTCATCAAAGATGATATCTCTACTAATTACTGACTTCTATGCTTTAGGATTTCATAGCAGGTACCCTTCGACTTCTTGTAGATATCCAATAAAAAACATCCTATGAGATTTTGGGTCCAACTTCCTCCTCTCGACTACCTCTACATATGCATAGACTGGACAACCGAAGACCTTCAGATGGCCAAGCTCCATCTTCTTTTCACTTTAGATCTTCTCTAAAATGCCTCCATTTAGCTTGTGATGAGGAGACCTGTTAATAAGAAAATAAGAAAATATTATGGCATCATCCCCAAAAAAATATTAAAAGTGATGTCTATAGCCTCAAACTCTGTGCCTTCTCGATCAGTATCTGATTCATCCTCGCTGTAATACCTTTTCTGAGTAATCATTGAT
>QRFJ01003592.1:81538-161510 GCA_006176705.1 Cocos nucifera
ATTAAATTTTAATTTAATTTTCTAATTAAATTAGAAATTAGGTTGATATAAGTCCTAATTGAACTAGGACTAGTTCTTCGTTGCAATTTGCTCATCCAATAAATCAATCAGACTTGATCCAATCAAGCCCAAACCAAATTTAATTAAATTATATTTAATTAAACTTAATCTTAGCCCTTTGGCTTAATCAAATTAAGCTAATTAGCAATCAAATTGCTAATCAATCCTCCTGCAATATTTACACTTGGTCAAATATTAATCGTATTGAATGTTTAATCCTAGAACGATTCTTAATCATCGATCAACTATCTGATCAGATCGAAAACTCTTATATGTGTGACCCAATAGATCTGAACCTAAACTAGTAGCATAGGTATAAATTTTTGTATCAATCAAACTGACCATCTTGCAATGGTACCCGACAGTCGGATAGGTCGAATATGTAGAACAATATCCTTAGAATCCATGTGGATATAGTTTTTGTATAATTCATTTCCCTGACCAAATGCTCATAGAATATCTCAGAGTTTAACTGTCAACCTCGATTAGGTCATCCCTATTATATTTCAAAATATCAAATCTATCTCATGGATTATCGCTAAGATTTTTGCTATATTGAATATTAATGATGCATTCTTCTCCAACTCTTGGAGTGGTCAATCCCATCTTGATCACTCAACGACTTATACAAGACTTGACTATGCCCAAAAATCTTTACGATCCTAAATAAAAAATCTAATTATGTACCATGTAACCTAGCAACATTGAGTGTGCCTTGACAAGGCCACTATGGTGACTCAGGTCTAAGGAGATACTTATACCCTATTCCCATCAGAGCAGCATTTCATCGATAATAAAAGCTCCAAGTGGTCCCACATTCATCGGTGATGTACCCCATTACATCATTACTTGTTCCATATTGCCAGTGTCTCCACACTTCTTAGATTAAAGAAAATAATCAGCCCATATGGACACACAACTGACCTATGCTTGATAAACAGCTGTCGTCCTTATTAATAGCATATCATTTAATCATGAATAATTTAAAGACTAATAGATAAATCATCTCTTTATCATAGCTAAATAGTTCTAAGAACTTCATCACAATAATGGAGTTCATTAGAAGATGTAGACTTTATGATAAAAATATCAAAAATATATTTTATTTAATAATGAATCAATTACAATTACAAGATAGCACAACCATTAACAGGCTGACGATTAACTTTGGAACATATTTTCCAACAACTCCCACTTGTTCTAAAGCCACTTGGCATAGTATTTAATATCCATCTTCAACTTGTGGTCATCGAACTCCTTTATCATTAGGGAGTGAAGGGTTCAGCCAAGTTATCCTTTCCATCTGTCTTCTGAATATCAACGTCACCTCTATCCACAATCTCCCAAACCAGGTGGTAGCGATGCAGTATGTGCTTTATCCGCTCGTGTGTCTTTGGTTCCTTCGTCTGAGCAATGGCACCAGTCCTATCACAGTAGAGTAGGATCGGACCACAAGGGAGGGTGCTACTTCGAGTTTGGTGATGAACTTCCTTAATCGCACAGCTTTTTTTACAGCATCTGATGCTATGATGTACTCTGCTTCACAAACAAAGTCTGCCATAGTATGTTGCTTGATACTCTTCCAGTAGATGGCTCCACCATTTTGGATAAAGACAATTTGATATGCTTCTACTATCATCATGGTCAGATTGAAAGCTAGAGTCAGTAAACCCTGCAAGTTTCAAATCTAACTCACCATAAACCAACTATTGGTCCTTAGTATTTCTTAAATATTAATGATGGTTTTAACCATTTTTTAGTGATTTTCTCCTGGATCAAATTGGTATCTACTCACTACTCCTTGTAAGTATGCCACATTTGGTCTCATACATGACATGGTGTACATGATAGATCCCACTATCGAAGTATATGGGACTCTTCTCATATGCTCTCTCTCTTAAGAAGTTATCAGACAATCCTTCTTAGAGAGAAAAATTCCATGGCCTATCGAAAGATAGTCCTTGAAATTTTCCATACTGAATCTTTTCAGTACAGTTTTTTTGTATGTGAACTGGGATAACCCAAGCATCCTCTTAGATCAATCCTTATAGATTTTCATCCCTAGGATGTAGGATGCTTCACCTAAGTTCTTCATGAAGAACAGAGATGACAACCATACTTTTATTTCTTACAGCGTGGGGATGTCATTCTCGATTAAGAGATTATCATCAATGTACAAGATAAGGAATACCACTGTCGGATCATTCGCCCACTTGTAGATGTAGGGCTCTTCTCCATTCTTAAGGAAGCCATATCTTTTGATCACCTTATCAAAATGCATGTTCCAACTCTGAGATGCTTGCTTCAATCCATAAATGGATCTCTAAAGCTTGTACACCTTGGACTCATCTATAGATGTGAACCCCTTAGGTTGTATCATATACACCTCTTCGGTTAGCTTTCCATTTAGAAAAGCTATTTTCACATCCATTTACAAGATCTCATAGTCCAGATGGGTAGCTATAGCAAGCATTATTCGAATGAATTTGAGCATTGCCATAGAAAAGAATATCTCATCATAGTCAATACCATAACATTGACGATACCCCTTGACAACTAGATGGGCTTTATAGGTTTCCACCTTTCCGTCTATGCCACTCTTCATTTTGAAGACCCATTTACATCCAATGGGTTTAACCCCTTTGGGTGGGTCAACCAATGTCCACACATCATTGATCTTCATGGACTCCATCTCAGATTTCATGGCCTCAAGCCATTTCTCAGAATTAGATCTCTACATTTCATCCATGTAGGTGATCGGATCCTCATTATTCTCATCGAGTTCGATAGGATCACCATTTTGGATCAACAAACTATAGTATCTATCCGATTGATATGGTACTCTACCAGATTGACTTAATGATGCGGAGATATTGGGCTCTGAATCTGATCTAATCAAATTTGGTTCAGGTTCAGCAATAGGTATTGACTTTTCTACCTATTGAACTTCATCAAGTTCAATCTTTGAGGCAACGGTTCTTTTATCAAGAAACTCTTTTTTCAAGAAGATTGCTGTTAGGCTGACGAACACCTTTTGTTCCTCAGCTTGGTAGAAAATATACCCTTTTGATTCTTTTGGGTATCTTATAAATATGCATTTGTTAAACCTAGGTTCAAGTTTATCTATGATTAATCATTTCACATAAGCCGGGAACCCCCAGACCCTAAGGTGCAAAAGTGCTAGCTTACATCCTATCCATTGAAGGGAAATCCTGATTTCCCTTACCAGGTTCGTTCAGATCTGATCAGATCAAGAGATATATTTCAAAAATTTTTTCTCTTAGATCTGTATCAGATCAGGGATGCTTCAGATCTGATTCTTATTTATTTAATAAAAATTAAATGAAAAGGATAAATTAAATCACATTCAATTTACCTGAATAAGGTAATCCTATTACCCTGTTGATGATCCTGTTTGCAGCGGAAGGTTCTGGATCAAGCCACGCAAGCGCCTGGCCTCTACCGGTATCCACTCGGGCTGGATCTAGAGATCCTCTTCTTCTCTATCACGCCTCCAAAAATCAGATCTGGATCTGATCTGGAGGATCTTCAAAACTCCTTTTGAAGATCTGCAGTCGTTCTTCGCAGCAGCGCAGCCTTCTTGCTTTTGATCTCCTTTTCTTGATCTAAATCGCACCAATCCAAATCCAAAACACTTTTGGACGTGGAGAGCAAGGGGAGAAGAGAGTATGGCGTGGAGAAAGGGGAGAGAGGCAGCCTTGGGGCGTGGGAAGATTGCTTCTTGATTATTTTTTCACTTGGGCGCTGGGTCTCTTATATAGACTAAGCGTGATCCAAGTCATCTTCCTCCCAACCAATCACAACCCTTTGTGAAATCAGATCTAAATCTGATTGGTGGGAATTAGAGTCCCCTGGATTCCTACTTGGAGGAGTGCCTTGGACCAGTCAAACTGGATTCTTAGAAGAACTCTCATTGGAATCCTAAAGGGAGATGGAGTCCTTGTCCCAACAAGGACTCCTAGGCGCCTCCTACTTGGGCTCACGCCACCCTTGGCGTGCGCCCTCTCTCCTTGCCAGGTTCTGGCAGGGGGACAAGCCCCCACCAGCTCTCCAATAGGTGCATGACATGTGGTCAAAAGTCAAAGGGTGAATGGTCAACGTTTGACCAGTCAAAGGTAGACTTTTGACCAAAGTCAAAGAACAAGAAATGGCAGGTGACCAAAAATTGGCAGGTAATGTCTTACAAATAAGACAACCTATTCTGACTTGGACAACCTCCAGTCAGACCATAAGAAGGACTTCTGATTGAGCACAAACTCCTTTGGCTCAGACAGGACAACTTATTTATGATAGCAAAAGAAGAACGTTAGGTTCAATCGAGTGCTAGCACGATTTCCTTGAACCTAATTGAATCTCATTCAGATCAATTGAACTAGATTCAGTTCAATTGATGATCACCAGATTCAAACCCTTGTTTGTGTGACCCAGTTAGGTTCAGTTCTGTATGGTAATGGGATATGTCATGATCTCTATCATCGACATCATCGAAACTCCTTTCGATGGATCAGAACTCTTCTGATTCGAACAGCTAGAATGATCGATCATCTAAATCATTCTAATTGCTCCCAAAATCCACCAGTGACACCTAGCAGTATATGGTGGCAACCTCATCAGAGCTGAATGCGAACCTCTTGGTGCAGCTACCTGTGTGATTCAGTTCTTCTATCTTGAGCCCCGATCAGATTAGGGTTAAGGTGAACTCGTCAAACCCTAGTCTCTGTCATATGATGTAATCATTCGATTCGAGTCCAATGTGAAAATCTAAATAGAAACTCTTTCTATTATTTCACTCTGCCATGGCCATGGGCTTCAAGACTTGATTCTCATGATCATCATAGGGCTACTCCTCTACCACCGAGGTAGATAGATCCCATCTTGATGCAATCCAGTTCCTACAATGAACATGTCACAGCCAACATACACCTCAGGGTTCCATATGGCTAGGAGACCGAGTAATGGTGTAGTCAAACTATAACACCCTCAAGGTGAACTGCCGATGCATCTCAGGTCAAAGAACCAGACACACTACTGCAGCATCGAGTCAGTCATTGACGAGAAGGTAGACTCCCTAATGACTACTCGAGGTGGTCACGCTCAGTGCCCTCATTCTCTAACGAGTACCTGTACTCTCGCTCCGGTGTCTCCACACCGTAGACTCAAGACTCATCTACTAAAGAGAAGCGATCGTACACCAACCTTCCGGATCAATCACCATCCTCGTGATGATCCTATGGTCGGGAGCTATTTATGAGTTAATAATGATTATTCATGTCTTAAATTTTCAACTCTTGAAAATATGAATTATCATTACCATTAACTCAAAGGATGTATCACAGACACTAAATACACATGTGTGATAGAAAATAACCCATTTATTAATTATAGTCAAAATTACAATTTTGCCCCTAGAAGTGTATTACAAGTGTCAGCCAATTCTGGCTTCTAGGGCACATATATCTAACATCCATATCTCATATGGAGTCTTAATTATAGACTTACTTGGAATCCTATTTAATAGATAGCAAGCCAATTCAAGTGCATATCCTCAAAACAATATTAGCAAGCTAGCAAAATCCATCAAGGATCAGACCATATCTAATAGAGTCTGATTTCTCCTCTTAGATACACTATTATGCTATGGTGTTTCTGGAGGAGTCCATTGGGAGAGAATTTCATTCTCTCTTAGCTATGTGAGAAACTCACCAAAAATATATTTTCCTCCTCGATCAGATCGAAGAGTCTTAATATTCTTTCTAGTTTGTTTTTCTACTTCACTTCTGAATCATTTGAACATTTCAAATGATTCTGACTTTTGTTTTATTAGATAGACATATCCATACCTGGATAGATCATCTGTGAAAGTAATGAAGTAGAGATATCCACCTCTAGCACTTGTGCTCATTGGGCCACATACATCAGTATGTATTAGACCTAAGAGCTCAATGGCTCTCTCATCTTTTTCTGTAAAAGGTGACTTGATCATTTTTCTAAGAAGACAAGATTCATAGGTTGGAAGTGATTCACAATCACTAACTTCAAGAATTTTCTCTTGAGTCAATCTGTTTATCCTATTCTTGTTGATGTGACCTAGCCAACAGTGCCATAAGTAGATATCAGATACACTATCTAATCTAGAGTGCTTGCTAGTAGAATAGACTACATTAATAGATTGTGATAACATATACACATCATTGTTCGAATATCTAGAGAATATAGTAATACCATTCATAATGACATTAAAAAATTCTTTTTTTATTGAAAATTTATAATTATCTTTGGCCAAAAGGCCTACAGAAATGATATTCAAGAAAAAACTAGGACAAAAATGACAATCACTAAGAACAGCTATATGGGACATAAATACAAGTTTCAAGATTCCTAATGCTAGAATTGGAACCGATCTTCCATCTCCAACGTTAAGAAACCTCTCGCCTTGCTTGAATCTCCTACTGACCAGCAACCCCTACAATGAATTGCAAATATGGCAAGGGCAATCAGCATCCAATACCCAATCAGTTTTATCATAGATAGAGAAATTACAAGGGGTTATCATATAAATACCTTGTCTAGCAATAACTTGCTTCTTTCTCGGCCTGTTGGGGTCCAATAAGGCAATGTACTAAGGATAGTTCCTCTTCTAGTACTCCTGCTTCTTACAGAAGAAGCATTCAGCTTGACTCTTATCAGGCTTGATCTTCTTGATCTAGCCCTGCATAGATGTCCCAGCCTAAACTTGCATCTTCTTTGGTTTCTTCTTCTTGTTCTTCTTTCCTTTCTTAAAGGATCAAAAATCAGAAGATGAACCTTCCACTAAGTTCACATACTTCTTGTAGAGCTGGTGATCCTTCTCAATGTTCTGAAGCAACCCTAGTAACCCATGGTAGTTAACTTCAGGCTTTGTCATTTTATAATGAGTAAGGAATGGGAGATATGATTTGGGCAATGAGTTCAAAATTGCATCTTTCCCTAGTTGCTCATGCAAGGAAAATCTGAGCTTGCTCAAATGCTCCATCAACTCAATCATGTACAGTACATGATTAGTGACTAAAGCTCCATCCCTCATTTTGGCGTTGAAGATGGTATAACTAGTCTTATGCCTCTCAACATCATTGGGTGTACAAAAGACTCATTCAACACTTGAAGCATATCTTCTAGCTGAGTTGACTCAAACCTGTGACTGAACTCATCACTCATGGTAGCCAACATAATGCAACGCACCATGATTCGATCATTGAGCCACTTCTGGTAAGTGTCTCTAATCATTCCATGTGCATTGAATGTTGGCTCCTCAGGTGTCGGATTTGTAGTACATACATAATCCATTCATGCTTCAGGACAATCTTCAACTTTCGATATTAGTTATCGAAGTTGGATCCCACCAGCTTATCATTGTCTAACAATAATCAGAGTTAAAGAGAAGTAGCCATATCTGCACAAAGAAAAAATAAAATCTAATTAGTTATTGATTCATTAAATCTAAAGATTTAGACTTTTAATCAAAAGATTCTTTCACTATTTTATTCAAATTGGTAGCCTCTACCTCCAATTCAAGGAATTAGCTTAATTTCTTAGTGGATACTAAAATCCACATAGACTGCACATAAGTCCAACTTTGATTGGTCAACCCATGTAAATCTAAGGATAGGTTTATAACTAATTATTTTTTTAAATAATTTTTAGTAATTTAATTTTGTCCCAGTACCTGATCAGTAGGCTTTGGCCTCCACTGAAAAGATCAGATTTGGTCCAACCATTAACATGACCATACTTGCTCCATCTAACCAATGAATGATTAAGTCCAACTTTGGTTGGTCAACCTAACCACTATATAGATAGATGCGATCAAGAAATCATATTATGAATAATAATTTCATTAGCCGATAAGCACCAGGGGTTTGGGCCTTCAATGATTATCAAACTAATGGACCCATTATCATCCACTTAATGGAAGGCTATGATCTAGTTATCACCATAACTATTTCATTTTTAGGGATCTAATAATTTTAGAGAATTTAATTGATTTGATTTAAAGAAGATAGAGAGAATGAGCCAGCCAATTTTGATCCTTCCATTGACTTCATCAAGTCAGATAAAAAAAAAAAGGACCTATTTCAAACCAACATTAGGAGCACCTAAATCAATCACACTGATTTACCTAATTGACATGGGTGAGGCCAAATCACCAAGTCATCTAATCAAAATCTAATTCATCAGGATGGCCAAATAAGTGAGATCAGTGAAAGGGATATGCCATTAACTTATCAAATACTGAATCAATGTGAGTAGCTCCCAATTAGAAATCATTGGTCAGACTACCAAACTTACCTTAGACACTATTGAAGGGAAATCCTGATTTCTTGGACCAGGTTCATTCAGATCTGATCAGATCAAAAGATATATATTTCATAATTTTTTTTCTTTGATCCTAATCAGATCTGAGATGTTTTAGATCTGATTATTATTATTTTAGAAATAAAATAAAATTTAGATAAATTAAATTAAATTTAATTTACCTTGATATGGGTAATCCTATTATCCGTTGATGATCCTGTATGCAGCGGAAGGTTCTGGATCTAGCCATGCAAGTGCCTGGCCTCTACCGGTATCCACTCAGGCTGGATCTAGAGATCCTCTTCTTCTCTATCATGTCTCCAAAAATTAGATCTGGATCTGATCTGAAGGATCTTCAAAACTTCTTTTGAAGATCAGCAGTCATCCTTTGCAGCAGTGCAGCCTTCTAGCTTTCACTTGCCTTTCTTTGATCTGGATCTCACCAACCAAGCTCCAAAACTCTTTTGGATGTGTAGAGGAGAGGAAAAAGATGGGTTTGGCATGGAGAAAGAGGGGAGAGGTAGCCTTGGGGTGTGGGGTTTGAATTTCTCAAACTTAATTTGAGTTGGGCGTAGAGTCTTATTTATAGACTAAGCGTGATCCAACTCCTCTTCTTCCCAACCAATCACAACTCTTTGTGAAATCAGATCTAAATCTGATTGGTGGGAATAGAGTCTCCTGGATTCCTCCTTAGAGGGTGCCTAAGACCAATCAAAGTTGGTTCTTAGGAGAACTCTAATTGGAATCCAAAAAGGAGATGGAGTCCCTATCCAATAGGGACTCCTAGGCGCCTCCAACTTGGGCACATGCCAAGGGTGGCGTGCGCCCTCTTTCTTACTAGGTTCTGGCAGGGAGATAGGCCCCCACCAGCTCTCCAATAGGTGCATGACATGTGGACAAAAGTCAAAGTGTCAATGGTCAACATTTGATCAATCAAAGGTAGACTTTTGATAAAGTCAAAGAACAAGAAATGGCAGGTGACCAAAAATGGCTGATAATGTCTTACAAAATAAGACAACCTTTTCTAACTTAGACAACCTCCAGTCAGACTATATGAAGGTCTCTGATTGAGCATAAACTCCTTTGGCTCAGTCAAGATAACTTATTTATGATAGCAAAAGAAGAACGTTAGGTCAATCGAGTGCTAGCACGATTTCCTTAAACCTAATTGAATCTCATTCAGATTAATTGAACTAGATCGGTTCAATTGATGATCACCAAATTCAAACCCTTGTTTATTTGACTCAATTAGTTTTAGTTCTATATGATAATAGGATATGTCATGATCTTTATCATCGACATCATTGAAACTCCTTTCGATGGATCAAAACTCTTTTGATTCGAACAGCTAGAATGATCGATCATCTAAATCATTCTAATTGCTCCCAAAATCCACCAGTAACACCTAGTAGTATATGGTGGCAACCCATCAGAGCTAAATGTGAACCTCTTGGTGCAGCTACTTGTGTGATTAAGTTCTTCTATCTTGAGCCCCGATCAGATTACGGTTAAGGTGAACTCGTCAAATCCTAGTTTCTGTCATATGATGTAACCATTAGATTCGAGTCCGATGTGAAAATCTAAATAGAAACTCTTTCTATTATTTCACTCTGCCATGGCCATGGGCTTCTAGACTTGATTCTTATGATTATCATAGGGCTGCTCCTCTACCATCGAGGTAGATAGATTCCATCTTGATGCCATCCAGTTCGTACAATGAACATGCTATAGCCAACATACACCTCAGGGTTCCATATGGCTAGGAGACAGAGTAATGGTGTAGTCAAACTATAACACCCTCAAGGTGAACTACCGATGCATCTCAGGTCAAAGAACCGGACACACCACTGCAGCATTGAGTCAGTCATCGACGAGAAGGTAGACTCCCTAATGACTACTCGAGGTGGTCATGCTCAGTACCCTCGTTCTCTAACGAGTACCTGTTCACTCACTCCGGTGTCTCCACACCGTAAACTCAAGACTCATCTACTAAAGACAAACGATTGTACACCAACCTTTCGGATCAATCACCATCCTCATGATGATCCTATGGTTGGTAGCATTTTATGAGTTAATAATGATTATTCATGTCTTAAATTTTCAACTCTTGAAAACATGAATTATCATTACCATTAATTCAAAGGATGTATCATAGACACTAAATACACATATGTGATAGAAAATAACCCATTTTAATGATATTGGTCAAAATTATAATTTTATCCGTAGAAGTGTACTACAAGTGTTAACCAATTCTAGCTTCTAGGGCACATATATCTAACAACTATTTGGTTCATTAGTTTCAACTTGACCAACCTAGTAATTTTGAGTTTGACCGCATAGCTAGGGATCAAGTCCATCTTGGTTCTCATTAAAGACATTGACTTGACCAACTACAATTATTGTAAATAATCTAGAGAATTCTTGACCTAATCTAAGACAACTATTGATTAGATTTAGTCAATTCTCTAATTAAATTGATTCTTTAATCTAACCTTAGGTCTAACCCAATTAATGGACCTAATTCCCACTAACCCATTAACCCAATGTGTTATGATTTATGTCTTAGGATCTTCAATTCACAATCCTAGATCTTAAGCAATCAATTCTTAATTCTTAATTAAGTTTTGGGCTAAGGGTTGGGGTTCGGCATTTCGAAAATGATTTTCATATTCGTAAAAAAATTTTGCAACATGGTTCTATCAACTAGTTGCATGTTTGATTTATAATAAATATGCACATATAATCAACATGAAATCTATTTTAGATATAATCTAAACATGCTCATAAAATTAAAACTATTTCAATTCTAATTAATCATAAATTATCTTAGATCAGGTCTAACACATTTATGATAATAAAAATTATATTAAAACTCTTTTAATTAGATCATAAAATTTTTTAGATCTAATCTAAAATTTTATGATCAGGATTTTAGATCCACATGCACTAGGACAACCACTCCACTGTAAGAGATAAACCTTACAGCAGGATAACCTTACAGCACGTGCAATCTAAAATTTTATTTTTAGATTTAATCATCAGATTATAAATTAGATATAATCTAAAAATATAATCTAATCATGTATAAATCATGTAATAAATGAATCTAGGCTCTAATACCAATTGTAGGAACCGATCTAGGGTTCTAGGATTAGCTTTTGAAACTTTTTGAAAATTATAGTAGAAGAGGTGAATTAATCATATTAAATCATGAATAATATAACATAAAATCCTAGATATAAGATTCTTTTATATGATTAAGTCATGCTATTAAATCAAAAAATAAAATATCAAAAAAACTGCATTTTAATCATATTAACAGCAGACTACTCTAGATCAGATCTAGACATATAATAGGGATATCAGATCATCCTTACCTTTGAATCTTGAGTTCCATAACACACAGATCCAAGCCTGAGGTGGTTGCTCTGAGCCACACATGTGTCTGGCCTCTATAAGTTGTTCACACGAGCCCTCAATTATAGATCTGAAGTTCGATAATCGAAAATCAGCATAGTATGCCGGTACTATGCTGATCCTTCTCTAATGATCGATCTGGATCTTCTTTCCTTCAAGCTTAAACTCTCCAATTTTTTAAAGTTGAGAAAGATTATTCATAATTCTGAGACACCTCTCAAACACTCACGAAGATGGAGGAATAGGAGTGGAAGAAAAAACTTAGAAGAAGACCCTCTTCTTCTTCTTTCTTCTCTCACCAAAGCACCTTGATTGGTACCTTTACAAAATCCCACACCCTAGTCTTCCCTCTCAGATTTCTTATGCCCCGAATCACCTCTCTTAGATGTGTAATCCATGAAAAATTAGGTCAAAATTTGTTTTTTATAAGGAGATAAAGAGGAATCCTTGACTACGTAAAATACCTAGTCAAGGGTTATCCAAATAGGGCTAGACTTGGGACACCCAACTCTTGGGCGTCCTCTCCTTTATTTTTTTCATGGACTACCAGAGAATGTCGCATAAAAGGCCCTCTAAAATCCATGAAAATTTGAGAGGAAAAATAGGGATAAGGGCGACACAAAATAGGAAGGAGTTTTGGTTTCTCAAAACTCTATCTCATAGAGTTTAAATCAACTCAAACTCTTCTTTTGACTTGATCACAATATCTAAATACCATATTTTAGATAAAAGGAGCAAGGGGGTATGCATGAACATCTGGAGAGAAATATTTCCACAAAAAAATTCAACAAAAATGGCATGGAGGGCATTGGGGCTAAGGTGGCGCATGGAGATAGGAGTCCTAGTCTCACTAGGACTCCTAGTTTGACTTGGTCCAACTTGATCCTTGGACCAAATTAAATTAGGATATAATTAACCTAATTAGATTAGGTTATTAGTCCAACAAATAACCTAATTAAATTAGATTAAAGTAGATTTAATTATAATTTAATTTTTTAATCAAATTAGAAATTGGGTTGATACAAGTTCTAATTGAACTAGGACTAGTTCTTCCTTGCAATTTGCTCATCCAATAAACCAATTGAACTTAATCCAATCAAGCACAAACTAAATTTAATTAAATTATATTTAATTAAATTAAATCAATTAGCAATTAAATTACTAATCGATCCTCCTGTAATACTTGCACTAAGTCAAACATTAATCGTATTGAATGTTTAGCCCTAGAACGATTCTTAATCATCGATCAACTATCCGATCAGATCAAAAACTATTATGTGTATGACTCCATAGGTCTAAACCTATGTCAGTAGCATAAGAATAAATTTTTGTATCAATCAAAGTTACCATCTAGTAATGGTACCTGACGGTCGGATAGGTCGAATGTGTAGAACAACATTCTTAGAACCCATGTGGATATAGTTTTTATATAATTCATCCTTTTGACCAAAATGCTTATAGGACACCTCAGAGTTTAACTATCAACTCCGATTAAGTCATCCATATTGTATTTCAAAATATCAAATCTATCTCATGGATTACCCTAGCTAAGATTTTTGCTATATTGAAATATAATGATGCATTCTTCTCCAACTCTTGGAATGGTCAATCTCATCTTGATCATTCACTGACTTTGCAAGTACTTAATTATGCCCATAAATCTTCCATCACTGAATTAGAAATTCAGTTAGTCTGATACCAAAGCACAGTGAGTTGCTTGGAAGCCACTGTGGTGATCTCAGGTCTAAGAGATCTTATACCTATATCCCATCAGAGCAATTCTCGACAGCTGAATGCTCTGAAGTTGGTGATGTTCAATGATAATGTATCCATACATCTTACTTGTATGCCATACCAATGTCTCCACACTTCTTGGTTAAGAGGATAATCAATCCATATGGTACAAAATGACCTATACTCGATAAACTCTGTCATCCTTATTAATAGCGTATCATTTGGTCATGGATAGTTTAAGGACTAATCGATAGATCTTTTCTTTATCATAGCTAAATAGTTCTAAGGACTTCATCACAATAATGGAGTTTATTAGAAGATGTAGACTTTATGATGAAAATGCAAAAAATATATTTTATTTAATAATGAATCAATTATAATTATAAGGTAGCACAATCATCAACAGACTGATGATTGACTTTGGAACATGTTTCTCAACACATCTGTGTAGGATCAGATAAAGAAACTCAAGCTTGATAAGAGTCAGGTGGAGTGCTTTTATTGTAAGAAGTAGGGGCACTGAAAGAGAAATTATCCTCAGTACATTATCTTCCTAGATCCGAACTGGTCGAGAAAGAAGCAAGCTATTGTTGGACAAGGTATTTATATGATATCTCCTTATAATTTCTTAATTTATGATACTACTGACTAAGTATTAGATATCGAAAGTACCTATCATATTTATAATTTATTGGTGCAAAAAATAGTGCCGATGTAGGAGTTGTTGGAGTGGGTGGAGATGAGGCCGTCGATGGGACCTAGAAGAAGAAGTTTATACCAAAGATGGGTGATAGGAACATGATGTAGTCATTAACATATCGTGTTTATCAATTTAATCCAACTTCTTAAAATAACTAAAAATACAATGATAATAGTGAGTCGGATTGAATCTACAGGGAAGGTAGTATTTTTAGATTTAACATTTTTAATTTTTTTAAAAGAAAAAAAATTTAGAAATAGAATTTGAAGTTAGAAATTAAAAATTAGAATTGCAAAGTGGAAAATAAATTATGCAAAAAAATAAACTTGGTACTAAGATCTACTAATTAGATCTTAGCATCTACTTGCAGTAAAATAAAGAACAATAATTAAAGTACAAAAATTAAATTACAATAAAAATGGAAAGCTGAAATTAAAGAGCAATAATAAAATTTTTATTAATTAAAATTTTAGAATTTACATACATAAAATTTAAAAATAAAATAAAATAAAATAAAATAGCCTAATCTTTAATATTGGATCGGCATGGGTGGAAAGATGGTGTAGAAGCTCAACTTTTCCTCCTGGCACCAGTTGCCTTGAAACAGCCATTAATCTAGAGCCGCTTCATCCTATACCAAAGCTTCACCTTGATCGGAGATGTTTGTTTTGAAGGCCTGGGGGTCCTTAAATAGATGTTGGAGGGCTGGAGGATTTTCTTCTAGGCAATGTGGGACTAAGGGCCATTTTAATCGTGAAAATAAGTAGAAATCCGAGTAAAATTTGAATTAAAATAGCTCCTAAACAAATTCTATTGAGTTCTTTTAATTCTGACCATCAGATGGTGATCCGATGTTTCCAAAAATACCAAAAATAGATGTATAATGGCCCAGATCAAGTCGGATTAAATTCTGACCATTGGATCGCGCTTAATGGAGGAAATTAGGCCATTGATCATGCACTTGAGAGTCTGATCACCGTCGGGAGCTTTCTGAACCATCGGATTGAAGCTGGAATCAAGCACTACCATCCGATGGTGATCCAGGTGAAATCAGAAACCAAATCAGAGTTGGAATAAATCTTGACCGTCCGATCTTGATCGCAAGCAACCACTACCACACGATCGCATATTTACTATTCTCATGGACCGCATGGATCGGCCGCACTGCACACCATAGCCAATCAACACTCCTATCAACAAGTGAAAAGATCGATTGCCCTATGAACCATGATGGATTTTCTGTAAACCCTTTAAGGGTCTAGGTCCACCATGTGGCAAGCTTTGATTTGCCCATTTTTGCTGAGCTGGCGGTTCACACTGTATTGTAGACCGACGGATGGCTTCTGGGCTTGAGTCGGCTAGCGTGGCTGGCTTAGTGCACCGACTTAGTCGGCTTGGCTTGGCGCATTTGAATGCGTCGGCTACTGCGGCGTGGCGGCTTGAGCCGTATATTATTTTTTATTTAATTTTTTTAGAAATTTGTATCTTTTTTCTTTTAGCTCTGCTTTGCTCAAAACTTATTTTGTTGTGATAAAAAAAATAAGCTCTTTCCATTAATATTAAAATTTTATTTTTTTTATTTTTATTACTTTTTTAATGAATTTTTTAATTAATAAAAATATGAATTTCTTAAAAATATGTATCAATTAATTATTAATTCTTAAAAGTAAGCATAAATTAATTGATAACTTGATGCTTTTATAGGTAAATTTATAGTACTTATCACACTCCGCAACTTAAGCTTTGCTCGTTCTCGAGTAAAGAAAGAATTTAGTTTCAAATACCTTTTAACTTTAGAATTTTGAATTTTATCTAAGTGGTTTTTAAAATGGTCATTGATATTCAGTAGAGCATAAGTGAGATATATCATTGGAGTATTAATACTTATCAATAGAAAAATTAAGTAAAAAATATTAATTTTTTTTGAATTTTTTCTAAATTATCCTATCTTTATCTTTAATTTGTCTAAACTTTCATATAGACAAGTGTATTGCTACTTCTGCCCTTAATTTATTGATTTTTATTTTCATATTGCCTACTTTTTTATGCTTACTTAGGCAACGGAACCCAATTACTCGATGGAAAACTAATATTTTTTATTTTTTATTTATTTTTTTTTTTTTTATGTTGTACCACTGTGGAGTGTCTTATCCCCTTAAGCTTTTTATTTGATTCATGTAGCGAGTCTTGGGCCAATGACTTCCAAATCAGTTGGCTTTAGGGTACTAGGTATAGAATACCCCTCGGGCTTACTAACTTGAATCAAATATACTACGAGTTAAGACTAGCTTTACAACGAGCTTCTTTATTCTTTCCATCTTTTGACATGAAATTCGATGCTTGCTTAGGTAAAGAGGCCCGGTTACTCAATGAGAAGTACTTAGAAACTATTTTATTTAATTTTTTATATAGAAACTATTTTATTTAATTTTTTTATATGAAGAAATGTATAGTTACCCTACATAAGCTTATAAAAAGTAGACTTTTCTTTGATGCTAGTAAAAAATATTAGAAATGCTCCAAGAAATTTTTTTTTTTATGTTTTAGACTTAATTCCTTACTAAATTTTCTTAATACTTGATTCCTCAATATCTCACAGATTCTCTGATCTGTGCATCAATTTTTTTTTAAAAATGCTTAGTTTAATTCGATTCTTAAGCATAATCAGGTGTCTAAATACTAAATACTAACTTTTTTAAGGACTTAAAATTTTAAAATTTTTATTTTTCTTCCCCCAACTTAATCGATATTATCCTCAATGGAGAAGAAAAAAATAAAGGGTGTAATAAAGAATATGAAAGAATACACCTGACTCAGTATATTTTTGGTCTAGCACATGCCTTTGAAAATTTGGACTCTCCCTCCAACTTATTCAAATTATCATAAAAAGAAAATAAACTAAAAAGATAAATTAGATAAAAACTAACTATTGGGATGCCTCCCAATAAGTGCTAAGTTTACCATCTTCAGTCAGACACAATGTAGCTTAACTATCCTATATCGAATACCAGATTGACAAATTTCAATGGTTTTGGATTACCAATCTTAGAAAGTTGATTTATAATCCCATTATTGATATATTCATTGTTAATTAGGAGAACATAATTTGTGACCCCATTCTCAGACTCATATTTATTAAGAATTTCTTCTATTTGTTCTTCTAAAATGCTCATGAATGGAGTTTTAGGAGTTAAGTTTGATTCAATGGATACTGAAAAGGTGTCTAAAGGTGGTTTTAATTCTGGAGGTAAATTAATATGATCTTGTTTAAATAACTCTATTAATATTTCATTACATGCCTCTTGATTTTTGTAAGAAGAACCGGCTTCTAGGGTTGAAGGGAATAGGACATTAGGTTTATAAGTCTCGGATAAATCATCTATTCTCTTTTTTCCTATGTCTATCTCATTTAAACTGGAACTAGCATTAGTACTAATTCTTAGCTCGGGTTTTTCTATGTGGTTTGTCTCAATACTAACCAGTTTTTCTAAATTTTTATTTTGGCTAGCATCAGTACCAGCCTCTTTCACCTGGTCTTGGTATGGGTCCATAAGAATCCTATAGTTTTTAAGTTCAGAAATTACTTTGGTATTCTTGGATTAGGGATTCTTAAGTGAGACATTAAATTGATAACTTGGTCTAGATGATTGGTGGACATTAGGTGGGTTGCTTGAAATTGATAGGCTCGGTAGTTGATCTAGTTCTCTCCTCATATTAGACTTAACTAATTATTCTATTTAAACTTCTAGCTTGACAATTGATTGTTGTTGGCTTAGAATTAATTATTGAACTTGTTTGAATTTATCATCGGCTAGATTGGTCTATTGATGAGGAGGTGGGTATGGGGGCTGATTATAATGTAGTGGTTGAGAAGATTGGCTAGGTTGTCCCTTATTATAGCCATAGTTTTGGTACTTGGGCCTATTTTGATAATTTTGCACTGATGGAGTTTGGGTCTGAGCCTGAGTCTATTGTGATTTCCAAGAGAAATTAGAGTAGTTACTCCAATGCTGGTTATATGAATTTGAAAGAAGATTATTAAGTGACTTAGAGTAGCCTTGAGTAGCTTGAACTTGTTCTTGGATAAAATATGAAAACTGTGTAGCATGATAGATTGGGCTAGGTGATGTGAATTGTGTAGAAGATTGTTGACCTAGGATGAGGAGTTGATCTAATTTCTAAACAAGAAGGTCAACTTTATCTAATTTTTGGACTATTAGGTTCAGATTAGCCATTTGATCATCAGGTTTAATGTGAATCAACCATTCAATTAAGTTCAACTAAATCAGAAAAAGTAATTTTCTACTGTGCACGTATTAGTGTAACCCTAATGTATGGTTCAAAATTTTTTAGAATATTTTTTTTATATTTTTTATTATTTTATTTATTATTTTTAATTTAATTTAATTTAATTTAATTATTATTTTTAATATTTTTTAGTTAGTTTAATTTAATTTAATTTTTAATTATAATTATAATTTTATTTTATTTTATTTTTTAAGAGAAAAAAAAGAGAAGAAAGAAATAAAAGTTCTAAAGAAAAGATCCTAAGGAGTCTTAGAACTAAGAAGAGAGAGAAAAATTATGTTTAATTAGATTTGATGTTGGTTAGCAATCAAGTTGGTCAATCAATCTTGACTAAGGATTGTCCTAGATCTAGACAGCTTCTAACTGTCAGGATCACCTTCAAGCCCTCCAAGTGTAGGATCAGCCAATCAACTGATCAGATAAGTGTAAGGTCGGTGGGAGTCCTCCCGTTGCTTACCTTAGACATCAATTATGCTTGGCCAGATAAGCAAATGAAACCAATTAGAAACCACCTTCCTTCAGGCTCAGTCATCTCTGAACCATTTTCCTAGACACCAGTCAAATTAACTAACCATAACCTGATCAACTCTAAGGATTTCTTGTTCTATTAAGCTTGAGCTCCTAGGGCTGATGTCTAATTGATTTTAAAATTAAAGGCTTAGGTCAATGCAGGATGCTGCTTGGTTATTTATGGGCTAAGGAAGGGTGATCAAATTTTCCCCATATCTTGTTTAATTAGGTTGTGCCCTTACTTTGGTTTAATATGAATATGCACAAAAAATTTTCAATCAAAGAGTTCTATGCAATTTAAACTAGATGCATGCAACTAATTGAATTCTGAAAGGCTTACCTTACCTCCAGCAATCATCAAAAAAAAATAAAAATAAAAATAAAACTAATATGATGCATGCTCTAAACAGTTAGGATTTCTAATTTTATCATGAGACTTTTAATAAGATTTAAATAGCTATTTTTTAAATTAATTTTAAAAAAAAGTAAATAAATAAATAAATAAAAAGGAAAGAGGACTAGGGTTAGGATTGATCTCACCAAAATTAGATGCTTTCTTCCTCCCCCCCCTTTTTTTCTTTTCTTTTTTTTCTACAAAATAAATAAAAAAGTTAGTAAAAAAAATATTAAAAAAATATTTACAATTAATTTATAAAAAAATCAAAGAAATTAAAGAAAAAAATAGCATCTATTCCTTCTCCGACAACAATGCCAAAAACTTGATAGGAATGCGATGTAGTCATTAAGACACCGTATTTATCAGTTTAATTTAACTTTTTAAAATAATTAAAAATACGTAGATAATAGTGAGTCAGATCAAATCCACAGAAAAGGTAGTATTTTTAAATTTAAAATCTTTAATTTTTTTTAAAAAAAAGGAAAGAATTTAGAAATAGAATTTGAAGTCAAAAATTAAAAATTAGAATTGTGAAGTAGAAAATAAATTATGTAGAAAAATAAACTTGGTACTAAGATCTACTAATTAGATCTTAGCATCTACTTGCAGTAAAATAAAGAACAATAATTAAAGTATAAAAATTAAATTATAATAAAAATAAAAAGCTAAAATTAAAGTACAATAATAAAATTTTTATTAATTAAAATTTTAGAATTTAAATACATAAAATTTAAAAAAATAAAATAAAATAAAATAGCCTGATCTCTAATCTTAAATTAGCATGGGTGGAAAGAAGGTGTAGAAGCCCAGCTTTTCCTCTCGATACCAGTTGCCTTGAAGCAGCCATTAACCCAGAGCCACTTCACCCTGTACCAAAGCTTCACCTTGATCGAAGATGTTTGTTTTGAAGGCCTGGGGGTCCTTAAATAGATGTTGGAGGGCTGGAGGATTTTCTTCTGGACAATGTGGGACTAAGGGCCATTTTAATCATGAAAATAGAAAGAAATTCAAGTGAAATTCAGATTAAAATAGCCTGTGAATAAATTTTGTTGAGTTCTTTTAATTCTGGCCATCAGATGGTGATCCGATGCTTCCAAAAATACCAAAAATGGATGTGTAATGGCCCAGATCAAGTTGGATTAAATTCTGACTATTGGATCGCACTTGATAGAGGAAATTAGGCCGTTGATCACATGCTTAAGAGTCCGATCACCGTCGGGAGCTTTTTGGATGGTCGGATCAAAGCTGGAATCAAGCGCTATCGTTCGATGGCGATCCGGGTGAAATCAAAAATCAAATCAAAGTTGGAATAAACCTTGATCATCCGATCTTGACTGCAAGCAACCACCACCGCACGATCGCACATTTACTGTTCCCATGGAATGCATGGATCGGCCGCACTACACACCATAGCCAATTAGCGCTACTATCACCAAGTAAAAATACCAGATTGCCCTATGAGCTACGATGGATTTTTTGTAAATTCTTTAAGGGTCTAGGTCCACCATGTGGCAAGCTTTGATTCGCCCGTTTTTGCTGAGCTGGTGGTTCACACTGTGCTGTAGACCGATGGATGGCTTCTAGGCTTGAGTCGGCTAGCATGGCTTGCTTGGCATGTCGGCTTGGTTGGCTCGGCTTGGTGCATTTGGACACGCCGGCTGTTGCGGCATGGCGGCTTAAGCTGGCTGAGCTATATGTTATTTTTTATTTAATTTATTTTATTTTATTTCTTTAAAAATTTATATCTTTTCTATTTTAGCTCTGTTTTGTATGAAACTTATTTCGTTATGATCGAAAAAATAAGCTCTTTCCATTGATGTTAAAATTATATTATTTTTATTTTTATTATTTTTTAATTAATAAAAAATATGAATTATTCAAAAATATGTATCTATTAATTATTAATTCTTAAAAATAAGCATAAATTAATTGATAACTTAATGCTTTTATAGGTAAATTTATGGTACTTATCAATGGATAGCTCTGGTAGGATCCTCCAATGCTCAAGTCAGTTCTTTGACTAAGAAGAATGGAGTGCTCAGAAGAATTAAGATGGAGATGAGAGCTTAGAGAGAAAACATATTTGAAGGATCCGTTACACAGGCAGAGCTGGTAACAAACTAATGGTGATAGCTGTAACTGCCTGGTAGTGGACTGTTCAGTTCACATAGAGTTTGTTATGGAGAGTAGTGTCCTTTGTCACGACTTGCCAGTCCATTGGATGTTAATAGTTGAAGTTTAAATGAAACTATTATAGATAATGAAAAACTTCACATATCAGCAGCTTAGGAGTGGTTTGGACTTCTCTGAGGTCATCTTTACATTGACTGATATCTGCTATATTGAAGGTTGAATTTGCATAGATGTCGAGGTTCTTCTGCTTTTTAAGCCTGCTCAATCGACGGTCAGGATGTTAGGTGGCTATCTTTTCCTCTGAAAGGAGTTCGAGAGATGATTGGAGGAAGTTCGTCTAGAAGTCTTGAAGGAATCCAAATGAAGATCCAGTTCACCACTAGAAGAAATTTGTCTAGATCAAGAGATGGCTAGTAGCCACGATAGACGGACACCACCGGAATACTCTGGCGAGTCTCCACTATTACTCTAGAGTTTGACCACTTTCAAGGTTGTCCATAAGTGAATAACTGTCTGGCTAGAAGGTTGGTAAGGGCGGTGGATTCGCTGATTTAGAACTGTGGTGGATTTTTAGGGAAGTTCAAACTTATTCTTAAGATGAGGTCCTTTTGTCAACTCTAGATTACACATTTAAGGTTCCTAACATAGGAAAGCCGAGATCCACCACTCGTGATAACATATAGAAGCTCTTCTGGAGAGAATCTCTATCAGCCTGTGATTCCTATCGTGAGATCGAACTGCAATTGTGAGATTCAACTTGAAGGAGATCTGGATGGAAAGGAGTTTGGCCATTCCCAAGGTTGGCTGGGCTTGGCTACTTAGAGATTGGATACCTTGCACTCAACTACTTAGGAGACTACTTTCACTGTCGAAGTTTGT
The DNA here is from genome assembly GCA_006176705.1 of Cocos nucifera. Taxonomy (NCBI): domain Eukaryota; kingdom Viridiplantae; phylum Streptophyta; class Magnoliopsida; order Arecales; family Arecaceae; genus Cocos; species Cocos nucifera. The sequence continues at coordinate 104,032 of QRFJ01003592.1, forward strand.
TTGAAAGGAGTTTAACTAGAGGGGGTTAACTACTTATAGCGAAGGAATTCGGCTGCCTTTATTATGCAAGCTCATTTGGGTGAGGCTCGTAATGCCTTGCAGGTTACATGGTAATCTGAAGGAGCTGACCATCGAAATAAAGTATCATTCGGCTTGCACGAGTTGGAGGTCGGCTTTCCTAGAGTGAATTGGAACCAAAACGTATATGGGTCGAGGTTCGATCATGGTCGCTGCATCAAATAGGACCATCCCAAGGCTGGGCATCTTGTCAAACTTTGGCAAGAGTGGATTTATCATCAATACTAGTCTCCCCACTCTCGAGTTCGAAGTTCGAAAGAAGAGTGTATAAATGTGAGTGCCAAAGTTCTTTTCCATCCTATCACTTTTGCAAGGCAAAGTTTTGGTGTAATCTATACTAGCACCGATGTTTCTTTAGGATGGGATGATCCAAAAAGATAAATTTCAAAATTTCCATCGAAGAGGCACTCGAGGTATGGTGTCATTAAGGTCCTGCCAGCTGCCATAATAAGTGGGACATGCGTCCAACGAAGATCGGGTAGGAAGAACCTGCAATCATAACTGCGCTAGGTGTCCCTCGAGTATTTAAATCCTTTCCTCCCTTCTGGCACCTTATTCCATTCTTGAGTTTTCTCTATCTTCCTAGTCTTCGCCTTCTTCTCATTTGAGAGCTTCAACCCTTTCTACAATTTCCTTCGACCACAAATCTTCCCATTTCTTTTACGCCCCGTCAGTTTCTTTCCTACCATCTCAAACCATTTTAGGTTAGTGCCCAAACTGTTAGAAAACATGCAAGGCTTCATGCATAGATTTCAAAATTTTTTCAAAATTAAAGTAGCAAAAGATATAGATTAAACAGTTTAATCTATAATATGCATGTAATCAAATTATAAAATTCTACATCAAGGATCTATAACATATCATGATGTAAATATAAATCTAAAATTAAATTAATCACAAGTGGTATTGATCATATCAATACCTAAATCTAGAACAATTCTAGATCTAACCCTAGATCATATCTAGGTTACCAAGAGATCAAATCTCTTATCTTTGCATGGGTCAAGAACTCCATGATTGATTTTTTTTGTTGCTTTTAGAGCCGCACATGCATCCGATCTCTACAAGTGATCCATACGAACCTGCAACACAGATCGGAGGTTCATCGAATGAAGATCCGCTCGAAGTGCTAGCTTCTTGTGGATCCCTCCTGATGGTCAATTAAATACATATTCTCTAGATCTTTTGGACACTCTAAGAGATAAAGAATATGAGGAGGATTAGGAAAGAAATCCAACCCTTGGATCTTCTATAAATTAAAAAATAAAATTAAGAAAAAATAAATCCTAAGAGAAGATAAGTCTTCTCCTTCAGGACATCAATGGTTGATGTCCTAAAAATATGTCTATGCTAGGACAAGAGGAGACATTCTCCTTTAAAAATTTTTTTAAGTTTCTAGATTTAATATTTTTAATTTTATTCATATAAAATTCTCATAAAAATTGAAGAAGAAGGATTCTCCAAGAATTCCTAATAGAAGACCTTTCTTCTCTTCTCCTTCTTACATCAGGACATGATCAAATCATGTCCAAAAAGAACATCATGCCCCAACAACTTGGACCACTTATCCCCACAACCTATTCCTCTCTCTGTCAAATTTTTATCATGTAAAAATCATAAAGAATAAATAAGAAAAAAAATACATAAAAGAAAAATAAAGAGAAGACAATCTTCTCTTACCTTGTCTTTTCAAGACATCAACCTTTGATGTTTTAATTGAAGGCTCTTCTCCAAGAATCTTGGCATCGCAAAACCACCATGCCTTCTCCTCCTTTTTCTCTGATTTTTTATGAATTTTTTCATATTTATCATGTCCTTAAAGGGCCTTGAAAAGTGGCATGGGTTAACAACGAAGGACTAGGTCAAAGACTAGTCTTAAAAGGACTCTTGGTGGCGTCCAACTTTTGGACGCCACCCCCATTCCTTTCTTTAATGTGGGAAGCCAGAAAATCATGCATAAAATGATGGGGAGTGTATGCACAAAAATAAGGGAGGCGAGGAAAAAAATCCATAAAGGGAGAGGTAGAGTTTTGGAATAGTAGGACTCTATCAAACAGAATCCTAGGCAAAACTAATTGCCATCTTCGACCAAGTCAAAAATATATTCTAAGTAACCTGATTATGTGGGGTGTGGAGAATCTTTTATGCATGGGAATGTTTCACATACACATCAAAAAATTATGGGTGGGCATGGGCTTTCTTAGGCGCAAGAGAAAGAGAGAGAGAGAGTCCCAGTTCCCAGTCCAACTGGGACTCCTCTTGTTTGACTAGGTCAAAATAGTTTTAAATTTAATTTAAATTATATTTAAATTAGATTAAATGTAATTCAATTAAGAGTGATCTTAGTTCAACTAGGAGCTTAATTAAATCAGATTAAATCAAGATTTAAATCTGATTTAATTTCTAAATCAATTAGCTGCACCCAAGTCCTAGTCAAACAAGAAATTATTCTTTCTTGCATTTGGCTTATCCAATAAACCAACTAAACTTAACTAAATTAAGTCCAAACCAATTTTAATTAAATCTAATTCAATTAAACTTGAGCTCAACTAAATTGCTCAATCAAATTGAGCCAATTAGCAATCCAATTGTTAATTGATCCTCTTGCAACACTTGCATTAGGTCAAATATCAATCATATTGATGGATTGACCCTAGAACGATTCTCAATCATTGATTAACCATTTGATCAAGTTACAAACTCTAATGTGTATGACCCCATAGGTTCAAACCTAAGCCGATAGCATATGAACCACTTTTTGTACCAATCGAAGTTATCATCTAGCAATAGTTCTCGACGTCCGGATAGGTCGAATGTATGCAAAGCAACATTCTTAGAATCCCGATCCATGGTTACTATATAATTCATCTCTATGATCGATAATGCTCAAGACAACTTTGAGTATGCTATAAAACACTCATACAAGTCATCTTTATTATATCTCAAAATTTTGCAAATCTCATGACACCTCACGAGGATTACCCAGGCCTAAGTATTGCTAAATTAAAACATAGCAAGTCATTCTCTTTCTGAAGTTAATCAAGAGTGGTCAATCTCATCTTGACTCATACACCGACTTCACAAGTACTTGACTGTACCCAAAAATCTTTTGAAACTATATTAGAAATACAGGTAGTCCAGCACCAAAGGACATTGAGTTGCTTGCAAGTCACTGTGGTGATTTCAGGTCGGAGGGACACTTATACCCATTGGCCTTAGTTGGCTACTGTTGATAGTAGAGTGCTATATTGATCATATTTAGTACAGATGTACTCATACATCTCATCTGAATGCCATACCAATGTCTCCACACCACTTGGTTACGAGGAAAACCAACGCATATGGCATACAATGACCTACACTCGATAAGTTATCATCCTTGTTAATAACTTATAATTTGATAGTGAACAATTTAAGAACCATTCGATAAATCCTTCTTTATCGATTGATTATTGTTCTAAGGGCTTCATCATAATTTAGGAGTTCATTTAAGAAAGATAAAACTTTTATGATGAATCAGCCAAATAACTATTATTATTAGATAATTCATATACTAATTTCAATCATCCACCACTTAGATGATTGGCTTTAGGACATATTTTTCAACAACTCCCACTTAGACTAAAGCCAATTAGAATGATATCAAATATCCTATCTTTCACTTGAGTTTGTAAAACTCCTTAGTTTCGAGGCCTTAGCAAATGGATCAAACAACTTCTCCTTTTACATCGATCTTCTAAAGATCGACATCACCCAGATCTAATATCTAATGTAAAAGCGATGCAGAATATGTTGGTCCTTGGATTCTTTAGCCTGAGCTATGGCTCCAATGCTACGATAGAATTGGACCATTGGTGGAGAGTGCCACTCCCAATCAGCTAATGAACCTCAGTAACTGCACAACTTACATGGCAGCATCATATGCCATGATGTACTCTATATCACTAACTGAATAGGCTAAAGTATACTGCTTGGAACCTTTTCAGCAGATTGCTCCTATAATTAGGGTATGGCTCGACATTCTCTTGTTGTCATCTTATTTTGACTGAAATTAAAATATCCACATATTTTAAGTCAGTACTTCCATATTTAAGTCACTGAACCTTTGTATTTCTCAAATATTTACGGATTGTCTATACAACTTTCAATGGCTCTAACTTGGATTAGACTAATATCTGCTCACTACCTCTAGTGAGTATACCATGTCTAGTTCCGTACATGGAGAAATAAGATGACAGCTAAAGCATTAATCCTTGCAATGCTGGAATGCCATTCTCGATTAAGAGAATTTCATCCTCAAACATCATAAGAAATAACACTATAAAATATTTTGCCTAATTATAAATATAGGATTTATCTTTGTTCATAACAAAGATATACATTTAGAATATATGTTCGAACTCTGAGATGATACTCAGATGGGCTTTAGAGGTCCTAACCTTCCCATCTTTGCTACTCTAATCCTATTAAAAATCTATTCACACCTAATAGATTTTATCCCTTTAGGTGAATCAACTAGTGTCCATACACTATTGATTTTCATAGACTTTAATTTAGATCATATGGCTCCAAGCCACTTCTCAGAGTCAGGCCACTACATTGTATCCCTATAGGTGATCGGATCCTTGTTGTTCTCATCGAGTTCAACAGGATTACAATCCCAAATCTAGATATTGAAGTATTTATCTTGCTAATGTGGTACTCTACCGGATCTCCTTAAAGATGACACTTTAATAAACTCCGAATTTGATCTAATCAAATTCGGTTCTGTAGGTTTACCAGACAACATTAATTCTTTTCTACCAGTCAAACTTCTTCGAGTTCTACTTGATAGAAATCAGTTCCTTCTCTAAGAAACTTCTTTCCAAAAGGAATGTCCTACTGCTAAAAAACATCTCATGTTCTTCAATATGGTAGAATTAATCATCCTTAAATACCTATTGGACTAGGATCCAAGTTTATTTGTATGCAAACCTATGACATAGGCCAATCAACCCCAAACCTGAAGGTGAAAGAGTCTAGGTCTATGCCTGATCCATATCCCATATGGAGTCTTTGCGATATATTTACTCAAAAAATTTTTGGAGTAAAACAAGTAGTTAGTAAGCATAACCCTGAAATAGGCAGACTAGCAAATTCTATCATGGATTGAGCTATGTCTAATAAAGTTCAATTTCTTCTTTTAGTTATACTATGTTCTGAAAAAAAATTCACTAAGAGAGAATCCAATTCTCTCCTAGATATGTCATAAATTCACTAGATAAGTATTCACCTCTTTGATCTGATCAAAGAGTTTTAATACCTTATTCAGTTTATTTTTTTATTTCATTATTGAATTATTTGAACATTTTAAATTATTCATCCCAGATGCACCCATGCCCAGATAGGTCATCTGTAATGAAATATTAATATCTTTCTTTGGCACTTAAGTTTACAGGTCCACGTACCTCACTATGTATGAGACTTAGAACTTTATTGACTCCTTCATCTTTTTTAGTAAAAGGTGACTTTATCATCTTCCCAAGAAGATGAGATTTATAGGCTATCAATGATTCATAATAATTGATGTTGAGATTTTTCTCTCAAGCTAACCCGTTTATCTTATTCTTGTCAAGATGACTAAGCCTATAATGCCAAAGATAGATATCCATGATATAATCTAACTTGGGTGTACACATTACACTTAATAGGCAGTGTGAATATTAAATATCATTTCTTTATTATCCATATATTATTGTAATATTATTCATAATGATATCATAATAATCTTTTTTATTAATAAATGATAACCATTTCTGATCAAAAGACCATCAGAGATCACATTTATCATAAACGATGGACAATAATGACAATCACTCAAAATGACATCTATTGAAAATAAACTTGATAATTCCTAAAGCTAAGATTGGAACAAGACTTCCATCCCCAACGTTCAGGTATTTCTCACCATTTTCAAATATCCAACTTACTTATAGTCTCTGCAATAAATTGCATAAGACTACCAACATCTAATACCTACGTAGTAGAATTATATACAAAAAAAATTTAAGACGTTATCATATAACATCCTTAATAAGCAACTTTTGCTTCTTTCTCTTGTTCAGCCTATTATGGTCAAGGAAAGTAAGATAAATCTTCTTCCTATGATCCTGCTTCTAACATTAGAAGCATTATGCCTGATTTGGATTAACCTTAGACTAATTATTTTTACTGGGCTAAGAAGCCTCAGTACGAACCTATTCATACTACTAAACCAAATTTAACTTTCGATACTAATTATCAAAGTTGGATCCCATAAGTCATCATTGTCTAACAGAAAAAGGATCAATTAGGGTTTAGCTTTATTTTAAGAAAATCGAATAATAATCTAAGTATCTGAATTATATTAATCCTAGAGACTTAGACTTTAGTCTAAAGGTTCTTTCACTATTTTATTCAAATTGATAGCCTCTACCTCTAATTTAAAAAATTACTTTAATTCCCTAGTAGGTACTAAAATCCACATAGACTGCACATAAGCCCAATTATAGTTGGTCAACCCATGTACATTTAAGGATAGGTTTATAATCAATTATTTCTCTAAACAACTTCTAGTAATTTAATTTTGTCCCAAAAAACTAATCAGTAGGCTAGGGCCTCCACTATAAGGATTCGATTAGGTCTAACCATTAGCATGACTATACTTGGTGCATCTAACCAATGAATGATTAAGCCCAACTATGGTTGGTCAACCTAACCACCATTAGAGAGACACATCCAAGACATCATATGATGAATGATAATTCCATTAGTCAACAAGCACCATACCTATGGGCCTCCAATGATTATTGAGTTAATGAACCCATTATCAAACACCTTAATGGGAGGCTATGCCTCAGTTATTTCTATAACTTTATCATTTTAAGGATCTAATAATTTTAAAGAATTTAAATTATTAGTGATTTAAGGATAGAAGACATGGATCAATTTGGTCCCACTGACTTCACCAAGTCAAGTCCTTCTACTTACTTCTAAAGTCATTAATGAGGATTAGGATCAATTTTGGTCCATGGACACCGATATCAGTCTCACTGAGTAAAATCAGTCTCACTGATTTTCTATATGACATGGGTTAGAATGAATCAATGAGCAATCTAATCAAAATCTGATTAACCACATTAGCCAGGTAAGTGAGATCGATAGAAGGGTCTGCCAAGTCTTGCCTTAGACACCATCAAAAATGACCAGATAAGCGGGCTGTCAATTAAAAACTATCGGTCTAGGATGCCAGACTTACCTTTGACACCAATCGATTTATCAGTTTTGATTTGGTCTGCCTAAAGACTCAGGCTCGATCACTAAGCCACCATCAGTATCCATTTGTTAGATGTATGAACTTTGATCAACTATAACTATTGAATTGATCTAAAGAAATGACCTAATCCTAATTAACTATTAATTAGGTTTGATCAATTTCTTAACTAAGTCCATATTTAATCTAACCCTAGGTCTACCCAAATTAAGAACCTGATCAAACTAACCCATGACCCTTTAACCCATGTTTTATAAAATTGTCTTAGAATCTTCAAATCATAAATCTAGATCCTAAATAATCACTTAATTCTCAATTAAGTTCAAGGCTTATGGATTTGGATTTATGGAACCTCAGAACTAATTTTTGATTTTATTATTTAAAATATTTTTTAAATTATAAAAGCTTTACTTTAAATCAAATTCAAATGATGGTTTTAGATCTAATTTGTTTCAATGTTTCGATCATATCCTAGGATTTCGATGAAAGAAAAATCAGATTTTTTCTACCGCATGATGCATTTGATTAGATCATATTTATAGAAAAATAATTTTAAAAATTTTTTATGATTTGATCAAATATGAGAGTTCTCAGATTTGATTAGATTGATCTAAAATTAGAAGTAAAATAAAAATAAAAATAGTGATAACAGTTATCACCTGAATGGATAAATCATTTACCTATTGTGATGATCTGAGGACTGATCCAAAGTTTTGATTGAGCCACGCACGTGCCTGACCTCTACCAATATCCACTCAAATTAGATCTAGAAGCCTAAACCTTCTAGATCTAATCTCCAAAAATTAGATATAATGTCTTCCCATGGAGCCATCAAAATGAACTCCGAAGGCTGCGTGTTCATCTCACGAACATTATCATCTCTTGTTGATCTTCACGCCAATGGAACTTAATCTCTGCTCATAGGTTTTGTCCAACTCTTGGGCATGGACAAGAAAGAGAGGATCAAATGAGGGTGACATGGAGATAAATATTTTGGTAGGGCTTCACCATAGAGAAATTGCGATGCACAATAGCTTGCATAGGGCCCTATTTATAGATCTAGTGAAGAGTCCTTTCGCATATAACTTTGAACAGGTCAAAGTTTAACATGCAGAAGGACCCCTTAATTGATCTCCATGCCCCACCCTCTTATTTTTTTGATTTTGTCACATAAAATTCAGAAAAAGTTGGCATGGAGATGGGGAGATAAAGTTTGGATGGTGAAGCAACTTATCTCCTAGATATTTGATCTCATCAAGTATGTTTGATCCATTCAAATCCCATTTGAATGGGACACCTCCACCCTATCTATTGTTAGATGTGCATCCTAGAAGCCAGATTGGCTAACACTTGTAATACACGTCTAAAGAAAATTTTATAATTTTGATTATAAATTAATAAAAAGATTATTTTTTATCATAGTGTGTATTTAAAGTTATTGTGATACATCCTTTGAGTTAATGGTAATGACAATTCATATTTTCAAAGAGTTAAAAATTTAAGATATAAATTTTCATAATTAACTCATAAACTACTTCTGACCATAGGATCATCATGAGGATGGTGATTGATCCGAAAGGTTGGCGTACGATCGGTTTCTTTGAGTAGATGAGTCTTGAGTCTACAATATGGAGACACCGAAGTGAGAGTATAGATACTTATTAGAGAATGAGGGCACTGAGCATGACCATCTCGAGCATTCATAAGATAGTCTATCTTCTGATCGATGACTGGCTCGATGTTGTAGTAGTATGTCTGGTTCTTTGATCTGAGGTGCATTGACAATTCACCTTGAGGGTGTTGTAGTTTGACTACACCATAACTCAATCTCCCAACCATTCAAAATTCTGAGGTGTATGTTGGCTATAGTACATTTATTATAGGAATTGGATTGCACCAATAAGAAATCTATCTATCTTGATAGATGAAGAGTAGCCCTATGATGATCATGAGAATTGAGTTCATAAGCCTATGGCCATGATAGAGTGAAGATGATAGAAAGAGTCTCTATAAGGATTTCACATAGGATTTGAATTGAATGATTAATTCATATGACTAATATTAGGTTCGCTGACTTCACCTTAACCCTAATCATGTCGGGGCTCAAGATAGAAGAACCCAATCACATAGATAGCTGCATCAAGAGGTTCACTTTTAGTTCTGATGGATTGCTACAATATACTGCTAGGTGTCACTGGTGGATTTTGAGAGCAATTAGAATAATTTTGATAATCGATCATTCTAATTGTATGAATCAAAAAAGTTCTAATCCATCAAACGGTATTTCGATGATGTCGATAATGAAGATCATGACATGTCTCATTATCATATGAAATTAAACCTAACTGGATGACACAAACAAGGGTTTGGGTTTAGATTTCATCAATTATGCTAACCTAGTTCAATTGATTTGGATTAGATCCAATCAGATTCAAGGTAATCATGCTAGCACACGATTGAGCCTCACTTTCTCCTTCTATAATCTTTCTGATTCATCGCAATTGAGTCAAATTTGATTTCACCCATTTCTATATCTTGAATGAATTTATTTTCATCTAATTGGAATAAGTCCAGCTTAGATTAATCATGAAAATTAAATTCATTCCTAATGCAATTGGACTAGGGTCAATAGTTGATCCAATTGAGGGAATTGAGGGTCACATGATCAGAGAATTTTAAAAAAAATTTTAGAAATTATTTTATTCTAATTTTGATATATATGATAGGGAATGAGCTATACTTTGAGTGTGAAAAATTTTGTGATTTTTGGAGGTGCCTAAACTAGGTTTTGATAGAGTTTGATTTGGATCAAACTTTTGAGGGAAGAGTCCTAGACGCACATGGACTCTTCCTTATCCTTTCATGCTGCCACCTTCCAGATGGATTTTTGGCATCAAAACTAGATGGAATCTGAGGATTCTCATGGTGATCAGGTCCAAGAGTCCCAATGGTAAATTAATAAGGTTTTTGGTCAAAAAGGGACTCTTTATGGTGCTGTCTTATATAAGAACTCTTTTCATGAAATTGCCTCAAAGTAATTTAGTTTTTCCACACCCAAAAGAGCCTTCCCTCTAATATCCACACCCTCTCTATCCTCTCGGTCCCTCTCTTATACATTCATAAAAAGTTAGAAACAAATCTGAGTTGAAGGTCCAAGGTTTTTGGCACAAGATTCAGCATCTATGTGACGGTGTTCGTGGGACGAACAGGCTGCCCTCAAAAGTCATTTTGAAAGCTTTTCAAATTAGATCCAGATCTAATTTTTAGAGAAGAGATTCATGAGGAGAATACATTTAGATCCTACCTGAGTGATTGTCGGTAGAGGCCAGGCACATGCACGGCTCCTTCCAGAACCTCAGGAATCAACAGGATCATCGCAGAGTGATTAGATTACTAAATCAGGTACTTAAAATTAAATCTAATTTAATTTTATTTTTAACTTTTAATATTAAATCTCTATGATCAGATCAGAGGAGTTTTAGATCTAATTAATATTTTTTTAAAAAAAATTTAAAATATTTCTTCAGATTCAATCAGATCTGAACGATCTTGTGCCGGGAAAATAGATTGTTTCTTCAACTGGTATTAGAGTCAGGTTGCATTTCTTTGGATCTATTTTAGATCTAATTTTATTTTTATTTTTTATTTGATATTAAAAAATTTAAATATCATATTATATATAACTAGATCTAAAATTAAAAAATTAAAATTAAATCATTTAGATCTAATATGTATGAGATGCATGACTAGAGTAGGAATAGAATAGTTCTATGTGTAGTCTAGTATAATCATGTTGTTAATTTGATTGAATATGATTTTATATCTATTTAATTTTTATTTTTTTAATATTATAATTATTATAATCAGATTTAAAAAATAGAAAATAAAGTTTTTAATTTTTGATTTATTCATATGTGATATGAAAAGATGCATGTTTAGACTAGTTGTAGAATAGTTCTATAAATTATCTAGAATAGTTTTATTTTGATATGATCAAATTTAAATCTATTTTTTAGATATTATATATGATATTTTAGATCTAAAGAATATGCATGTTTAATTTAGTGATGATACATGAGATGTATGAAAAGCATGTATTAGTTAGATCATTAATTATACATATGATATATGATCTAGATCTAATAAGTTTCATAGTTTCAATTATATTTTTGATTAAGGCATTCTCCTTGACCATCCAGAAATAAGAACAAAGTAGGGTTTAATGATCCTCTCCTCCCACTCAATGGGGTGTTCTTATGGTGTGTCGGGGTGCTGTGCGTTCGTCCTTAATAAAAAATCAGAACTTATTTTTCTGTAAAATCATAGATCCTGAAACCCTAGGATTTTGATACATATTTTTTTGTTTATGAATCCAAACTTAATTAAGAATTAAGATTGTAAAACTAATTAGATCTAAAATTAAAAATTTTTAGATCTAAGATATTTTCATAAAATTAGGTTCGGACTTGAAAAGCTCAATTAGGTCCAGCGGTTGATCAAACTGAATCAAGAGTTGGTTAGGTGGGATCAAGGGTGCTTAGAATTGACCAGCCCAATAGTTGTAACTCTGGGTCAAGGTTGACTCATAGCCACATGTGATCGATAAAATTAAGACCTATTTTGACTCCATGGTTTGAGTCAGGATTGTTGACTAATCCGATTAGTTCTAGTTCGATAATTTGGTGTCTAAGATAAGTTTGGCAGATACAATCGATTGATTTTTAATTGAGAGCTAGTCGATTTGAATGCATTCTTATTGAGTTAATGGCATATCCCTTCCATCGGTCTCACTTACCTAGCCATTTATGTCAACCCAGTTTTGATTTGAGGTGGCTAACAGTTCGAGCTAACCCATGCCACTAGGCTTGCCATAACCAATATGACTAAGTCAAGTCTAAGAGAGCTAAATTGAATCTCTCTAAGAAAAAATTAAGTCAATTGGTCTTCCACCATTGTAGATATGCGAGCCCTTCCCAGGGTTGATTGTTCTCGATTAATTACAATGGTTCAGTTGCATCGAAAAGATGCAACCACATCTATTAGGCATTGAATGCTATTGGTTGGAGGATGGGTTGGGCTCAATATTTTGGATATTGTGAGGGACCTAATCAGAAATTCAATTTGTGCAAATGATGGGTCTGACTTAACTAAGGAGTAGATCAATATTCTGGATATGGTGAGATTCATGAATTAGAGACCAGGATTAGGTGCACCATGATTAGAAAAATATTGGATAAGAGTTGTCCACTCATCGGTTGATCCATCATCAATAACTATTAGGTGAGGTGGTGAGCCAGTTAGTGGGACCGCACCACCTACTAGAAATCAATTGATCACGAAGATTTTCGCATCTCTGTCCTGAAAGTGTAAGGATCTGAGAAAATAGTGGGAGCCTAATTTATTTAAAAATAAAATTTTTAAATAAATTGATTAAGTTTAATTATAAAATCTAACTAAAAACTCTGACTCTCTATAGAAAAATGTCTACGTCTAATCCACTAGCCCATATCCTGGACTCCCATAGACTGATCGAACCCAACTTCAAGGATTAGCTCCAAAACTTCAAAATTATTTTGAGTTCCGAGAAGTTGACCCATGTGTTGAAAAAGGACCCTCCCACTTTACTAGCCCATCCATCCACTGATCAGAAAGTATCTCTAGAGAAGTGGATGGATGATGACAACAAAGCCAGGTATTACATGTTGGGCTTGATGTCTGATGAGCTCCAGCACAAACATGAAGATATTAAGACTAGCCACCAAATGTTCGCTCATCTGCAAGAGTTGTTTGCTGAACAAAGTCGCACAGCCAAATATCAAGTTACTAGAAGACATTTTAAGGCTCAAATGTGTGATGGATAGATAGTCCAAGATCATTATCTGATGATGATCAAGGACTTAGAAGAGCTTGAGAAGCTTGGTGCCAAGTTGGACAAGAATTTGCAGATTGATATAATTCTATAATCCTTGACTGATGCGTATGGGAAGTTCATCATGAACTACCATATGCAAAAACTACAGAATACTCTAGCAGAACTTATGAATGTGCTGGTTACTGCTGAGCTTTCTATGAAAGGTTCTAAAGGCTCTGTACTTGCTGTGGAGTAGACTTCTTCCAAGAGAAAGTCTTTTAGAAAGAAGAAGAAGTTTGTGAATAAGTAGAAGGTGGATGGTGGGAAGAAGAAGAAGGAAGAGTCAAAGAAGAAGGCCGCTGACAAAGAAAAATATTTTTATTACAACACAGACAGTCATTGAAAGCGGAACTGCCCCTTGTACTCGACCAGCCTGAAGAACAAGAAGGAGGTAGGTCCTTCTGGAGGTATGCTCATTATAGAATCTAACCTTATGATTTTTTCTACATCCAGTTGGGTGCTTGACTCTAATTCTAGTGCTCACTGATGCACTTCTATGCAGGATCTTAAGGATAGCAGGAGGCTGAGGGGTGGTGAGATGATCCTACGCATTGAAAATGAAGCAAGAGTTGCTACAGTACTCGTGGGAACCTATCCTCTGCTATTATCATTAGGATTAGATTTAGTTCTTAGAGACTATTTTTATGTGCCTACAGCAAGCAAGAATTTGATTTCTGTTTCATGTTTAGCACAGAAAGGCTTTGTAATTGATTTTCTTAAGGACCATTATAGTATTCTTAATGAAAGAAATAAAATTGTAAGTGGTTTCATTATAAATAGTCTCTATGAATCATGAATGCCATAGGATCAAAATGACTTAGGGATAGTCTAAATGATAGGTATCTATGGCACCTTAGGCTAGGTCATATGGCAGAAGACAGGGTTAACAAATTGAAGAAATTCAGGCTATTGAGTTCGTTGACTATCGAGTCATATCCGATTTATGAATCATGCCTTCATGGCAAAATGACCAAGCTCCTTTTTGTAGGACATGGGAAAAGGGCCACAGAACTACTTATCCTAGTATATACTGATGTGTGCAGCCCATTTGATGTACCTATTAGAGGCAACTATGTCTACTTCATCATCTTTACTGATGATTTATCTCGGTACGGGTATGTATATTTGATGCGACATAAATCTGAAGCTTTTAAAAAGTTCAAAGAATTTAGACATAAAATAGAAAAATAAATCAAAAAACCCATTAAGTTTCTTCGATCAGATCAAGGAGGTGAATACCTTAGTCGAAAATTTCTAGACTATCTTAAGCAAAATGGCATAGTCTATCAATAGACTCCACCTGGAATACCTCAACTCAACAAGATTTTAGAATGGAGAAATCGGATCTTATTAGATATGGTCTGATCTATGATAAGCTTCAAAGACCTTCCTAAGTTTTTTTGGAGACATAGTCTAATGACCGCTATATATTTACTAAATAGGGTTCCTTCTAAAATCGTTCCTACCACACCGTATAAGATATGGCATGGTAAGAAACCAAGTCTGAGTCACCTCAAAATTTGGGATTATCCGGCTTATGTCAAGAGACAACAAGTGGATAAGTTAGAGTATAGGTTCTTTAAAGCTTGGTTCATAGAATATCCTAAAGAGTCATTAGGATATTATTTCTACATTCCGAAAGATCACAATGTGATTGTGAGTTGGCATGCCATCTTCCTTGAAAAATAGTTTATTCAAGATGGTGACATAAGAAGGTAGATTAGGCTTGAGGAGAAAGTCTTCCAAGAGCAACGAGCTAAGGATCCTATGAAACCCAATCAGATTGAGCTAGTCCAATCATTACCTCCTCCACCTCGTAGATCAAAAAAAATTTTCCATCCTCCTGATGAAAGGAAAAACTCTATTTTTTCGATGCATGTTCGTTCAGATCTTATTGGATCAAGAAGGATATTTCAAAAAATTTTCTCTAAGATCCTAATCAGATCTAAGATTCTTTAGATCTGATCTTATTAATCTGAGAAAAAAATTAAATTAAATTAAATCTAATTTAATTATACCTTTGTTAAGGATAATCCTATTATCCTATGATGATCCCGATGTTTGCTTGAGGTTCGTGATGTAGCTATGCAAGCGTCTGACCTCGACCGATATCCACTCGGACAGGATCTAGAGATCTTCTCCTTCTCAATCTATCCTCCAAAAATCAGATCTGGATCTAATCTTGAAGGTTTTCAAAATAGCTTTTGAAGATCAGCTGTTGTCTCTTGCAGTAATGCTACCTTCTTCGTTTCCTGTCGCCTTTCACTTGCTTGGATCGCACCTAACTCGTGCCCAAATCCCCTTAGATGTGGAGAGGGGAGAGGGACCAGAGGATGGTGTGGAGAAGGAGAGAGAGGGGCTATGTGGCATGGGCTAAGGTAGAAGCTCTTTCAATCTTGGTGCAGATAGGGTTTTTACAGATCCTGCTATGCCATGCAGTGCCACATCATCCCAGCCAATCATGGCCCTTTGTGCAATTAGATCTAAATCTGATTGGTGGAATGACATCATCTAATCTAATCAGATTAGAGTCCCTTATAACCCTCCTTAGATGGTGCCAAGACTGGGTCAAACAAGACTCTTTGGTGCCATCAAGTTTGATTCCCTGAAGCAACTGGAGTCCCATCTGTATGGGACTCCAATCCTTATCCACATGGGGTGCATGCCTCCCTAGGCGTGCACCCTTTGTCTCTCTACTTTTTAGTAGGGGGACAAGGGTCAAAGTTCTCTCCTATGGGTGCATGACACATGGACAGATGTCTAAGTGTCAAAGGTCAACATTTGACCAAAGTCCAAAGATAAGATTTAGCAGGTGACGGAAAATGGGAGGTGTTGTCTCAAATTTATCTCATAAACTAAGACAACCCTTTTCTGACTTGGACATGCTCCAGTCAGACTATGTAAAGGTTCTTGAGTGAGCCCAAACATATTTTGCTCAATCAAGACAAGCTTTAATGATTGTTAAAGGAGAACATTAGGCTCAATCGTGTGCTAGCACGATTTTCTTAAATCTAATTGAAAGTTATTCAAATCAAATAAACTGGGTTAGTCCAATTGATGATATCCAGATCCAAATCCTTATTTGTGTGAACCAGTTAGATTCAATTTCGTATAGTAATGGGATATGTCGCTATCTCTATCATCGGCATCATCGAAACATCTTTTGATGGATCAGAACTTTTCTGATTCAGACAACTAGTATGATAGATCATCCAAATCATTCTAATTGCTCCCAAAATCCACCAGTGACATCTAGTAGCATATGGTGGCAACTCATCAGAATTGAAAGTGAACCTCATAGTGTAGTTACTTGTGTGATTAAGTTCCTTTATCTTGAGCTCTGACCGGATTAGGGTTAAGGTGATCTCATCAAACCCTAATATCCATCATATGCATTAATCATTCGATTCAAGTCCAATGTGAAAACCCTAATAGAAGTTATTTCTATTATTTCACTTTGCCATGGCTATGGGCTTACGGACTTGATTCTCATGATTATCATAAGGCTGCTCCTCATCTATCGAGATAGATAGATCCCCTATTGGTGCAATCCAATTCCTACAATGAACATGCTATAGCCAACATATACCTCAAGATTCTGAATGGCTAGGAGATCAAGTTATGGTGTTGTCAAACTATAATATCCTCAAGGTGAACTGTCGATGCACCTTAGATCAAAGAATCAGACACACTACTACAGCTTCGAGCCAGTCATCGATGAGAAGGTAGACTTCCTGATGACTGCTCGAGGTGGTCATACTCAGTGCCCTCATTCTCTAACGAGTACCTATACTATCGCTCTAGTATCTCTACACCGTAGACTCAAGACTCATTTATCCTAAAGAAGCAATCATACATCAACCTTCTGAATCAATTACCATCCTCATGATGATCCTACGGTCTGGAGCATTTTATGAGTTAATAATGAAAATTTATGTCTTAAATTTTCAACTCTTGAAAATATGAACTATCATTACCATAACTCAAGGGATGTATCACAGACACTTTCAAATGCACTACGATAGAAAATAACCCATTTTATTATTTATAGTTAAAATTATAATTTTGCCCTTAGAAGTGTATTACAAGTATCAGCCAATCTGGCTTCTAGGGCATATATATCTAACAAACTCCCACTTGACCTAAAATCAATTGGCTACAAATCTAGGTCCCATCTTTTCAAGGTGGGCTTCAATCTTCTACTGGCCCAATGGCTTTGTGAGTGGGTCTGCCGTATTATATGCAGAGTCGACTCTCTTGACCTTGACATAACCTTTCTCGAGTTAATCGCAGATGAGGTGGGATTGCTGCTTGATGTGCTTGGATTTCTGGTGAGACCTCAGCTTCTTAGCAAAGGCTATGGCACCATTATTATCACAGTATAGAGGAATGGCACCCAATGGCATCACTCCAATCTCTATGGTGAATTTCTTATACCAAAATGCCTCCTTCATAGCTTCTGATGCAGTGATGTATTTTGCTTCCATGGTGGAATATGCTATCACTATCTTCTTAGAACACTTCCAACTGACAGCACCACCATTATGCACAAACAGACTTCCAGATGTCGACCTTCAATCATCTATATCAAACATAAAATCTGAGTCTATATACCCCTGGACTAGGAGTTCTTCATTACCAAAAATCAACAACATATCCTTAGTTCTTCTCAGGTACTTAAGGATACATTTCACAAAAGTCTAGTATTCTTCATCTGGATTCGACTGATATCTACTCGTGACACTCACAGCATGGGCTATATCAGGTCGTGTACATAACATGGCATATATGAGACTCCCTATTGCTGAAGCATAAGGGATCTTGCTCATGCGTTCAATCTCCTCTGGTGTGTTGGGACACATTTTCTTGGAGAGATGAATGGCATGTCTGAAGGATACCAATCCCCTCTTAGAGTTTTCTATGCTAAACCTCTTTAGCACTTCCTCTATGTACATCTTCTATGAAAAACCTAGCATTCTATTCGATCTATCTCTATAGACCTTAATTCCTAGAATGAAGGATGCTTCTCCTAGATCTTTCATGGAGAATTCTTTAGATAACCATATTTTAACAGTGGTCAATATGGGAATATCATTTTCAATAAGAAGGATATCATCCATATATAGTATGAGGAAGACAACAGCGCTCTCTTTGATCTTTTTAAAAATACATGGTTCCTCTTTATTTTTGATGAAACTAAATAATTTGATCACATCATTAAAAAGAGTATTTCTGCTCCGAGATGCTTGCTTGAGTCCATATATGGACCTTTGCAGCTTGCATACTTTGTGATTAGTATCACTGAATGTGAAATCTAGTGGCCATTCCATATAGATATCTTTATCAAGGTATCCATTTAAGAATGCCATTTTCACGTCTATTTGCCATATTTCATAATCGAAATAAGCTGCAATAGCAATCAATATGTGGATGGATTTTAGCATAGCTACTGGTGAAAAGTTATTCTGATAGTCAATGCCTTCACGCTGACTATACCCTTTTGCCACTAATCTAGCTTTGAATGTCTCCACATTTCCAGCTCCACCAATCTTTCTCTTGTAGATCCATTTACACCTAATAGGTACTATACCTTCTGATGGATCTTCCAAGGTTCAAACTTGATTTGAGTGCATCAAGTCAATTTCTAACTTCATTGCCTCTAACCATTTCTCAGAGTCAATATCTGATATCACCTCATCATAGGTTTTGGGATCATCACCATGAACCCTATTACCTACAAGGAACATTTTCTTTACTTCCTTTAAAATAGTACCTAAGTACCTTTCAGGAGGATGGGAAATCCTTTTTGATCTATGAGGTGGGGGAGGTAGTGATTATATTTGCTCAACTTGATTTGGTTCCACGGGGTCCTTAGCTCATTGCTCTTGTGAGACTTTCTCCTCGAGCTTGATCTGCTTTTCAATGTCGCTATCTTGAATAAATTATTTTTAAAAAAAATGACATGTCGACTCGCAATTACATTGTGGTTTTTTAAAATATAGAAATAATATCCTAACGATTCTTTAGGATATCCTATAAATCGAGCTCTAAAGAATCTATAGTCTAACTTGTCTGCTTGTTATCTTTTGACATGAGCCAGACAACCCCAAATTTTTGAGATGACTCAGACTTAATTTCTTACCATACCATATCTCATACGGTATGATATGAACGGTTTTAGAGAGAACCCTATTTAGTAAATATATAGTAGTTAACAGACTACGTCCCTAAAGAAAATTAGGAAGGTCTATGAAGCTCATCATGGATCGGACCATATCTAATAGGGTCCGGTTCCTCCGTTCTAAAATTCCATTGAGTTGAGGTATTCTAGGTGGAGTCCATTGACAGACTATGCCATTTTGCTTGAGATAGTCCAAAAATTCCAGACTAAGGTATTCACCTGCTCGATCTGATCAAATAACCTTAATAGATTTTTCAATTTTCTTTTCAACTTCATGTTTAAATTTTTTTAACTTTTCAAAGGCTTCAGACTTGTGTCTCATAAGATACACGTACCCATACCGAGATAAATCATCAATAAAGATTATGAAGTAGTCAAAGTTGCCTCTAGCCAGCACATCAAATGGGCCGCACACATCTGTATGTACTAGGGCTAGTAGATCCGTGGCCATTTCCCCGTGTCCTACAAAATGGAGCTTAGTCATTTAGCCATGAAGACATGATTCATAAATTGGATATGACTCCGAAGTCAATGAACTCAATAGTCTAGTTTCCTCCAATTTGTTAACCCTATCTTCTGCTATATGACTTAGCCTTAGGTACCATAGATACCTATCGTTTGGACTATCCCTGGATCATTTTGATCTTATGGGATTCACATTTTGTTCGATATTAAAGACAAATACATCAATATATAATTGATAGAGACAATTAATGAGAAAATCATTTGCAATTTTATTTTTTTCATAAAGAATATTATAATGGTCCTTAAGAAAACTAATTACATAGCCTTCTTATGCTAAACATGAAACAGAAATCAAATTCCTACTTACAGCAGGCACATAATAACAATCCCTAAGTACTAAATTTAATCTAGATGGTAGTCGATGAGGGTAGATTCTCATGACCACAGCAACAATCCTTGCTCCATTTTCAACACATAGGATCATCTCACCATCTCTCAGCCTCCTACTATTCACAAGACCCTGAATGAAAGTGCACAAATGAGCACTAGAACCAGAGTCAAGCACCCAACTGGATACAGAAAAAATCATAAGGTTAGATTCAATAACGAGCATACCTCCAGAAGGACCTATCTCCTTCTTATTCTTTAGGATGGTCAAGTATGTAGGGCAGTTTTGATTCTAGCGGCCGTCAGTCTTACAATGGAAATACATTTCTTTATCAGCGGCCTTCTTCTTCAGCTCTGCCTTTCTTTTCTTTCCACCTTCCATCTTTTGCCTTTTTATAGACTTCTTCTTCTTTTCAAAAGACTTTCTCTTGAAAGAAGTCCATTCTATGGCAAGTATTAAGCCTTTAGAACCTTTCATAGAAAGCTTAGCAGTAACTAGCATGTTCATGAGCTCGGCCAGAGTATTCTAAAGTTTATGCATATGATAGTTTATGATGAACTGCCCATATGCATCAGTCAAGGATTATAGGATTATGTCATTCTGCAGATCCTGATCTAACTTCACTCCTAGCTTCTCAAGCTCTTCCAAGTCTTTGATCATCATCAGACAATGATCTTGGACTGACTACCCATCATGCATTTTAGCCTTAAACAGTCATTTAGTGATCTGATACTTGGCTGCATGGCTCTATTCACCAAACAACTCTTGCAGGTGAGCCAACATTTGGTGGGCAGTCTTGATATGTTCGTGTTGGCACTGAAGTTCATCAAACATTGAGCCCAACATGTAGTATCTAATCTTGTTATCTTCATCCATCCATTTATCAAGAGACGTTCTCTGTTCAGCGAATGGACGAGTTGATAAGGTGGGAGGATCCTGGTCCAATACATGAGTCAACTTCTTAGAACCCAAAATAATTTTAAAGTTTCGGAGCCAAACCTTATAATTGGGTTCGGTCAGTCTATGGGTGTCTAGGATACGGGCTAGTGGATTGGATGTAGATATTTTCCTTTTTTCTGTAGAGAGTCAAAGTTTCTAGTTAGATTTTTTATAATTAAGACTTGACCAATTTGTTTAGAGATTTAATTTTTAAACAAATTAGCTTTCACTATTTTCTCGGATCCCTACACTCCCTCTGTAGAGATGCAAAAATCTCTATGATTACTAATTTCTAGAGGATGGTGTAGTCCCACCAATTGACTCATCACCTCATCTCATAGTTATTGATGATGGGTTAGCTAATGAGTGAGCAACTCTTGTCCAATAATTCTCTAATCATGATGCACCCAAGCTCGATCTCTAATTCATGAATCTCACCATGCCCAAAATATTGATCCACTCCTTAGTTAAATCAGACCCTTCATTTGCATAGATTGGATTCCTAATTGGGTCTCTCACCATATCCAAAATATTGAGCCCAATTCATCCTCCAGCCCGTAGCATCCAATGCCTAATAGACATGATTGCATCTTCTCGGTGCAGCTGAACCACTGTGACTAGTCGAGAATAATCAACCCTGGCTAGGGCCTGCATATCTTCAATGGTGGAAGATCTTAGACATAATCTTTTCTTAGGGAGATTTGATTTAGATCTCTTTAAACTTGACTTGATATAGCCATAACCATTATGACTAACCTAGTAGCATGGGTTAGCTCGGATTATTTGCCATCTTAAATCAGGACTGAGCCAACAAATTTGACTAGGTAAGTGAGACCGATGGAAGAGATATGCCATTAGCTTGATAGGAATGCATTTGAGTTGAATAGCTCCTAATTAAAAATCAATCGATCGTATCTGCCAAACTTACCTTAGACACTAAATTATTGAGCCAGAGCCAATCGAGTTAGCCTACAATCCAGAGTCTAACCATTGAGCCTAATTAGGTCTTAACTTGATCGATCACTCATGTGACTCGACCTTGACCTAGACTTAATCCTATTAGGTTGGTTAATTTAAGCACTTTTGATCTCATCTAACTGACTCTTGATTCGGTTTGATCAACCACTAGACCTAATTGAGCTACCCAAATCCGAACCCAATTTTATGAATATATCTTAGATCTAAAAATTCTTAATTTTAGATCTAATATACTTCATAATCTTAATTTTTAATTAATTTTAGGATTCATAAATAAAATATGTAAATAAAATTCTAAGGTTTCAGGATCTAGGGTTTTGCAGAAAATAAGTTTTTGATTTTTGATTAAAAATGAACATGCAGCACCCCTACACATCATAAGAACACCCTATTGAATGGGAGGAGAGGGCCTTTAAATCCTACTTTGTTCTTATGACTGGATGGTCAAGAAGAATGTCTTAATCAGAAACATGATAAATCTATAAAACTAGTTAGATCTACATCATATATCACATATAAAAATTGATCTAACTAAAAACATGTTTTGCATACATCTCATGTATCATATCATGTATATTTTTAGATCTAAATTATCTTATAAACATCTAAAAATAAGATTTAAAATTGATCATATCAAATTAAAATTTATTCTAGATAATTTTGTAGAACTATTCTACAATTAGTCCAAACATGTATCTATCATATATCATATGAACAAATTAAATAAATTTATTTTCTATTTTATAGATTTAATTATAATATTTATAATATCAAAATATAATAAATAAATAGATCTAAAAATTATAATTAATTAAATTAAAATTATGATCATATTAGACTATACATAGAATAATTCTATTCCTAGTCTAGTCATGCATCTCATACATCTTAGCTTTAGATTATTTAATTTTTAATTTTTTAATTTTAAATCTAATCATATCTCTTGTGATAACTAAAATTATCTAATTATTAGATTAAAATAAAAATAAAATTAGATCTAATAAATTTTGGAATCTGGCTCTAATACCAGTTGAAGGAAAAAATCCTATTTTCCTGATGCAGGTTCATTCAGATCTGATTGGATCAAGAATGATATTTCAAAAATTTTTCCCTAAGATAATAATCAGATCTAAGATTCTTTAGATCTAATCTTATTGATCTAATAAAAATAAAATAAAATTTAATTTAATTATACCTTTGTTATGGGTAATCCTATTATCCTATGATGATCCCGATGTTTGCCTGAGATTCTAGATGTAGCTATGCAAATGCCTAGCCGCTACCAGTATCCACTCAAGCAAGATCTAGAGATCTTCTCTTTGTCAATATATCCTCCAAAAATTAGATCTGGAATTGATCTTGAAGGTCTTCAAAATGGCTTTTGAAGATCAGCAATTATCTCTTGTAGTAATGCTGCCTTCTTCCTTTCCTGTCGCCTTTCACTTGCTTAGATTGCACCTAACTCATGCCCAAATCCTCTTGGGCATGGAGAGGAGAGAGAAGACTAGAGGGTGGCATGGAGAAGGAGGGAGAGGGGCTATGTGGCATGGGCTAAGGCAGAAGCTCTTTCAATCTAAACGTTGATAGGATTTTTATAGACCTTGCTACGCCATGCAGTGCCACATCATCTTGGTCAATCATGACCCTTTATGCAATTAAATCTAAATCTAATTGGTGGGATGATATCATCTGATCTAATCAAATTAGAGTCCCTCAAAATCCTCCTTAGATGGCACCAAGACTGGGTTAAACAAGACTCTTTTGCGCCATCAAGTTTGATTCCCTAAAGCAACTAGAGTCCTATCTGTATGGGACTCTGGGGCGCACGCCTCCCTAGGCATGTGCCCTTTGTCTCTCTACCTTTTAGCAGGAGGATAAGGGTCAAAGTTCTCTCCTATTGGTGCATGACACATGGGCAGATGTCTAAGTGTCAAAGGTCAACATTTGACCAAAGTCCAAAAACAAGATTTAGCAGGTGATGAAAAATGGCAGGTATTGTCTCAAATTTATCTCATAAATTAAGACAACCCTTTTCTAACTTGGACAAGATCTAGTCAGACCAAGTAAAGATTCCTCAGTGAGCCTAAACACATTTGGCATAATCGAGACAAGCTTTAATGATTGTTAAAGGAGAACATTAGGCTCAATCGTGTGCTAGCATGATTTTCTTGAACCTAATTAAATCTTATTCAAATCAATTAAACTAGATTAGTCCAATTGATGATATCTAGATCCAAACCCTTATTTGTGTGATCCAGTTAAGTTTAATTCGATATGGTAATGGGATATGTTGCTATCTCTATCATCGATATCATCAAAATACCTTTCGATGGATCAGAACTTTTTTGATTCAAACAACTAGTATGATAGATCATCCAAATCATTCTAATTACTCTCAAAATCCACCAGTGACACCTAGCAGCATATGATGGCAATGCAACAGAACTAAAAGCAAACCTCTCAGTGCAGTTACCTATGTGATTAAGTTCCTCTATCTTGAGCTCCGATTAGATTAGGGTTAAGGTGATCATGTCAAACCCTAAGATCCGTCATATGAATTAATCATTTGATTCAAGTCTAATGTGAAAACCTTAATAGAAACTCTTTCCATTATTTCACTTTGCCTTGGCCATGGGCTTATGGACATGATTTTCTTGATTATCATAGGGCTGCTCCTCATCTACTCAGGTAGATAGATCTCCTATTGGTGCAATCCAATTCCTACAATAAACATGCTATAGCCAACATACACCTCAGGGTTCTGAATGGCTAGGAGACCGAGTTATGGTGTAGTCAAACTATAACACACTCAAGGTGAACCGTCGATGCACCTTAGGTTAAAAAATCAGACACATTACTACAGCTTTGAGCCAATCATCGATGAGAAGGTAGACTTTCTGATGACTGCTCAAGATGGTCACACTTAGTGCCCTCGTTATCTAATGAGTACCCATACACTCGCTCCGATATCTCTACAACGTAGACTCAAGACTCATCTATCCTAAAGAAGCAATCGTACACCAACCTTCTAGATCAATCACCATCCTTATGATGATCCTACGATCGAGAGCATTTTATGAGTTAATAATAAAAATTCATGTCTTAAATTTTCAAATCTTGAAAATATGAACTATCATTACCATTAACTCAAAAGATGTATCACAGACACTTTCAAATACACTATGATAGAAAATAACTCATTTTATTATTTAAAACTAAAATTATAATTTTATCCTTAGAAGTGTATTACAAGTGTCAGCCAATCTAGCTTTTAGGACACACATATCTAACAAACTTTCACTTGACCTAAAATCAATTGGCTACAAATCTAAGTCCCATCTTCTCAAGATGGGCTTCGATCTTCTATTGGCCCAATGGTTTTATGAGTGGGTCTACCGCATTGTATGCGAAGTCAACCCTCTTGACCTCGACGTAACCTTTCTCGAGGTAATCATGCATTGCTTGCTATTGCAGTCTATTTTGATTATGAAATATGGCAGATGAATGTGAAAGTGATCTTCTTAAATGGATATCTTAGGAAAGATATCTATATAGAACTGCCGCTAGGTTTCATATCTAGTGATGGTGACGATAAGGTCAGCAAGCTACAAAGGTCCATCTATGGACTTAAGCAAGCATCTCAGAGCTGGAATGCTCATTTCAATGATGTGATTAAATCATTTGGATTCATCAAGAACAAGGAGGAACCGTGTGCATTCAAAAAGATTAGTAGGAGCATTATTGTCTTTCTCGTACTATACGTAGATGACATCCTCCTTATTGAGAATGATATTCCCATATTGACCACAGTTAAAATGTGGATATCAAAAGAGTTCTCTATGAAAGACCTAGGAGAGACATCCTTTATTCTTAGAATTAAGGTCTATAGGGATAGATCGAATAGGATGCTGGATCTCTCATAGAAGATATACATAGAGGAGGTACTAAAGAGGTTTAGCATGAAAAACTCTAAGAGGAGATTGATGCCCTTTGGACATGGCATTCATCTCTCCAAGAAGATGTGTCCCAACACACCTGAGAAGATTGAACGCATGAGGAAGATCCCTTATTCTTTGGCAATAGGGAGCCTCATGTATGCCATGCTATGTACACGACTTGATATCGCCCATGCTGCGAGTGTCATGAGTAGATATCAGTAGAATCTAGGTGAAGAGCACTAGACTTCTATGAAATATAACCTTAAGTACTTGAGAAGGACTAAGAATATATTCTTGGTTTTTGGTAATGGAGCTCCAGGTCCAGGGTTATACAGATTTAGATTTTATGTCTAATATAGATGATTGAAAGTCGATATCTGGTAGTCTGTTTGTGTGTAATGATGTTGTTATCAGCTGAAAGAGTTTCAAGTAGACTATGATAGCAGATTCCACCATGGAAGTAGAGTACATCCTTGTATCAGAAGCTACAAAGGAGGCATTTTGGTATAAGAAGTTCGCCGTAGAACTCCTAATGATGCCATCAGATGCTATCTCACTGTACTGTGATAACAATGGCACCAAAGCCCTAGCTAAGGAGCCAAGGTCTCACCAAAAATCCAAGCACATCGAGCAGCGATTCCACCTTATCCATGATTACCTCAAGAAGGATTACGTCATGGTCAAGAGAGTCGACTCTGTAGATAATGCGATAGATCCACTGATGAAGCCTTTAGGCCAGCAGAAGATTAAAGCCCATCTTAAGAAGATGGGACTTAGATTTATAGCCAATTGGCTTTAGGTCAAGTGAATGTTTGTTAGATGTATGCCGTAGAAGCTAGATTGGCTAACACTTGTAATACACTTCTAAAGATAATTTTATAATTTTAACTATAAATTAATAAAAAAATTATTTTCTATTACAGTGTGTATTTAAAGTATATGTGATACATTCTTTGAGTTAATGGTAATGACAATTCATATTTTTAAATAGTTAAAAATTTAAAACATGAATTTTCATAATTAACTCATAAACTGCTTCCGATCGTAGGATCATCATAAGGATGGTGATTGATCCGGAAGGCTGGTGTATGATTGCTTCCTTTGAGTAGATGAGTCTTGAGTCTACAGCATGGAGATATCAGAGCGAAAGTACAGGTACTTGTTAGAGAATGAGGGCACTGAGCGTGACCACCTCGAGCATTCATAAGGAAGTCTACCTTCTTATCAAAGATTGGCTTGATGTTGCAGCAGTATTTTTGATTTTTTGACCTGAGGTGCATCGACAATTCACCTTGAGGGTGTTGTAGTTTGACTACACCATAACTTGATCTTCAAGCCATTCAAAATCCTGAGGTATATGTTGGCTATAGTACATTCATTATAGGAATTGGATTGCACCAATGAGGGATCTATCTACCTCGATAGATGAGGAGTAGCCCTATGATGATCACGAGAATTGAGTCCACAAGCCTATGGCTATGGCAGAGTGAAGATGATAGAAAGAGTTTTTATAAGGGTTTCATATAGGACTCGAATCGAATGATTAATTCATATGATGGATATTGGGTTTGATGAGTTCACCTTAACCCTAATCCTGTCGAGGCTCAAGATAGAAGAATCCAATCACATAGGTAGCTGCACTGAAAGGTTCACTTTCAGTTCTGATGGGTTGCCACCATATACTGTTAGGAGTTATTGATGGATTTTGGAAGCAATTAGAATGATTTTGATGATCGATCATTCGAATTATATGGATCAGAATAGTTTTGATCCATCGAAAGGTGTTTCGATAATATCGATGATGGAGATCACAACATGTCTCATTACCATGTGGAACTGAATCTAACTGGGTGACACAAATAAGAATTTGGGTCTGGGTGTCATCAATTGAGCTAACCTAATTTGATTGATTTGGATTAGATCCAATCAACTTCAAGGTAATCATGCTAGCACACGATTGAGTCTGACTTTCTCCTTCTGTAATATTTCTAATTCATTGCAATCAAGTTGAATTTAATTTTACTCATTTCTATATCTTGAATGGGTTTATTTTCATCAAACTAGAATAAGTCTAGGTTAGATTAATTATGAAAATTAAATTCATTCCTAGTGTAATTGGACTAGGGTAAATAGTTGACCCAATTGAGAGAATTGATGGTCATGTGATCAAAAAATTTTAAAAATTCATCTAAAAATTATTTTATTCTAATTTTTAGTTATGCAATAGGGAATGAGTTATACTTTGGGTGTGCAAAATTTCATTATTTTTTGAGGTGCTTAGACTAGGTTTTGATAGAGTTTGATTTGGATCAAACTCTTGAGGGAAGAGTCTTAGACGCACATGGACTCTTCCTTATCCTTTCATTCCACCACCTTCCAGATGGATTTTTGGCATCAAAACTAAATGTAATTTGGGGTTTTTCATGTAGATAAGGACCAAGAGTCCCAATGGTCGAATTAATAAGGTTTTTGGTCAAATAGAGACTCTTTACAGTGCTATGTCTTGTATAAGAACTCTTCTCATGAAATTGCCTCAATGTAATTCATTTTTTCCACACCCAAAGGAGCCTTCCCTCTAATATCCATGCTCCCTTTATCCTGTCTCTCTATTCTATATGTCTAAAAAGTTAGGCACAAATCTGAGTTGAAGGTCTAAGATTTTTGGCATAAGATTCAACATTTACACAATGGTGTTCATGAGACGAACAGGCTCCCCTCAGAAGTTATTTTGAAGGCTTTTCAAATTAGATCCAGATCTAATTTTTAGTGAGGAGATTCATAATGAGAGGACATTCAAATCTTGCTCGAGTGGATATCGGTAGAGGCCAGGCACGTGCGTAGCTCCTTCCAAAACCTCAGGAATCAATAGGATCATCGTAGGATAATTAGATTACCAAATCAGTTACTTAAAATTAAATCTAATTTAATTTTATTTTTAACTTTTAATATCAGATCTCCATGATTAGATTAGAGAAGTCTCAGATCTGATTAGAACTTTAGAAATTTTTTTTTAAAATATTTCTTTAGATCAAATCAGATCTGAATGATCCTATGCCGGGAAAATAGGTTTTTTCTTCATCCATATGGGTGCACGGCCAAAGGGGGAGTGCACCCCTTATTCCTCACATAAACATTTAGGGGGGTGCATCCCTAGGAAATCTTTAGGGGGCGCACGCCCCTTATCCATTAATTCCTGCATTTGGGTCAACATTTGACCTTTGTCCTATTCCCATCTTATGGGATTAAGACAAAATCTTTTCATGTCCCATCTAATGGATTTACGTCAAGTCCTAACCAAGTTAGAATAAGCCTTGATCAGACTAAGACTCAGTCTAGTCAGATCAAGAAAAATCAATCTATAATTTTTGAAAGAGGCTTATCCAAATTTCATCTCATGATTTTAGGACAAGCTCTAATCCGGCAAAACAACCCTTATCTTATTCCCATCTTAAGGGATTTAGGACAAGTCTTGAGCAGATCAGGACAAGGTTCAGTTAGATCAAGATAAATCCCTATAGAGTTCTCAGATAAGCCTTGTCCCAATAATTCTAGAAATTAACAGGTCTTGTCCTATTTCCATCCAATGGATTAGGATAAGCCTAGATCAGGATAGGACAAGACTTTTTTGACTTGGACAAGTTCCAGTCAAACTAGGATAGAGCCATACAAGGCTCTCGGATAAGCCAAATCCAATCTGGCTCAATTAAGACATAACAGAAAGATGACAAAAGGAGAATATTAGGTTCAATTGTGTGCTAGCATGATTTTCTTGAACCTAATTGGATCTAATCCAAATCAATCAAACTAGATTAGCTCAATTGATGATATCCAAATCCAAACCCTTATTTGTGTGATCTAGTTAGGTTCAATTCTGTATGGTAATGGAATATATCGTAATTTCCATCAACGACATCATAGAAAATTCTTTTGATGGACCCGAACTTTTTCGATTTACCCAATTAGAATCGTTGATCATCAAGATAATTCTAATTGGTCTTAAAATTTACCAGTGACACCTAGCAGTATATGGTGGCAATCCATCAAAACTGAATAGCGAACCTCTCGATACAGCTACCTGTGTGATTGGGTTCTTCTATCATGAGCCCTGATGGGGTTAGGGTTTAAGGTGAACTCATCAATTTCAACACCCATCATATGAATGAATCATTCGATTCCAATTCGATATCAAATACTAATAGAAACATCTTTCTATTATTTCATACTACCATGGCTATGGACTCGATCTTATGTTCATCATAGGACTACTCCTTTATCAAGGTTGATAGATCCCATCTTGGTATGATCCAATTCCTACAATGAACATGCTATAGCCAATATACACCTTAGGATTTTGAATGCTTAGGAGATCGAGTTATGATGTCATCAAATCATAACAACCTCAAGGTGAACTATCGATGCACCTCAGGTTAAAGAACTAGACACACGTTGCAGTATCGTGCTAGTCATCGACAAGAAGGTAGGCTCTCTTATGACTGCTTGAGGTGGTCACGCTCAGTACCCTTATTCTCTAACGAGTACTTATACTCTTGCTCTGATGTGTCCTCACCATAGACTCAAGACTCATTTATCCTAAAAAAGCAATCGTACACCGATCTTTCAGATCGATCACTATCCTCATGATGATCCTATGATCGAGAGCAGTTTATGAGTTAATTATGATAACATTTGCCTTAAATTCTCAACTCTTAAGAATATATATTATCATGCCTATTAACTTAATGGATGTATCACAGACACTTTAATATACAATGTGATAGAATAAATAATCCTTTAACTAATTTTAAGTCAAAATTATAAAAATATCCTTAGAAAGTATTTAATAAGTGTCGACCAATCTGACTTCTAGGACACATATTTAACAAACTTTCACTTGACCTAAAGCCAATTGGCTACAAATCTAAGTCCCATCATCTCAAGATGGGCTTAGATCTTCTACTGGCCTAAAGGCTTTGTCGGTGGGTTAGTCACATTGTCTGTGATGTTGACTCTCTTGACCTCGACGTATCCTTCTTGAGGTAATCATGGATTAGGTGGAACCATCTTCTTAGAACTCTTCCAACTTATAGTACCACTAGTGCATAGGAACAAACTTTTAGATGTCGACTTTCGATCATCTTTATCAGACATAAAGTCTGAGTCTACATAGTCCTGGATCTAGAGTTCATCATGCTGAATCTCTTCAGCACCTCCTCTATGTGAAAGACCCAACATCCTCTTTAGTCTATCCCTATAGACCTTAAAAATAAAAATGAAGGATGCCTTACCTAGGTCTGTCATAGAAAATTCTTTAGATAACCATACTTTGACCTATGTTAGCATGGGAATATCATTTTCAATCAAGAGGATGTCATCATGTACAATATGAGAAAGACAACAACGCTCCCACTAACCTTCTTGAATACACTTGATTTTTTCTCATTCTTGATTAAACCAAACGATTTGATTATATCAAGCATTCCAACTTCGAGATGCTTGCTTAAGTCCATGAACCTTTGTAGCTTGCAGACCTTTGTGATCACCATCATTGGATATTAAAACAAATGGTTGTCCTATATAAATATCTTCCTCAAGATATCCAATTTTGAACTCCATTATCACATCCATCTACAAAATTTCATAATTAAAATATACTACAATAGCAAGCAATGTGTGGAAGGATGGCCACTGATGAGAAAGTAACCTGACCCTTTCACCACTAGCCTAGTCTTGAATGTCTCCACATTCTCATCTGCACATATCTTTCTCTTGAAGATCCATTTATACCCAATAGGTACTATACCTTAAGGTGGATCTACCAAGATCCAGATTTAGTTTGAGTGCATCAAGTCAATCTTTGACTTCATTGCCTCTTACCAATTCTCAGAGTCGATATCTAATATCGCCTTTTCATAGGTTATAGGATCATCACCATGAACGCATTTTCCATGAGGAACATTTTCTCTACATCCTCTAAAATAGTACCTAAGTACCTTTAGGAGGACAAAAAATTCTATTTGACCTATGGGATGGAGGAGGTAGTGAATTATGGATCGGCTCAGACTAACTGAGCTCCTGAGGTTTCTTGGCTCATTGCTCTTTGGAGACTTTCTTCTTGAGCCTAATCTATCTTCCGATGCCACCATCTTAAACAAACTATTTTTAAAAATGGTATGTCAACCCACAATCATATTATGATTTTCTAGAAGATAGATGTAATATCCTAATAACTCTTTAAGATATTCAATAAATCAAGCTCTAAGGGACTTAGACTCTAACTTGTCCATCGTCGGACAATCCCAACTTTGAGATGACTCAGACTTGGCTTCTTACCATGCCATATGTCATATGCAGTGGTAGGAATGGTTTTAAATGGAACCTTATTTAGTAATTTGATAGCTATCATTAAACTATATCCATAAAAAAAACTATAGAAGATCTGTGAAGCTCATCATGGATCAAACCATATCTAATAGGATCCATTTTCTCTATTCTGAAATTCTATTAAGTTGAAGCATTTCAGACGAAGTCCATTATGAGACTATACCATTGTGCTTGAGATAGTCTAGAAATTTTTGACTAAGGTATTCACCTCCTCGATTTGATCGAAGAATCTTAATGGGCTTTTCAGTTTGCTTTTCTACTTCATGTCTGAATTTTTTAAATTTTTTAATGGCTTTAGACTTATGTCATATCATGTACACATGCCCATATCGAGATAGATTATCGATAAAGATAATAAGGTAGTCATAATTGCCTCTGGTCGGTACATCAAATGGACCGCACACATCTATATGTACCAGGGCAAGTAGGTCTATCCCCCTTTCTCATGTCCTACAAAAGGAAGCTTAGTCATTTTGTCTTGAAGACATGATTCATAAATCAGATATGAGTCGAAAGTCAATAGACCCATTAGTCCTAATTTCTCTAATTTACTAATCCTGTCTTCATCTATATGACCTAGCCTAAGGTGCCATAGGTACCTTTCATTAACACTATCTAAAGATCATTTTAATCCTATGGCATTCATATTTTGCTTGATAGACTCAATGATGAGCATTCCTTCAAAAGGTCCTTCTTCCTGCTTGTTCTTCAGGCTAGCTAGGAACGTAGGATAGTGCCGCTTTCAATGGTCATCAGAGTTGTAGTGAAAATACTTTTTCTTCTCCATGGCCTTCTTCTTTAGCTCGCCCTTCTTTTCTCCTTCTATTTTCTGCTTCTTCGCAGACTTCTTCTTCTTTCCAAAAAATATTCTCCTAGAAGAAGTCTACTGCATAGCCAGAACTGAGCCCTTTGAACCCTTCAAAGTTTGCTTAGTAGTAATCAGCATATTTATTAACTTGACCAAGGTGCACTGAAGCTTATTCATATGAAAGTTCATAATGAACTGCCCAAACGAATCAATTAAGGATTGTAAGATCACATCAATCTATAGTTCTTTATCCATCAAGACTTTGAGCTTCTCAAGCTCTTTAGGTCCTTGATCATTGCCAAGCAATAATCTTGGACCAACTATCCATCATGAATTTGTGCCTTAAAAAATCTCTTCGAAACTTGATAACGTGCAGCATGACTCTATTCACCGAACAACTCTTGTAGGTGTGCCAACATTTGGCAAGCTGTCCTGATGTCTTCATGTTGGTGCTGCAATTCATCTAACATTGAGCCCAACATGTGGCACCTTACTTTGTTATGATCGTCAGACCACTTCTCATGAGACGTTCTCTGATTAGCAATCGGATGGGCTGGTAAAGGGCAGGTCCTGGCCCAATACATAGGTCAACTTTTTCGAATCCAAAATAATTTTGAAGTTCTTTAGCCAATTCATATAAATTGGTCTGGTCAACTTGTGGGTATCTAGGATTCGGGCTAGGAATTTTGATGCAGATATTTCTCTATAGAGAGTTAAAGTTTCAAGTTAGACTTATAATTTGACTCAACCAATTTATCTAGGGGTTTCATTTTAAAATAAATTAGGCTTCCACTATTTTCTTGGACCCCTGCACTCTCTTGGTATAGATGCAAAAATCTTCACGATCATTGATTTCTAGTGGATGGTGCAGTCCCACCGACTGGCTCATCACCTCACCTAATAGTTATTGATAATGGGTTAATTAATAAGCGGATAACTCTTGTCTAATATTTTCCTAAACATGGTGCATCCAAACCTGGTCACTAATTCATGAAGCTCACTGTGCTCAGAATATTGCTCCACTACTTAGTTAAGTCAAATCCATCATTTGCACAAATTGGATTCCTGATTGAATCCCTCATCCTATCCGAAATATTGAACCTAACCCATCTTCCTGTTAGATATGTGTCCTAGAAGCCAGATTGGCTAACACTTCTAATACACTTCTAAGGGCAATTTTATAATTTTGACTATAAATTAATAAAAAAATTATTTTCTATCAGAGCGTGTATTTAAAGTGTGTGTGATACATCCTTTGAGTTAATGATAATGACAATTCATATTTTGAAAGAGTTGAAAATTTAAGATATGAATTTTTATAATTAACTCATAAACTACTTCCGACCGTAGGATCATCACGAGGATGGTGATTGATCCGAAAGGTTGATATATGATTGCTTTCTTTCAATAGATGAGTCTTGAGTCAATGATGTGGAGACACCAAACCAAGAGAATAGATACTCATTAGAGAACGAGAGCACTAAGCATGACCACCTTGAGTATTCATAAGAAAGTCTACCTTCTCGTCGATGACTGGCCTGATGTTGCAGTAATTTGTTTGGTTCTTTGACCTAAGGTGCATCGACAATTTATCTTAAGGGTGTTGTAGTTTGACTTCACCATAACTCGATCTCCTAGCCATTCAAAATCTTGAGGTATATGTTGGCTATAGTACATTCATTATAGGAATTGGATTGCACCAATAAGGGATCTATCTACCTCGGTAGATGAGGAGTTGCCCTATGATGATCATGAGAATCAAGTCCATAAGTCCATGGCCATGATAAAGTGAAGATGATAGAAAGAGTTTCTATAAAGGGTTTCACATAGGGCTCGAATTGAATGATTAATTCATATGACGGATGTTGGGTTTAACGAGTTCACCTTAACCCTAATCCTGTCGGAGTTCAAGATAGAAGAACCCAATCACATAGGTAGCTGTACCGAGAGGTTCATTTTTAGTTTTGATGGATTGCCACCATATATTGCTAGGTGTCACTGGTAGATTTTAGGAGCAATTAGAATGATTTTGATGATCGATCATTCTAATTATATGAATCAGAAAAGTTCTGGTCCATCGAAAGGTATTTTGATAATGTCGATGATGAAGATCTTGACATATGTCATTACCATAAGGAACTGAACCTAACTAGGTCACACAAACAAGAATTTAGGTTTGGATATCATCAATTGAGCTAACCTAATTTGATTGATTTGGATTAGATCTAATCAAGTTCAAGGTAATCGTGCTAGCACACGATTGAGCCTGACTTTGTCCTTCTATAATCTTTCTAATTTTTCATAATCAAGTCAAATTTAATTTGAATTATTTCTATATCTTGAATGAGTTTATTTTTATTTGACTGGAATAAGCCTACATCAGATTAATTATAAAAATTAAATTCATTCCTAGTGCAATTGGACTAGGGTCAATAGTTGACCCAATTGAGAGAATTAAGGATCACATGATCAAAGAATTTTAGAAATTTTTATAGAAACCATTTTTCTCTAATGTTTGGATATGTGATGGTGCACATGTTATACTTTGGGTGTGCAAAATTTTGTGATTTTTAGAGGTGCCTAGACTAGGTTTTGATAGAGTTTGATTTAGATCAAACTCTTGAGGGAAGAGTCCTAGACACACATGGACTCTTCCTTATCCTTTCATGCCACCACCATCTAGATGGATTTTTGGCACAAAAACCAGCTTGGATCTGGGGATTTTCGTGGAGATCAGGTCCAAGAATCCCAATTATCAAATTAATAAGGTTTTCATCAAAAAGAGACTCTTTATGGTGCTATGTCTTGTATAAGAACTCTTCTCATGAAATTGCCTCAATGTAATTTATTTTTAACACACCCAAAGGAGCCTTTTCTCTGATATCCATGCCCCCTCTATCCTATCTCTCCCCCTCTTTTACATGCCTAAAAAGTTAGGCACAAATCCAAGTTAATGGTCCAAAGTTTCTGGCATAAGATTCAGCATCTATGCAATGATGTTCATGTGACGAACAAGCTGCCCTTAGAAGCCATTTTGAAGGCTTTTCAAATCAAAATCAGATCTAATTTTTAGAGGAGAAGATATTCAGATCCTACCCAAATGGATATCGATAGAGGTCAGGCATGTGCGTGGCTCCTTCTAGAAGTACTCGACTATGCCTAGAAGTCTTTCATTACCAAATTAGAAATTTAGTTAGTCCAGTACCAAAGTACAGTGAGTTGCTTGTAAGCCACTGAGGTGATCTCAGCTCTAAGGGACACTTATACCTATATCCCATTAGAGATATTCTCGATAGCAGAATGCTCTAAAGTTAATCACGTTCAATGATAAAGTACCCATACATCTCATCTGTATGCCATACCAGTGTCTCCACACTCCTTAGTTAAGAGGATAACAAACGTATATGGCATACAGCAACCTATGCTCGATAGACGCTGTCGTCCTAATTAACAGTCTATTATTTGGTTGTAAATAGATTTAAAGACTAATTGATAAATCCTCTCTTTATTGAAGCTAAATGTCTGAAGAACTTCATCATAATAATGGAGTTCATTAGAAGATGAATACTTTTATAATGAAAAATATCAAAAATATATTTTATTTATTAATAAATCAATTACGGATATAATGTAGCTCAATCATCAACTGACTGATGATTGGCTTTGGAACACATTTTTCAACAACTCTCACTTGTTCTAAAGCCACTCGGCATAGTATCTAATACCCATCTTCAACTTATGGTTGTCGAACTTCTTCATCGCCAGGGCTTTAGTGAAGGGATTGGCCAGGTTCTTCTTTCTGTCGATCTTCTGAAGATCGATGTCACCTCTATCCATGATCTTTTGGACCTAGTGGAAGCGGCGTAGAATCTACTTTGTTCACTACTATGCCTTCAGTTCTTTTGCCTGAGCAATGGCACCAGTGCTATCGCAGTAGAGCAAGACCGAACCATCAAGGGAGGGTGCTACTCCGAGCTTAGTGATAAACTTCCTCAGCCAGACAGCTTTCTTCATGGCATCTGATACTGCAATGTACTCTGCTTTGCAAACAGAGTCTGCCACAGTATGCTACTTAGAATTCTTCCAACAGATAGCTCCACCATTTAGAGTAAAGATATATCTTGATACACTTCTGCTATCATTATGGTCAGATTAAAAGCTGGAGTCTATAAATTCCACACATTTTAGATTTGACTTTTCATAAACCAACCATTGGTCCTTAGTATTTCTCAAATACTTATGGATGGTTTTAACCATTTTTCAATAATTTTCTCTAGGGTCAGACTGGTATCTACTCACTACTCTTAGTAATTATGCCACGTCTAATCTCGTACATGTCATGGTGTGTATGATATATCCCACTATCAAAGTATATGGGATTCTACTCATACGCTCTCTTTCTTCAGGAGTTGTCGAATAATCTTGATTAGAGAGAGAAATTTCATGGCCTATCAATAGATAGCCCTTTTTAAAATTCTCCATGCTGAACCTCTTCAGCACAATATCTATGTAGATGAACTGGGGTAACCCAAGCATTCTTTTAGATCTATCCCTATAGATCTTCATCTGTAGGATGTAGGATGCTTCATCCAAGTTCTTCATGGAGAACTATGATGACAATCAGACTTTTATTTCCTATAGTGCAGGGATGTCATTCTCGATTAAAAGAATGTCATCCACGTATAAGACAAGGAATACTACTGCTGGACTATTTTTCCATTTGTAAATACATGATTCTTCTCCATTCTTAACGAAGCCATACATTTTGATCACTTTATCAAAATACATGTTCCAACTCCAAGATGCCTACTTTAGTCCATAAATGGATCTCTGAAGCCTGCACACCTTGGACTCATCTGTGGATGTGAACCCCTCAGGTTATATCATATACACCTCTTCAGTCAACTCTCCATTTAGAAAAGCTGTCTTCACATCCATCTACCAAATCTCATAGTCCAGATGGATAGCAATCGCAAGCATAATCCGAATGGATTTGAGCATTACCATAGAAAAAAATATCTCATCATAGTCAATACCATAATGTTGATGATATCCCTTGGCAACTAGATGGGCTTTATAGGTCTCCACCTTTTCATCTGTGCCTTTGTTTCTTTTTGAAGACCCATTTATACCCAATGGATTTAACCCCTTCAGATGGGTCAACCAATGTCCACACATCATTGATCTTCATGGACTCTATTTTGGATTTCATGGCCTCAAGCTATTTTTCAAAATTAGGTCTCTACATAGCATCTATATAGGTGATCAGATCCTCATCAATCTCATCGAGTTCGATGGGATCACCGTCTTGGATCAAAAAATCATAGTATATGTCTGGATGATGCAGTACTCTATCGAAACACCTTAACAGTGGAGGTATACTAAGCTTTGGATCTGATTTAATTAAATTTGACTCAGGTTCAGTTATAGGTGGCAATTTTTTTACTTATTGAACTTCATCATGTTCAACCTTAGAGGCAACAATTTCTTCACCAAGGAACTCTTTTTCCAAAAAGATTGCCTTAAGGCTGATGAACACCTTTTGTTTATTAGCATGGTAGAAATAGTAATCCTTACTTTCTTTAGGATATCCTATAAACATGCATTTATCAGAGCAGGGTCCAAGCATATCTATATGCAAATATTTGACATAGGTCGGACAACCCCAAACCCGTTGGTCAGAGAGTGTAGGCCTACGCCCAGTCCATATCTCATATGGAGTCTTTGCGATAAATTTACTTGGTATGTTGTTCAATATATAACATGCAGTCTCAAGAGCATAACCCCAAAATGAAATAGGCAGACTAGAAAACCCCATCATGGATCGAACCATGTCTAACAAGGTTCGATTTCTTCTTTTTGATACACCATTATGCTGTGATGTGCCAGGAGGAGTCCACTATGAGTGAATCCTATTCTCTCCTAGATATGTCAAGAACCCACTGGATAGATATTCACCTCCTTGATCCAATCGAAGAGTTTTAATACTCTTTCCAATTTGTTTTTCTACTTCACTTCGGAATCTTTTGAATATTTCAAATGAATCTGACTTATGTTTAATTAGATAGACATATCCATATCTAGATATATCATCTATGAAAGTGATGAAGTAGACATATTCACCTCTGACACTTGTGCTCATTGGTCCACATACATCAGTATGTACTAGACCTAAGAGCTCAGTAGCTCTCTCACCTTTTTCAGTAAAAAGTGATTTGGTCATTTTGTCAAGAAGATAGGACTCACAGGTTGGAAGTAATTCACAATCATCAACTTTGAGGATTTTCTCTTGGATCAATCTATTTATTCTATTCTTGTTTATGTGACCTAGTCTACAGTGCCATAGATAGATATCTTATAGATCGTGATACCATTATTAAAATATCAAATTTATCAGTTTAATTTGACTTTTTAAAATAATTAAAAGTACGTAGATAGTAGTGAGTCGGATCGAATCCATAGGAAAGATAGTATTTTAGATATGAAATCTTTGATTTTACAGAAGAAAAAAAAATTTGAAGATAGAATTTAAAGTCAAAAATTAGAAATTAAAATTACGAAGCAAAAATTAAGTTTGGCAGGAAAAATAAACTTGGTACTAAGATCTACTAGTTAGATCTTAGCTTCTACTTGCATAAAAATAAAGAGCAATTAAAAGTAAAAAGCAGATAATAAAATTATAATTAAAAATAAAAAATATGAATTTAAATTATATAAAAAAAAATTTTGCATTAATTTAAAAGTTCCTAATTTAAATACATGGAATTTAAAAAAAAATTAAAAATTAAAAGTAGCTGATCTTGGTCATGGATCAGCATTGACGAAAAGATGGTGTAGAAGTCTAGCTCTTCCTCTTGGCACCAATTGCCTCGAAGCAGCCGTTAACCTAAAGCCTGGGTCTAGCCTATACCAAAGCTTCTCTTGGATCAGAGATAATGAATTTTAGAGGCCTAGGGTCCTATTTATAAGTGTTGGAAGGCTGGAGAGTTTTTCTGTAGGTAATGTGGGACTAAAGGATGATTTAATAATCAAAATAGAAAGAAATCTGAGTAAAATTTGGATTAAAAAGAGTCCTAGATGAATTTTATTGCTCTGGGTGAAATTAGGATGTCAGATATGGATCAAACAGTCCAAAAAATGCCAAAATTGGATGTGTATCAACTCAGATCAGGTCAGATTAAATTCTGATTGTCCGATTGCATTAATCAAGAGGATATCTGGCCATCGAATTAAGTTCTGAGTAAAGTCTAAAACCAAATCAAACAAGAAATAAATAGCAGTCATTGGATCATGGCAGAGAGGAAGATCAACCGTTGCATCAATGCCAGATGTGAGTGCTCTCATCGAATGGCGCCTAGAGTTTGAATTAAAATAGAAACCAACCACTACCATCCGATCTTGACGACAAATAACCACAGCCGCATGATTGTGCAATTACTGTTCTCATGGATCGTGTGGACCAGTTGCACCACACACCACAACCAATCAGCACCTCCTTTCGTAGAGTGAAAAGACCAAAATGCCACGTAAGATGCAAAGATTTTCTATAAACCCTTAGAGGTCTTGGTCTTCTACATGTCGCTCCATGATTCGTCGGTTATCGCTAAGCTGGTGGTCTAGACTATTCTATGGACCAGCTAGTGGCTTCTACGACTGAGTTGGCTTTGATGGTGCACCGGCTTGGCTTGCGAAACTGACTAATTTTAATTTTTTTCTTTTATCTTTAAAAATTCATATCTGGTCCATTATAGCTTTATTTTGCTTCAAACATATTTTGTTATCACTAAAAAAATGATCTTTT
Organism: Cocos nucifera; assembly: GCA_006176705.1. Classification (NCBI taxonomy): domain Eukaryota; kingdom Viridiplantae; phylum Streptophyta; class Magnoliopsida; order Arecales; family Arecaceae; genus Cocos; species Cocos nucifera. Next base: position 145,191 of record QRFJ01003592.1, read on the forward strand.
TCTATTAATAATAATATTTTATTTTGTTATTTTTTAATTAAAAAAATTAATTTCTTAAAAATATATATTAATCATTAATTTTTAAAAATAAATATAAATTAATTCATAAATTAATATTTTTATTGATGAATTTATGGTACTTATCATACCCTTCAACTTAAGCTTTGCTCATCCTCGAGTAAAGAAAGAATTTAATTTTAGATACCTTTTAAGTTTAGAGTTTTAAATTTTACCTAAGCAATTTTCAAAATGGCCATTGATATTTAGTAGAGTATAATTGAGATATATCATTGGGATATCAATATTTATCAATAAAATAATTAAGTGAAGAACATCAATTTTTTTTGAACCTTTTCTAAATCATCCTACCTTTATCTTTGATTTATCTAAACTTTCTTATGAGCAAGTGTATTGCTACTTACATCATTTATTTATTGATTTTTATTTTCATATTGTCCACTTTTTGACGTGAATATCATTGCTTACTTAGGCAACGAGATCCGATTACTTGATAAAAAATTAATATATTTTTTTTAATATTGTACCACTATTGAGTGTCTTAACCTCTTAAGCTTTCTATTTGATCCATGTAGCAAGCCTTGGATCAATGACTTCCAAATTAGTTGGCTTTAGGGCACTAGGTATAGAATACCCCTCGGGCTTACTAGTTCGAATCAAATAGGCTATGAGTTAAGACTAGCATTACAATGAGCTTCTTGGTCCTTCCCACCTTTTGATGCAAAACTGAATGCTTGCTTAGGCAAAGAGATCTAATTACTCAGTGAGAAGTACTTAAAAACTATGTTATTTTAAAAAAAAATTTATATGAAGAAACATATAGTTACCCTACATAAGCCCATAAAAAGTAGACTTTTCTTTGATGCTAGTAAAAAAATTAGAAATACTCAAAGAAAAAAATTTTTATCTTCTAGACTTAACTCTTTATTAAATTTTTTTAATATTTGATCTCTCAATATCTCATAAATTCTCTGATCTATGCATCAATTTTTTTTAAAAATGCTTAGTTTAATTCTATTCTTAAGCATAATCAGATGTCTAAATACTAAATACCAACTTCTTCGAGGATTTAAAAATTAAAAAAAATTTATTATTCTCTCTTCAACTTAATTGGTATTATCTTCGATGGAGAAGAAAAAATAAAGGATATAATAAAGAAAATAAAAGAATACATTTGACTCGGTATATTTTTGTGGTCTAGCATATGTCTTTGAAATTTTGGGTCTTCCTCTAACTTATTTAAATTATCCTAAAAAAATAAATTAAAAAGATAAATTAGATGAAAAAAATAAAATATTGGGTTGCCTCCCAATAAGTGCTAAGTTTACCATCTTCAGCTAGACACAAGGCAGCTTACTATCTTGTGTCAAATATTGGATTGACAAATTCCAATGATTTTGGATTGCCAATGTTAGGAAGATAATTTTTTATCCCTTTATTGATATAATCGTTATTAATTTTAAGGACATAATTTGTGACCCATTCTCAAATCCTTATTTTTTAAGAATTTCTCCTATTTGTTCTTCTAAAATACCCATGAATTGAACTTTTGTATTTGTAGTTATGTTTGATGTAATGGGTGCTAAAAGGGTATCTATAGGTAGATTTAATTCTGGAGGTAAATTAATATGATATTGTTTAAATAACTCCATTGGCTTTTCATTATATGTCTCTTGGTTTTTGTGAGAAGAATCGGCTTCTAGGATTGAAGGAAATAGGACATTAGGTTTATAGGACTCAAAATCATTCGCTCTCTTCTTTCCTTTGTCTATCTTATTTAAATTGGAACCAGCATCCGTACTAGTTTTAGGCTTAGGTTCTTCTATGTGGTTAGTCTCAGTACTAACCTATTTTCCTAAATTTTTATTTTGGCTAGTATCAGTATTAGCCTCTCTCACCTAATCTTGGTATGAGTCCATAAGAATCCTATAGCTTTTAAGTTCAAAATTACTTTGGCATTCTCTAATTAGGGATTCTTAGGTGGGACATTAGATTGATAATTTAGTCCAAATGGTTGGTGGACAATGGATGGGTTGTTTATAGGATTTGCAATTGGTAGGCTCGGTAATTTACCTAGTTCTCTCCTTATGTTAGATTCAGCTAGTTGTCTAATTTGAGCTTCTAGTTTGGCGATAGATTGCTGTTGAGTCAGAATCAATTATTGAAGTTAATTAAATCCATCGTCAGCTAGATTGGTCTATTGAGGAGGTGGGTATAAGGGTTGATTATAATATAGTGGCTGGAAAGGCTAACAAGGCTGACCTCTGTTATAAGTATAGTTCTAGTATTGAGGTCTATTCTGATAATTTTACACTAGTGGAGTTTGGGTCTGAGCCTGAGTCTATTGTGGTTTTCAAGAAAAATTAGGATGGTTTCTCCAGCTTGGGTTATGTTGGATATATGTGCCCTAGAAGCCAGAATTGACTGATATTTGTAATACACTTCTAGGGGCAAAATTATAATTTTGACTATTATCAATAAAATGGGTTATTTTCTATCACATATATGTATTTAGTATCTGTGATACATCCTTTGAGTTAATGGTAATGATAATTCATATTTTCAAGAGTTGAAAATTTAAGACATGAATAATCATTATTAACTCATAAAATGCTCCCGACCATAGGATCATCATGAGGATGGTGATTGATCTGGAAGGTCGGTGTACAATCATTTTTCTTTAGTAGATGAGTCTTGAGTCTACAGTGTGGAGACATCAGAGCAAAAGTACAGATACTCGTTAGAGAACGAGGGCACTGAGCGTAACCATCTCGAGTAGTCATTAGGAATTCTATCTTCTCGTCAATGACTGACTCGATGATGCAGTGGTGTGTCTAGTTCTTTGACCTGAGGTGCATCGGTAGTTCACCTTGAGGGTGTTATAGTTTGACTACACCATTACTCGGTCTCCTAGCCATATGGAACCCTGAGGTGTATGTTGGCTATAGCATGTTCGTTACAGGAACTGGATTGCATCAAGATGGAATCTATCTACCTCGGTGGTAGAGGAGCAACCCTATAATGATCATGAGAATCAAGTTCAGAAGTCCATGGCCATGGCAGAGTGAAATAATAGAAAGAGTTTCTACTTAGGTTTTCACATCGAACTTGGATCGAATGATTACATCATATGATAGAAACTAGGGTTTGACGAGTTCAACTTAATCCTAATCTGATCGGGGCTCAAGATAGAAGAACTTAATCACACAGATAGCTGCACCAAGAGGTTCGCATTCAGCTTTGATGGATTGCCACCATATACTGCTAGGTGTTACTCATGGATTTTGGGAATAATTAGAATAATTTAGGTGATCCATCATTCTAGCTGTTCGAATCAGAAGAGTTCGGATCCATCGAAAGGAGTTTCGATGATGTCGATGATAGAGATCATGATGTTAGATATATGTGCCCTAGAAGCTAGAATTGGCTGACACTTGTAATACACTTCTAGGGGCAAAATTGTAATTTTGACTAATATCAATAAAATGGGTTATTTTCTATCACATATGTGTATTTAGTGTCTGTGATACATCCTTTGAGTTAATGGTAATGATAATTCATATTTTCAAGAGTTGAAAATTTAAGACATGAATAATCATTATTAACTCATAAAATGCTCCCGACCATAGGATCATCACGAGGATGGTGATTGATCCGGAAGGTTGGTGTACAATCGCTTCTCTTTAGTAGATGAGTCTTGAGTCTACGGTGTGGAGACACCGGAGCGAGAGTACAGGTACTCGTTAGAGAACGAGGGCACTGAGCGTGACCACCTCGAGTAGTCATTAGGGAGTCTACCTTCTCGTCAATGACTGACTCGATGCTGCAGTAGTGTGTCTGGTTCTTTGACCTGAGGTGCATCGACAGTTCACCTTGAGGGTGTTATAGTTTGACTACACCATTACTCGGTCTCCTAGCCATATGGAACCCTGAGGTGTATGTTGGCTATGACATGTTCATTGTAGGAACTGGATTGCATCAAGATGGAATCTATCTACCTCGGTGGTAGAGGAGCAGCCCTATGATGATCATGAGAATCAAGTCCAGAAGCCCATGGCCATGGCAGAGTGAAATAATAGAAAGAGTTTCTATTTAGATTTTCACATTGGACTCGAATCGAATGATTACATCATATGACAGAAACTAGGGTTTGACGAGTTTACCTTAACCCTAATCTGATCGGGGCTCAAGATAGAAGAACTTAATCACACAGGTAGCTGCACCAAGAGGTTCGCATTCAGCTCTGATGGGTTGCCACCATATACTGCTAGGTGTCACTGGTGGATTTTGGGAGCAATTAGAATGATTTAGATGATCGATCATTCTAGCTGTTCGAATCAGAAGAGTTCTGATCCATCGAAAGGAGTTTCGATGATGTCGATGATAGAGATCATGACATATCCCATTACCATACAGAACTGAACCTAACTGGGTCACACAAACAAGGGTTTGAATCTGGTGATCATCAATTGAACTGATCTAGTTCAATTGATCTGAATGAGATTCAATTAGGTTCAAGGAAATCGTGCTAGCACTCGATTGAACCTAACGTTCTTCTTTTGCTATCATAAATAAGTTGTCCTGTCTGAGCCAAAGGAGTTTGTGCTCAATCAGAGGCCTTCATATGGTCTGACTGGAGGTTGTCCAAGTCAGAAAAGGTTGTCTTATTTTGTAAGACATTACCTGCCATTTTTGGTCACCTGCCATTTCTTGTTCTTTGACTTTGGTCAAAAGTCTACCTTTGACTGGTCAAATGTTGACCATTGATACTTTGACTTTTGACCACATGTCATGCACCTATTGGAGAGCTGGTGGGGGCCTGTCCCCCTGCCAGAACCTGGCAAGGAAGAGGGCGCACGCCACCCTTGGCGTGTGCCCAAGTTGGAGGCGCCTAGGAGTCCCTGTTGGACAAGGGACTCCATCTCCTTTTTGGATTCCAATTAGAGTTCTCCTAAGAACCAACTTTGACTGGTCTTAGGCACCCTCTAAGGAGGAATCCAGGGGACTCTATTCCCACCAATCAGATTTAGATCTGATTTCACAAAGGTTGTGATTGGTTGGGAAAGAAGAGGAGTTGGATCACGCTTAGTCTATAAATAAGACCCTGCGCCCAACTCAGATTATAATATAGAATGAATTGAAAGAATCACAATTCCCACATGCCCCAAGGCTGCCTCTCTCCCTCTTCCTCCATGCCAAACCACCTTCTCCCCTTCCTCTCCACGTCCAAAAGGAGTTTTGGATTTTTGGTTGGTGCGATCCAGATCAAAGAAAGGCGACTGAAAGCTAGAAGGCTGCGCTGCTGCAAAGGACGACTGCTGATCTTCAAAAGAGTTTTGAAGATCCTCCAGATCAGATCCAGATCTAATTTTTGGAGATGTGATAGAGAAGAAGAGGATCTCCAGATCCTAGCCTGAGTGGATACCGGTAGAGGCCAGGCACTTGCGTGGCTAGATCCAGAACCTTCCGCTGCAATACAGGATCATCAACAGGGTAATAGGATTACCCATATCAAGGTAAATTAAATTTGATTTAATTTATCTAGATTTTATTTTATTTATTAAAATAATAAGAATCAGATCTGAAAATATCTTAGATCTGATTTAGATCAAAGAAAAAAATTTTTGAAATATATCTCTTGATCTGATCAGATCTGAACGAACCTGGTAACCGGGAAATCAGGATTTTTCTTCAACTGGTATCAGAGCCATGGTTCTAAAATTGTTTAGATCTAATTTTAAATTTATTTTAATTAAAAAATAAGTGATTTCAGATGTCACATGAGATGTGATCAGATCTGAAATTAGAAAAAATTAAAATTAAATGATTTGGATCTAAGATTAGAAAATATGCATGACTAGTTCTAAAATAGAATAGTTCTATAGAATAGTCTTGCATGTTTTTGATTTAATCTGATTAAATCATATTTTAGATCTATTTATTTACTATTTTTTGATATTATAATGGTTATAATAACATCTAAAAAATAGCAAAATAAAAATTATTTAATTTTAAATATCATATGAGATATGATTGATGCATGTCTAGACTAGTTGTAGAATAGTTCTACATAATTATCTAGATTAGAATTTATTTTGATTAGATCAATTTAAATCTAATTTTTTAGATTATTATGAGATAATTTAGATCTGAAAATATGCATGATTCGATACATGAGATGTATGCAAAATATGCCATGTTTAGATCTGATTTGTATATGAGATATATGATATAGATCTAAAACTATTTTGTAGTATTGCATGTTCCTGATTAAGGCGTTCCTCTTGGCCGTCCGGATCATAAGAATGAAGAAGGTTTAAAGGCCCTCTCTTCCCATTCGATGGGGTGTTCTTATGATGTGTAGGGGTGCTGCATGTTCGTCCTTAATTCAGAAACCCAAAACTTACTTTCTGCAAAACCCTAGATCCTGAAACCCTAGGATTTATTGTGCATATTTTGTTTATGAACCCAACTTAATTAAGAATTAAGTTTATGGAATATTAATTAGGTCTAAAATTGAGAATTTCAGATCTAAGACATATTCATAATACTAGTAGCGAGTCTTGCCGCCATGACTCCCAAACTGCTTTAGGGCAACTAGGTATAGAATACCCCTGGCTTTACTAGTTCGAATCAAAATAGGGCTAAGAGTTAAGACTAGCTTACAAGAGGCTTCTTGTGCCTTCCGCACCTTTTGATGGAAACTGCAATGCTTGCTAGGCAAAAGATGGCCGGTATACTCAGTGGAGAATACTTGAAACTAGTTTTTTAAAATAAATTTTATATGAAGAAAACCATTATAGTTACCCTACAAGCCTATAAAAAGAGACTTTTCTTTGATGCTAGTAATAGAAAATTAGAAATTCACAAGAAAAAAATTTCTATGTTCTGACACTTAACTCTTTATTAAATTTTTTTAAGTATTGATTTCTCTAATATCTCTAAGATTCTCTTGATACCTCAGTATCAATTTTTCTTTTAAAAATGCTTTGTTTATTCTATTCTTAAGCATAATCAGAGACTAAATACTAAATACTAACTTCTTCCAGGACTTAAATTTAAAAAATTTATTTTTTTATTTTTCTTCCTAACTTAATGCGTATTATTCCTCATGGAGAAGAAAAAATAAATAAAGGGATATTTTTTTAATTTTAAAAGGAAAAGGAAGAAACATAACTCATATATAGATATATATTTATTTTCTTCGTATTTTTTTTGGGTCAAATGCTTGGAAAATTTTGGGAGTCTTCCTCTCAACTTATTTAAAATTTTCCTAAAAAAAATAAATACTAAAAGAAAATAAATTATGATAAAAATAAATATGTGGGTTGCCCCCAATAAGTCGCTAAGTTTTACCTCTTCAGCTAGACACAAGTAAGCTTACTACTTCATGTCAAATATTGGATTGACAAATTCCAATGATTTTTTAGATTGCCAATGCTCAGAAGATGATTTTTCCTATTATTGATATAATCGTCTAATTAATTTTGGGATTAATTTGTGATCCATTTCAGACCATCTTATTTTAAGAATTTCCTATTTTGTTCTTAAAATGCTCATGAACTGGAGTTTTAGGAGTTAAGTTTGATTTCAATGGGTGCTGGAAAATGGTGGACTAAAGCGGTTTTAATTTTGAGGTAAATTAATTGTGATCTTGCTTAAACAACTCCATTGACATTTCATTACATGCCTCTTGATTTTTATAAGAAGAAGCAGCTTCTAGGATTGAAGAAAATAGGACATTAGGTTTATAACGTCTCGGGTAAATCATCTATTTCTCTTTTTCCCTATTTCTATCTCATTTAATTGAACTAGCATCAGTACTAATTCTTGGCTCGGGTTCTTCTATGTGGTTAGTCTCCAGTACTAACCAGTTCTCTAAATTTTTATTTTGGCTAGCATCAGTACTAGCCTCTCTCACCTGGTCTTGGTATGGGTCCATAAGAATCCTATAGCTTTTAAGTTCAGGAATTACTTTTGGCATTTCTCAAATTGGAGATTCTTAGATGAACATTAGATTGATAATTTAATCCAGGTGGTTGGTGGTCATAGGTGGGTTGTTTGAAATTGGTAGGTTCGGTAGTTAGATCTAGTTCTCTCCTCATGTTAGACTCAAACTAATTGTCCTATTTGAGCTTCTAGTCTGGCGATAGATTTGCTGTTGAGTTAAAACTAATTGTTGAAGTGGTTAAATCTATCATCAGTTAGGTTGGTCTGTTGAGGAGGTGGGATGAGGGCTGATTATAATATAGATGGCTGAAAATAAACTGACTAGCTGACCATTATTATAGGCCATATTTGATAATTTGCTCAAGTAAAATTTGGGTTCTGGCCTGAGTCTTTTAGGATGTCTAAGAAAAATTAAAGTTACTCCAATTGAATTATTATTGAATTTTTTGAAAATGGATTCCATTAATCAATTTGGAGTATCCTTTGAGTAGCTTGAACTTGTCTTGGATAAAAATATGGAAAACTGTGCCAGGTTCATTGGACATTCACTTTACATGATGGGTTGGGCTAGCACAGCTGATATAAGTCTACATGATAATTAGAAATGATGTTGAATTGTGCAGTAGATTGTTGACCTAGGAATTAGAGTTTGATCTATTTTTTGAGCAAAAGGTCAACTTTTACTATTTTTGGACTATTAGGTTCAGATTAGCCATTTGATTATTATGGATTGGGGTTCAACTAGATCAGAATTAAAGTTAAATTTCCTACCATATATGTATTAATGCAACCCTAACGTATGTCAAAATAAAAAATTTGAGAATTTTTTTTTATATATTTTTTTAATTATTTTATTATATTAAAGATTAATTATTTTATTTATTTAATTAAGTCTAATATTTTTTAGTTGAGTTAATTTAATTTTTATTTTATTTTATTTTTTTATAGGAAGAAAGGAAAAAGAGAAGAAAGAAAATTCTAAAGAAGAGATCCTAAGGAGTCCTAGAAACTAAGAAGAAAGAGAAGAATAGGTTTAATTAAGATTAATATTGGTTAGCAATCAAGTTGTCAATCAATTCTTGACTAAAGGGTTATCCTAGACTAGAACAGTCACCTGTCAAGCCCCAAGTGTAGGATTAGCAATCAACTGGCCCAGGTAAGTTGTAGGTCGGTGGGAGTTCCCCCCGTTGCTGCCTTAGGACACCAATTGCTGCTTGGCCAGGTAAGGCAAACGAAACCAATTAGAAAACCCTTCCTTCGGCCCAATTCGTCCCTGAAACCACTTCCTAGACACTTAGTTCAATTGCTTATCCTAACCCAGTTCAACTTCTTAGGATTCTTGTCCTATTGAGCTCGACTTCCTAGGGTTGATGTCTAATGATTTTAATTTAAAGGCTTAGGGTCAAGTGCAGCAATGCTGGTTGATTGTTTGTGGGCTCTAGGAAGGTGATCAAATCCCCACCTTATCTTGTTTTAATTGAATTGTGGCCTTAATTTGATTTTATATTGATGTTGCAAAAAAAAAAAAAAAAAAAAAATTCAAAATCAAAGGGTTCTATGCATTTAAACTAGATGCATGTAACTAATTGTATTCTGAAAGGCTTACCTTACTTCCAGCATTCACCAAAAAAAATAAAAATAAAATATAAAATAAACAATATGATGCAATGCTCTAAACAGTTAGGTTCTAATCTTATCATGAGATTTTAATTAGGTTTTAAAATTAAATATTTTTTAAGATTAATTAAAAAATAAAATAAATAAATAAATAAATAAAAGAAAAGGAGGACTAGGTGTTAGGATTGATCTCACCAAAATTTTGATGCTTTTCATTTTTCTTTTTTTTTCTTACAAAATAAATAAAAAAAATTAGTAAGTAATATTAAAAAAATAAATTAATTTAAAAAAAAATAAAGAAATCAAACAAAAAAAATAGCATCTATTCTCCCCCGGCAACAGCACTTAAAAACTTGGTAGGGAACGATGTTTGTCGGTTTAAGACACTGTGTTTATCAGTTTAATCCAACTTCTAAAAATCATTAAAAATGCGTAAGATAACTGGATGGAAGGTCGGTCGAAATCCCACAGGGAATGGTAGTATTTATAGATTTTTGAAAATCTTTGATTTTTGAAAAGAAAAGAAGAAAAGAATTTTGAGTTTTTGAGAATAGGAGGGATGTCAGAAAACTTAAAAGTAAAATTAAAAGGTGCCAGGAATTTTAAACTTCGGTACTAAAGAATCTTATTAGTTAGATCTTAGCATCTACTTGCAATAAAAATTAAAAAAGTAATAATTAAAATATTAGAAATTAAAATTATATAAAAATAAAAAGTAAGAATTAAAATGTAAAAATAAAACTTTTATTTAATTAAATTTAGAATTTAAATACATTAGAATATAAAAAAATAAAATAGCCTATCTCTGATCTTGGATCGGCATTGTAGAAAGAATGTGTAGAAGCCGCTCTTCTTCTCGGCACCCATTTGCTTCGAAGCAGCCTTAACCCATAGCCTGACTTCGCCTGTACCAAAGTTTATCCTTTGATCGTCGAGATGTGATTTCTTGGTGGCCTAGGGTCCTTTTTATAGGCTAGCGAGGCTGGTATTTTTTTTTAAAAGGCATATGGCGACTAATAGCCTTTATAATCGTAAAAATACAAAGAAATTAGGATAAAATTTAAATCAAAATAGCTCTGATTATGACTCTTGATAAATCGATAAAATCTAGTCATTCAACAGGAATCCATACGGTTCCAAAAATCATCAAAATCGGATGCAGATCAGGCCCAGATCAGGCTCGGATTAAATTTACTGTGCCCTTGGGATAAACGCGCTGTGATGGAGGAAATCTTGGCTGCAAATCCATGCGCTGAGAGTTTGATCGCCATCGAGAGCTTTTACTGGACGTCGGATCTTCGCCTGGATCGAGCGCTGGCCATCCGATGGTGATCCGCGTGATGTGTTTGTATCTGAATAAAAATTCGGAAGCAACCACAAGCCATCCAATCCCTGATCGCAACAACCACCATCGTTCCGATCGCGCAATAACTGTTCCCCATGGACCCGAACGTGGACCTGGCCGCATCGCACACCGCAACCAATCAGGCACCGCTTGTTGTTGGGACAAAAAGACTAAATTACCTGTTTGAGCCGCCGATTACATTTCTGAGACCCTAAGGTGTCTAGGTCCAACCACGTGGCAATTTCTATTCGCGGGAAATTTGCTGAGCTGGCGGTCCACGCCTTAGATCGTGGACGCTGATGGCTTCAATGGCCGAGTTGGCTTTGATGGCACGGCTTGGCTTGGTGGCTCGGCTTACGGAGCCGGCTGAGCATTTTCTTTTTTTATTTAATTTTATTATTTTATATTTTTTTATTAAATTCATATCTTTTCATTTGAGCTCCGTTTATTTTGAAATTTATTTCATTATGATCAAAAAAATGAGCTCTTTCTATTGATAATAAAATTTTATTTTTTTAATTTTTATTAATTTTTATTTTATTTTTTAATTAATTTTTTAATTAATAAAAATATGAATTTTTCAAAAATTATATATAAATTGATTAATAATTCTTAAAAATTAATATAAATTAATTAATAAATTAATACTTTTATTAATGAATTTATGATGTTTATCAGTAATCGTGGATGAGGTGGTATCACCATTTGCTTGAAACTCTTCCAGCCGACAGGACCACCATTGCACACAAACAGACTCCCAGATGTCGACTTTCGATCATTTATATCGGACATGAAATCCGAGTTTGTGTATCCTAGACTTGAAGTTCTCCATTTCCAAAGACCAACATCATATCCTTAGTTCTTCTCAAGTACGTATGGATACATTTCACAGAAGTTCAGAGTTCTTCACCTAGATTTGACTTGATATCTGCTTGTGACACTCAAGCATAGGCTTATATCAGGTTTCCGTGTACATTAGCATGGCATACATGAGGTCCCTATTGCAAGAGGCATAAGGATTCTTGCTCATGCGATTCTATTTTCCTTCAGGTGTGCTGGGGCAACATCTTTTGAAAGTTGAATACCATATCTGAAGAGGAATTATTCTTCCCTTAGAGTTTTTATACTAAACCTTCTTTAGGTACTTTCTCTATTGTACATCTTCTGTTGAAAGTCCTAGCATCCTATTCGGTCTATCCCTATAGACCTTATTCCTAGAATAAAATTGATGTTCGCCCTAGGTCTTTTTATGGAGAATTCCTTGGACAAACCATAATTTGACTGTTGTCATCATGGGAATATCATTTCCAATAAAGAGGATGTCATCATATACCAATACGAGGAAGACAACAACGGCTCCCACTGATCTTTTTGAAAATACACGATTTCCACTTTCATTTTTGATAAAAAAACCCAGAACGTTTGATCACATCATTGAAACGAGTGTTCCAGCTCCGAGATGCTTTGCTTAAGTCCATAATATGGACCTTTGCAGCTTGCAAATCTTATGATCAGTATCACTGGATGTGAAATCCTTAGCGGGCTGTTTCCATATAGATATCTTCCTCAATATATCCAATTCAAGAACGCCATTTTCACGTCCCATTTGCCATATTCGCTAAATTCAAAATAGGCTGCAAACGATAAGCAATGTGCGGATAGGAATTTTAGCATAAGCCACTGGAGAAAAGGTATTCCTGATAAGTTCATCGCCTTTCGTGTTGACTATAACCTTTTATCCACTAGTTCTAGCCTTTGAATGTCGTCCACATTCCTCATCTGCACCAATCTTTTCTCGGTGAAGATTCCATTTACACCCAATAGGTAACTATTACATTCTGATGGATCTATCAAGGTCCAGACTTGTGTTGAGTGCATCAAGTCAATTTCTAAACTGCATTGCCTCTAGCCATTTCTCGAGAGTCAATATCGATATCGCCTATGTTGTAGTGTTTGAAGAATCATCACCATGAGCACCATTACCTATGGAGAAATGTTTCCTCTACTTCCTCTGAAATGATACCTAAGTATCTCTAAGAGGACGGGAAAACTCTTTCCGATCTACGAGGTGGAGGAGTAGTGTTCTTCTTATTGGAACTCAACCTGATTTGGTTCCAATGGTTTCCTTAGCTCGTTCTACTTATGAGACTTCCTCATTCAAGCTTGATGTGCTTTCACAATGCCGTCTATCGTTGAATAACACTATTTTTCAAGAAAAAGATGGGCATAGTCCAACTCACAATCACATTATGGTCTCTGGAATGTAGAAATAGTATCCTAATGGACTCTTTTAGGATATCCTATTGAAATCGAGCTCTTAAAGGACCTAAACTCTAACTTGTCCGTTTGTTGTCTTTTTGACATGAGCTGGACAACCCCAAATTCTGAGATGACTTCAGACTTGGTTTCTTATCGTGCCATATCTCATACGGTTTGTGGTAGGAAACGGTTTTAGAGGAAAACCCTATTCAGTAGATAAATTTGAGTCAACAATGGAGTATCCCCAAAGAAAATCAGGGAGGTCTTGCTGAAGCTCATCATGGATCGGAACCATATCCAATAGGTCCAATTTTCTCCGTTCTGAAATCCCGTTGAGTTGAGGTGTTCCTGGTGGAGTCCATTGAAAGACTATACCATTTTCCTTTAGATAGTCTAGGAATTCCCGGCTAAGGTATTCACCTCCTCGATCTGATCGAAGAACCTTAATGTATTTTCCAGTTTGTTTTTCTACTTCATGTCTAAATTTTTTGAACTTTTCAAAAGCTTCAAACTTATGTCTAATAAGATAACACATACCCATACCTAGACAGATCATCGATAAAGGTAATGAAGTAGACAAAATTGCCTCTAACCAGCACATCAAATGGGCCGCACACATCAGTATGTACTAGGGCAAGGAGATCTGTGGCCCTCTCCCCATGTCCAACAAATGGGAGTTTAGTCATTTTGCCTTGAAGACAAGATTCACAAGTTGGATATGACTCGGAAGTTCAAGACTCAATAGCCCATTTTTTCTCCAATTTGTTGATCCTATCTTCTGCTATATGACCTAATCTCAGTGCCATAGATACCTATCGTTTTGGACTATCCCTAGGGTCATTTGCATTCACGTTTTGCTCGATAGTTAGAACAGGTACATCAATATGTAGCTGATAAAGACCATTAATAAGGAAATCAATTGCAATTTTATTTCTTTCATAAAGAATGTTACAATGGTCCTTAAAGAAGGTAATCACATAGCCTTCTAGTTCTAAGCATGAAATAGAAATCAAATTCCTGCTAGCTGCAGGTATATAATAACAGTCTTTTAAAACTAAAGTCTAAACTAGATGGTAATCGAAGAGGGTATGTTCTCACGGCTACTGCAGCAACTCTTGCTCCATTACCGATGCGTAGGATCATATTTCCATCCCTAAGCCTCCTGCTATCCTCAAGATCCTGCATGGAAGTGCACAGATGAGCATTAGAACCAGAGTCAAGCACCCAACTGGATGCAGAAGAAATCGTAAGGTTAGACTTAATAACGAGCATACCTCCTAAAGGACCTTCCTTCTTGTTCTTCAGGGTGGCCAGGTAAGTAGGGCAATTTTGCTTCTAATGGCCGTCGCTGTTGCAATGGAAACACTTTCCTTTGACATCGACCTTTTTCTTCGGCTCTACCTTCTTCTTCTTGGCTCCTTCCACCTTTTGCTTTTTCGCAGACTTCTTTTTCTTTCCACAAGACTTTCTTTTGGAAGAAGTCCATTTCATAGCAAGAACTGAGCCTTTAGAACCTTTCATATATAGCTCAGCGGTGACCAGCATATTCATTAATTCGGCCAAGGAATTTTGAAGTTTATGCATGTGGTAATTCATGATGAATTGCCCATATGCATCAATCAAGGATTGTAGAATAACATCATTCTGCAGATCCAAGTCCAACTTCGCACCGAGCTTCTTAAGCTCTTTCAAGTCCTTGATCATCATCAGGCAGTGATCTTGGACTGATTGCCCATCACGCATCTTAGCCTTAAAAAGTCATTTCGTGACTTAATATTTGGCTGCGCAATTCTGTTCACCAAACATCTCCTGCAGGTGAGCCAACATTTGGCGAGCAGTCCCGATATCTTCATGTTGGCGCTGGAGCTCATCAGACATCGAGCCCAACATGTAATATCTGGCCTTATTATCTTCGTCTACCCACTTTTCCAAAGATGCTCTCTGTTCAATAGATGGACGGGCTGGTAAGGTGGGAGGGTCCTGATCCAGTACATGGGTTAACTTCTTGGAATCCAAAACTATTTTGTAGTTCCTGAGCCAATCTTTATAATTAGGTCCAATCAGTCTATGTGTGTCCAGGATACGTGCCAATGGGTTGGACGCAGACATTTTCCTTTAGAGAGTTAAAGATTCTAGTTAGATACTATAATTATGACTTGACCAATTTGTTTAGAGATTTTATTTTTAAATAAATTAGCTCCCACTATTTTCTCGGATCCCTACACTTCCTCTGTAGAATGCAAAAATCTCCATGATTAATGATTTCTAGGGGTGTGAGTCTCACCAACTGGACTCATCACCTCGCCAACAGTTATTGGTGTGGGTTAGTCAATGAGTAACAACTCTTGTTCAATGATTCTCTAATCATGTGCACCCAAACAGGTGCTCTAATTCCTGAAATCTCACCATATCTGCGAATATGCGATCCACTCCTTTAGTTAAGCAGACCAAGCCATTGCATAGACTGGATTCATAATGAGTCTCTCACCATATCCAAAATATTGAGTCCCAACTCATCCACCAGCCCATTAGCATCCAATGCCAAAGAACATTGGTTGCCATTCTTCTCGGGGCAACTGAGCCCACTGTATCCAATCGAAAATAGTCAACCCCTGGGAAGGGCCCGCAATCTACAATGGTGGAAGGACCTTTAGACTTAATCTTTTCTTAAGGAGAATATGATTCAGACTCATTAAACTAGACTTGTCATAGTCATAACAATTATGGACTAACCTGTGGCATGGGTTAGCTTGGATTATTGACCACCTCAGATCAGAACTGTGTCAACAGATTGGCCAGGTAAAGTGGAGATCGTGGAAGAATATGCCATTAACTTCGTACAATATTGCATCAGGTCGAGTAGCTTGCCAATTAAAAAACCAATCGGTCGTATTGTGCCCAAACTTACCTTAGACACCAAATTGTTGAGCCAGAACCAATGGGTAGCCTACAATCCAGGACTCTAACCTCTGAGCACGTAATTAGTCTTGCTTGATCGTGACTAAACGATCTTGACCCAAACTTAATCCTATAGGGCTGGTCAATTTAAGCATTGTTTGATTCCTCTACCAACTCTTGATTTGGTTTGATCAACTGCTTAGGACCTAATGAAGCTACCCAAGCCCGAACCT